>OX438781.1:2224262-2824262 GCA_949316455.1 Acleris holmiana
TGCGCCCCGTGCTGCGCCGGTACCTGCCCGCCGCGCCGCGCTGCCGCCTGCTGCGCGGCGCCGCGCCGCTGCCGCTCGACACGCCCGTGCAGGTAACACGGACATACATATAGCACGGTGGTCCGCGCACGTGCTGCGCCCCGTGCTGCGCCGGTACCTGCCCGCCGCGCCGCGCTGCCGCCTGCTGCGCGGCGCCGCGCCGCTGCCGCTCGACACGCCCGTGCAGGTAACACGGACATACATATAGCACGGTGGTCCGCGCACGTGCTGCGCCCCGTGCTGCGCCGGTACCTGCCCGCCGCGCCGCGCTGCCGCCTGCTGCGCGGCGCCGCGCCGCTGCCGCTCGACACGCCCGTGCAGGTAACACGGACATACATATAGCACGGTGGTCCGCGCACGTGCTGCGCCCCGTGCTGCGCCGGTACCTGCCCGCCGCGCCGCGCTGCCGCCTGCTGCGCGGCGCCGCGCCGCTGCCGCTCGACACGCCCGTGCAGGTAACACGGACATACATATAGCACGGTGGTCCGCGCACGTGCTGCGCCCCGTGCTGCGCCGGTACCTGCCCGCCGCGCCGCGCTGCCGCCTGCTGCGCGGCGCCGCGCCGCTGCCGCTCGACACGCCCGTGCAGGTAACACGGACATACATATAGCACGGTGGTCCGCGCACGTGCTGCGCCCCGTGCTGCGCCGGTACCTGCCCGCCGCGCCGCGCTGCCGCCTGCTGCGCGGCGCCGCGCCGCTGCCGCTCGACACGCCCGTGCAGGTAACACGGACATACATATAGCACGGTGGTCCGCGCACGTGCTGCGCCCCGTGCTGCGCCGGTACCTGCCCGCCGCGCCGCGCTGCCGCCTGCTGCGCGGCGCCGCGCCGCTGCCGCTCGACACGCCCGTGCAGGTAACACGGACATACATATAGCACGGTGGTCCGCGCACCGTGCTGCGCCCCGTGCTGCGCCGGTACCTGCCCGCCGCGCCGCGCTGCCGCCTGCTGCGCGGCGCCGCGCCGCTGCCGCTCGACACGCCCGTGCAGGTAACACGGACATACATATAGCACGGTGGTCCGCGCACGTGCTGCGCCCCGTGCTGCGCCGGTACCTGCCCGCCGCGCCGCGCTGCCCGCCTGCTGCGCGGCGCCGCGCCGCTGCCGCTCGACACGCCCGTGCAGGTAACACGGACATACATATAGCACGGTGGTCCGCGCACGTGCTGCGCCCCGTGCTGCGCCGGTACCTGCCCGCCGCGCCGCGCTGCCGCCTGCTGCGCGGCGCCGCGCCGCTGCCGCTCGACACGCCCGTGCAGGTAACACGGACATACATATAGCACGGTGGTCCGCGCACGTGCTGCGCCCCGTGCTGCGCCGGTACCTGCCCGCCGCGCCGCGCTGCCGCCTGCTGCGCGGCGCCGCGCCGCTGCCGCTCGACACGCCCGTGCAGGTAACACGGACATACATATAGCACGGTGGTCCGCGCACGTGCTGCGCCCCGTGCTGCGCCGGTACCTGCCCGCCGCGCCGCGCTGCCGCCTGCTGCGCGGCGCCGCGCCGCTGCCGCTCGACACGCCCGTGCAGGTAACACGGACATACATATAGCACGGTGGTCCGCGCACGTGCTGCGCCCCGTGCTGCGCCGGTACCTGCCCGCCGCGCCGCGCTGCCGCCTGCTGCGCGGCGCCGCGCCGCTGCCGCTCGACACGCCCGTGCAGGTAACACGGACATACATATAGCACAGACATACGACTACTTTATATCATAAGACAATCTTACACAACTTTAATTAATACTAGACGTACATACTAAACAACAATAAATATATTTTAAATAAATACTAAGATACATAGAAAATATCCAAAATCAAAAAACAAATTTTCACGCTCATCACTCGATTTATTGCTTATACCAGAAAACGAACCCGATTCCGCTTATTGTAAAAACAAAATGTATTCTTCGCAATTTTCTAGATAAAATATACAATGTCTAATCAAAACTCTTGTGATAAGAGTGTTTAAATTGGGACTCGAGGCAAAACGAATACTTTGACAAATACACGCAAATTCAAGGCTAAATTAGCTCCAGCGTGTTATGCCATCAAATTATACAAGTCTGTAACACCTGGTTATTTCAGGAGCTGGACGGCGAGCGTTTGCTGATCCTGGAAGTACCAGAAGGAGATGAGCTCCAACTAGAGTGTGAACTCGGAGCTGATGATGAGCTGGACGCACTCAGCGAACTGGCGCTGAGGCTTCACACGGACAGAGACGCTGATTCACAGGTATATTACCAACTAACATATTTTTTATTATTCGCAGCATTTTTTTAATTGCCAACCGTGAACCGTGGTTGCCCTTCCAGCTAAACTCACTATTTCACAAAGTAACTAGTTGGTAAAAAAAAAGTAATTTAAAAGATCATTTCGATAGTCGAATAGGCAAACTAAGGAATCCCTGTTCTAGACCAATGATTTCTCAAATGTAAGACATCTTTAAATAGAGTTAAATTTATGAAATAAAAATGGTATATTTAATTCAATTGATTGAATCGAGCAGGTAACTTCATAAATTAACTGTTTCGTAATTTGTTCAATCATAAGTAATTGCCGATATAATTACCCATTTGTTATCATGATTATAAAATCATCTTAATTAAAATGAGTCTCATGAGGTGTTTCCATTTGATTAGTGTTGTATATTATATTGAACGTCCGGTGTGTTCTTCAGAGCGGCAACAGCGCGTCGTCCCGCAGCGAGTCGGGGCGCGTGCGCGCCGCCGTGCGCGCCGGCCCGCCGCTGCACCACCACCCGCCCGGTACGTGCGCCGCTCCCGGGACGAGGACCTTAACTTACCTCGGCGCTACCTGAATACTAAAATATATTGGAATGCGCCTCTCAATAAGCCTGAAGGCAACCTTAATACTTAAATACATCGGGAATCGCATCTTATCAAGCCTCGAGGCATCCTGAATACTAAAATATATTGAGATGAGCCTCTTAGCAATTCTCTAAGCAACCTCAATGCTTTAATGTATGGTCTCATATAGTTCGAGGCAAATCAAAAATCTTTAGTGCATTGGGATGGGCCTTCTAAAAGGCTCGAGACATACAAAATAATCTTAATACATTAAGACGGGTTTCATAAGAAGGCTCGAGGCTAACTAAATACCATACATTTTTAGGATGCGCCTTATAAGAATGTTTGAAGAAAATGAAATTTTCTTACACAATGGAATGGGCCTCGTAAAAGGCTCGAGATAAACTAAATACTCCATAACATTACGATGGGCCTCATAAGAAACTCGAGCCTTCTTATACCCTAATACATTGCGACGAGCCTTGTAATGAGACTCGAGGCAAAGTAAATACAGAACAGTCAATTTACCCCACACTATAAAACGTCTTAGTCAGTAGTGTTTTCACAAAGTGCGCACTTGAACATCGCGATCAAGCTAGTTAGTTCCTGTCTGCATAACTAGTGGTGCCGGCTAATGCCCAGTAAGAGCAAGTGTTTATTCTTGACTCGTGACTGCTTTATATGCATCTAAGTTTTTATTTCTGTCCATTTCACACCCTTAGCTTAGTATATAGTGACAGATAAATTTTCGTAATTAACTTATTATAGGGCATATATTTATCGGTTTTTAGTTTACTTTCATTTGATAACAGTATTTTCATTGTCTTATAAAAGAAAAACTTAGTTTGAGAGAAGGTCAACGTGTGTAGAGTGCCATGATAATAATAATTATTAATAATTATTTCCAGATTTCCTCGAGAACCTTCACGCGGCGCAGCGCCAACGCCTCGGCAACGGCAACAGTTCGTCCCGCTCGCCGCCCCCGCTACCGCCTAAGCCGACGCAGCGCGCCGCGCCCACGCTCGTCTGACCGCGCAGCGTTGTAATGTGCGGAAATATACAACGATGTTCACACTAGACTGAACACTGTGTGGAGCCAAGTGAAGTGTAACCATGGAATTTAAATGAACATGGACCGGTCTCTGCGTTATTTTAAAAGTGTGATTTGGGCACTTCATTTGCAACCCCAAGCACTCATGCGACGAAATATTTGCTTGAGTAAACAACATTGAAATATAAGTATAAGCGATACTGTAACAACATGTTGCTTAGCACTGGCGGATCCTGGTATGAGGAGAGGGGGGGGGGGGGGGGTTTTGACCCTGCCTACAAAGCTGGTCCGATCCTGGTATTGGCAAATACGAGTCTCTGTTTCTGTTTAGAATGGTTTCTATGTAATAAAGTATTTATTTATCTATATGAGTATGTCTATCGTGCTCTATCCATAGTACAAGCCTAGAGCTTAGTTTGGGACTAGGTCAATTTGTGTGAAATTGTCCCTTGATATTATTATTACCAAGTCCCCCTGGATCCGCCCGTGATGGCGGCTTTTCAAAGACCGACGATCTGATATTCTGCGAACAAAGAGCTGATCGTGGCGGTATTTTGTGGAAGACCTGTGTCCACGATAGGACGTGTTCATCTAATAATGATGCTGAAATTGTGGAACCCGGTTCTCTTACTATTCTGGTACCTTAGAAGTGTATTCTGAAAATGGCAGCTATGCTCGTCAAACAAGAATTACACTGATATAATGCTGGGTGAACAGTAGGCTGGTGCAAAGGTTGTACATAAAAGAAACGGAATAAATTCTAAATGGATGTTAATATTAAGTGTTAAGATCATTTATATTCAAAATTAGGAAAATAAACTATTATGAAGTAATTTACATGTGGTATTAAACATTAAATACCACACAAAAAAACCTGGCTAGAATTTCGCAGAAAATAATGAGAATTGTCATTTATTGTTCAATTTTGAATTTTAATCACAATGATTTTATCGAATCATATAACTGGAAACGCACTGAAGCGGAATAGTACGACGCGGAGCTATTTTCGCGCACATAGCCACACTTATTCCTTCCGGTTTTAGTGTGACCTCTCTAACACGAAATCAAACATTACAGATGTTACCAACTCCGCACCGCTACCGCTTTAAGTGTGTTCGCTTTGAAGATGAACAATATAACGTAAAATATTCCTAAGTAGCACGAATGTACAAACGCATGCCATGTTTACACAAATCATTCCATTTTATAAGAATGATCATTAAACTAAAGCGTGCTCTTTATAAATTGTATATTATTGTAAATATTTACTTTTAATTAATTACTAATATTTTGGTGCCTTCCATAGACATAAGACTGCACTAACATTATTTTTATTAGTAGATTTAATTGTGGAGCGGACCTAAATATTATTATGTTTAAGATCTGGTTACAAATATTAAAATTGTAAATTAAATTCAAACTTTTTTTAAAGGCTTGAAATATAATGTAATGTTCTGTCTCATTATTACCACTCAGTCCTAAAATATTAAACTACTTTTTTACCAGACTTGCAAAACACTAGATTCGATTAGTTATCAGATTTCGAGAATTAACGATTATTACTAAGTTATAAGCGTTCAGAATTTAATGTTCAAATAACTATATTATATGATTTAATTCCAACCTGCAAGCTGTACAAATTTTATATTATAGTGAGGCAACGGGCTATATAATATATCCTCGTAAGACCCGGTGTGCTATAGAAAGTACATAATCCAGGCAATTCAATTTAAACTTTATTTCAAGTTTCATAAAGTTCATTTTTATTGGTTTCAAAATTGAAAATGTCATTTAAGAGCAAAGGTAATTGAACTTTTTTGGTAGATTTTCTTGCTGGTAGATTCAAATTCCTACTCGCAAAAATCTACCGGATTGTAGTATGGTGGGCCTCAAGAGGGTATATATTAATTGTTAATGTGTATAGGTGAAAAACTTAGGTGAAGGACCTGTTGTATGTAGTTGTGTACAAAAGTAATATGGAACTTACGTCAAATTTCAAATATAGAATGTCAAACGGTCTATACACATGTGTTACTACTACAAACAACAGGTCCTTCACTTAAGTTTTTCATCTATACCAATTATCTGTCTGGTTGTACTGAGAGAGAAAAATCCATTGCTTGAATCATAGCTTGTTATAATATCACCTTTATATTTGTCATTTGAACAGTCATAATTATAATATAGGTAATGTTAACGTGCCTAGAACTTGATTTTAAGTTTAATTATTACTATGGGAATTTAAAAGATTGCCATCAATTGTGGAAGACCTAAACGCTAAAGTTATGGTCGTTTTAACTTGTATCATGACATATATAATATACAAAATCAGAGCGCCTCTATGTGTAGCTTAATATCTTTTGGTCATTGATTTGTCAACGAATTTTGTGTTAGTCAGTAATTAATTTATTCATAAATAAACATGGATTGATGAATTTTATCCTCAGAGAGTGGAATAAAATAGTATTATCTATTTTGTAGTTTTATTTTAACATTATGCCTTAGTTTGTCTCCCAATATAATTCCCAGACAGAAAGATAGCAGAATGATTACTCCGAAGCACTGAATTCGAAACTTCGATTGCCATATCCCTTTAACTCGTTAATGAAGACTTATTTGGAAGAAAGAGATAACATGAGTTTTAACTTCCGTCTTTCAAGTAGAACCTGTTTTGGTTTATGTCATAGATCCATGCGTCGACTTTGCAATTTTCCTATTTTGATTATTGTTTAAATGTCAATACTTGACTAATGGCCAAGAAGCTTATACATATTATTATATGACACTGGAGATTGCTCGGCGAACAACGAATTGAAGCCAAGAAAAGTTGAATGACGTCGCTCATGTTTTTTTACCCTTTCTTTTCATCATAAAGAAAGAGACAAAAAACGTCGCTTATGTTTTAGTTTCTTTCTTTTCATCCTAAAGAAAGGGACAACAAAATATAAGCGACGTCATTCAAGGTCACTTTTCTTGGCTCTCTCTCTTGGCGATCTCCAGTCTCATATAAACTTCTTGCTAATGGCTAAGCATTTGGATGGGCCACCATTTAAAAAAAAGTTTAGTTTGTGCATAAATAGGTGAAGTACGGAGCAGACATAGAATAAGAACTAAAGGCATAGGAGCCTTAAAACGAAAGCGTCCAATCTATACCTGTCTCAAAAAAAAATATGAAAGTTCAATAAGTTAAAAAAGGAAAGAGTAGAGTACAGTTCTTGCTAAAACTAGCCGTACACACCAAGGTGTTGTCAAGTCTTGTAATCTGGTCTCCAATGACACCAACTGGACACCATTGTCGTAGATTATATTATATGCAACAGTGTGCGACAGCAACAGAGTACTACCATGATATTATAGCTCATAGAACTGTCTCTTTTTGGCACACTGAATCCCAATAAGACTGCATAATTATCAGCTATCTGTATGTTGCCTTTTATTTTATCGCTCCTTCTATGCCTTTAGTTGCGAGACTGCGATAGATGGCGCTGTATATCATGGCATTCAAAGGCCCCTGTCGATACAAATTAGGTGCTTAAATAATATCTGTATTCTTCTCCATTGTTTAAAGAGGTTACGGTGCTCCCACACTGCGGTTAAATAGCGTTACATAACGTGATGATACATTTTATAACACTACAACATTCTACTAAATCACAGAATGGGGTCTCTGCCTTTTCGCCGACAAATCTTTGACAAATGCATCGTTCCGCTACCTATTCATTTGCCAACCCGCTTTTTTACCCGACTACAGCGAAGCAAAGGAAGGGTAATGATTTTGATTCTGTAACTATTAATATTTCAGGATTTTTATAAAACTAACCTAAGCTATAGGGTTCTACACGATGGTCTTGAAATAGATCCAGAATTATTTACAGTTTTGGAATGAAACGCGGGTTGTCAAATGATATGTTTGTGAAATGGATCATTTGTGAAACTTTGGTTATGAAATGATAGGATCCCCTCAGAAAGTTGAAGTGTTATAAAATGTTTCATTATATAACATTTATAACCGCAGTGTGGGAGCACCATTACCAAAATCTTCCTGTTCGTAGTGGGCCTGACGAGATTAGAACACCTCCATTCTTTTTTTTCTAGTCTTTACTTTAAAAGACTCATCTAAACTATCTTAACATAAGAGTTGGGTTTTATTAGTTATTAAAACAACAAAAATAATCTAACTATTTACTCATAATAAATCACTTATCCGCTATAGCGACCGCCTCTTTCTCCGCTGGCGCCGGTTGCGCCGCTGTCTCCGCCTCGGGCTCCGGCTCTGGCTCGGGCAGGACCCTGGTTAGCTTTGACGGGTCCTTGGGTGGGACCCAGTCTGGTATTATTTTGTCGTGGATCCGCCAAGTGCCGTACATGTTGGAGAGATGTTTCTCGAAGACGATGTACTCGATCACGTCCTTGGCGAGGATCTCGCTGCCGTGCAGCAGGCGCCCGAAGCGGTCGTACACTGATAGTTGTTGCTGGGTGTGGAAGCGGACTGTCACCTGAACAACATTATACGCTTTAATGGGCGACAAACCCAGTACCATACTCTGTTTTTTGTTGCTTTATCCTCAAAGTTATATTTAACAATAGTGAATATGCATTCAATGTTTTTTCTATGCAATATTCAAAAACATTAAAGTATCCAAAATCAAATATATTCAGATATAGTCTGTTAAAAGTTAATGGCTTGTGTGTATGGCGATTTGTTTATCAGCTAAAACTATCTACTATGGTATCATGGCTAACAAAATGGCGGATGATCGTGATTATTAAAATTTAATTAAGTTATAAAGTGAGCACACACTTTTGGAATAGAAGTAAGTGGAAATATAGTAACACAAACATATTTTGTTTTGGTGGCAACCCATGTTGGTCTTGAATTAGATTTTCAAGTATATGTAATTTTATTGAATTAAAATATTATGTAAATAATATGAGGATGCCCAAAAAAAACAACCTTAAAAGAAGTTTTAAAATTTTAACAAATTCTATATAAAATCTTGGTTAACGGGTTAAAACTTAGTATATTGCATTTTATATGTTTTTTTTACGTTTTCTCCTAAATCGTATTAATGAAACTCAATTCTGTTGTTCATGCATGTTCTCTATTAAAAGGTAATAATGGTCTACAATGAATGAAACATAATACCTGTCCAAAAATATTCTCCTTACTGATCACATCAGTGCACCTTGCATGACACACTCTCGGGGGCTCCAACGACTGCAAAAACTTCCACCTGATCGTCTTCAGATACGTATTATGTCTGAACTCCTGGTACGCTTTCTCCGTTGCATATAACTGCAATGCTCTTTTATCATTGTTAGCTAAGCTTTCGTGCGCTTTTATATAGATATCCTGGGCCTGTTGGCAAAAGAGTTTGGTATCAAAGTCTTCTTCAAAAGATTTTATTTTACGTATGGCCATCATAGATTTGGACTTCTTCTCTAACAGTTGGACAGTTTGTTTAGCCCGGGTGGGCGATGCCAGGGATGCTTTGCCGTCACCTTCCGGTGGCACATAAGGCTCGAAAACGCCGCCTGGAAGAAATAAAAAGGGAATTTATTTATTAAATTTTTAACAAGAAAAAATATTGTAAAACCTCATAACATTTAAGGAGAATTTCAAATTGTGTTGGTACATAAATCCTCTATATCTATATATAGGGGAACAACTGACTAAGTACATATTTATTTATTTATTTATTTATTTATAAGGTACAGTAACAGACTTAAACTTATTACAATAGTTGGTTTATGTTACATTCACACGTCTGCAACTTAACAATAACTGTACACGACACTCATAGGCGACAGTTGTGATTGGGAAACGAGAAAACAAACAGATCTAAAATTCTACAATCCTAACTAACTTACAAGGATTGTTTGTACTACAATTTTGCAGAGGTACTACTAAGTATGCAATTCATGGATGAGTCAAATAGAGGGCCAAGTTTACTGTATACAAGTCCATTTGTGTGCCGAGGTAGACATTGTGCTTTTCTTAAGTACTTATTGCAAGGAAATAGAACAATACCTACACATGTAATAGGTAAATTTAACATCATACAAAATTATCAAAACAGTGGTAATACATACATACATAACGGCACGCCTTCATTCCCAGAGTGGGGTAGACATACCTACAGAAATACAAACAACTCTAAACAGACTTGTTGATAATTCTGTAACCACATTTTGCACAATCAGGCCAAGAAGTTTACTAGTGTATTAGTGACAAGTTGCAAGCCCATCGCCTAACAATACTACAAGCCCTTATTCCCTGAGTCGCCTCTTACAACATCCACGGGAAGACATGGAGTGGCACTATTCTAACCCGGCAACCACACGGGCGAAGTGGTAATCTAATCTGAAAGTATGTTGAAATATGTGAAATATTTTCAGAGATCAATATTTTTTGGGGCTTTCAGTTATCCATGCACTTTCCGAAAATGTAGCACTACTTATTTATTGATGGAGTCAAGAGTAATTTTATCTTCAGAGAAAGTATCACAAGAGTATTCCCCAGAGTTGATGACATTTGTTTTTTAATTTGCATGTCTTGACCAATTTCTCTTGTTATTATCTTGAATGGTTTGAGAATTGGCACCAAGTGTAAATGACATTTAAAAACTGGCCCAGTGAGAATCCAACTACAAAGGGGCTAGTCAAGAGCAAGCCCATTTTTAATAATAAAAAAAAATAGGGACATTATTTTTAGTCTGTGTATCTTTTAGTACAAATTCACCTCATATTTTACAAAACAAAACAAAATTGTGTGTTTTGATTAGTTGATTGCATTATTACATTATTATACTGCAAAATAAGAAAATTTCTTGATTTTTTTTTTCATTGGATTTTAGCATAGAGGACAATGCTGTAGAGCAATCAACAAACAGGCCAGTGAAAACTTGGTCCGTTCACATAAATGACGTATGATGACCCTAAACCACACCATATTTGGCAATATTTCAAAATTCATTTTAATACACTGGCCAAAATTTTGAAGGTCTGTTACACAATTGGCGTCCTGAATCAATGGATAAAATAAGAACCTAAATGCTGTTTGTGCATTTGCAGCATTACCTGTAGCAGATATATAAAATGAGCGCTCCATCCAGGGCCGCGGCGGCATGAGGCCCCGCTCCTTCATCTTCTGGCGCATCTTTTCCCGCGGCATGTTATCCGTGTCCTCGTTGTAATCCGGCAAATCTATCTTAAGATATTTCTCTTTACGGAGCTTCTTGAATTTCGGGTCATAATGCTTGCTGGTTGTGGTCCGGCACGGTTGGGTCACTATTACAGTGGGTATTAGACGCAGGCTGCCCAGCTAAAAGAAAACGTTTGCATTGTTTTGGTAAACATGGATTTTCTTAGTAATAGTCATAGAATCAGAAAGGTATTGGGCAGTGAGATATAACGAAACTTCCTTACCCTAGACAGCAAACGGTTCACCATGTCTTACTCGTTGGGTAATCCTTTTAATTGTGTAATAGAATCATCTATTTATATGTAAGTTAAATACTATTTTCAGTAAGATTTATTTAAATAATTACAACCTAAAAATCAGCTGGCTATACGAACTGTCAGCGACGACTCGTTTCGTTTCGTTTAACCGTTTTTTGATAAGGCAGAAATGAAATGAAAAGCAAATATACATTAAATTTGTTCACACGCTCGTACTGCCTCGTATTTACATAGATCAGGAGGAAAAAGTCGAGCTCGAGCGTGCAATCGAGGATTAAAAACAAACTTATGCTTGTTAAATTGTTTATGGTGTTGAGTTGTTTCTGCCATTTTTAGTCAAATATTTTCCGTTCATACATGTTTTTGTAATTAAGTGTTATAAAATCAATCAAATTTATTGTGTCGTCTTGTAAAAATATTAAATCGACATTAGTCATAGATCAGACTCCTTTGTCTCGTATTGTGATTGTTTAATTATATCCTATGCGAGCCTTCGACCATATCTGAACCATCATTACTACCTAAAATTTCCTCGCAACACGGTCCGAAGAATTTTAGAAAGTAAATCGCAACGCACGCGAGCAGTACACCGCTTTGAAACAATTTGTTGAAAATCGGCTTGTGCAGATTTGAATCGATCAGAGCGACCTACTACCGGATATCCGGCGCCTCCATACACGTTGTCTCTAGCGCTCTAGGGAATAGAGCCCGTCGCAGCGTTTCTTTCTTTTCTGAACAGGCGCAGTCCGAGACATCTCGCAAAAGGAGTAGAAGGCTCCTACATAACCTGTCACTACGTAAGTATCAGTGCACACATAGCTACTCCGTGCTTTGTTCGTTTGGGGTGTATCACGAGACTTTCGCTGAGTCATAGGATCGAATTGTTATCGCGTCGCGTAACTTGGGGTCAAAGGCGTCGTGGTGTGATTTCTGGCAGTTTCCGTGTTCATAGAAGTAAGTAGATCGCAAAGTGCTCTGCCATGAGCATGAGGGTCTAAGACGTGTAATGTGGATTAGATATTGGAAATTGGTGTGGCGTGACGGGCGATGACCCCTTCAGTGACTATACCTGCCATGCCTTTCCCTCGCGCATTGTAACTAATTGCCACGTGTGTTTCTGTTTCAGCAATAAATTGTATGAGTCAGAAGGTAGAAAAACCAATATTATCGGGTCAACGGATCAAGACCAGAAAAAGAGGTGAGTTCTAATTTATTTGTCCTATCAAAAGACTAGTACCTATTGATTTTGCAGTTTGGCGTTCTTTTTTTGTACGCGCTATTGAATTTTCTGGTATAACTGATGATTTCCTTTATTGTGAAGCCCTATTATGTATAATTTCTACTACTACACCTCAGAAGTAACCTAGTATCTTCAAACGTAAAAATAAAATACGTCATGTGTAAATTATTACAATAATTTTGTAACCAGACAATATACTGTTTAGATGCTCTAAATTTTTCTTTAGCTTTAGTCTGATTTAACCTTGTGTAATAATGTAACAAGTGAAGCAGTAGACTGACAGCTCAGCATATTATTATTGGAACGAGAGGGCTTATAATTATTGCTGTTGTAATACAGTAGGTACTTCACATTACTAATCATCAGTGCTATGGTGGACAGGCTTTGTTTTAAAATAACATGTTTACAAAGTTTATAAATAGTAAGACTGATTCATGGAACTAAATACTATTATTCAATTGCTAAATGGTATGTTAACACATAATACCATAGTTAATACCTCCCTTTTTTAAATTGATTTAGGAACCTATTTTAGGGCAGAGACAAAGATGCTAGGGTATCTACAACAGATTTTATGCAGTTTTTATTATCATTTACAGATTTTCTTATAGAAGGTTTACGTGTGTATAGGTGCTAGTTTTAAATAAAAATAGCACACATTTCTAGTAACATAACCTCAAAACATTTAAAAACTAGTAATATGTGAGACTAAACTCTCACATGAAGAATTCTGTACCACGTTTCTTGTATGGGGTCCTGTTTAAATTTTTATCATTTTATTTTTTATTTGTTAAACTGACAATACAAAAGTTTTTAGCTGGATATGGTTCATGAGATACAGCTGCTAACAGACGGACAAATAGCGGAGGCTTAGTAATAGGGTCAGGTTGGCGCCCTTTGTTTATGGAACCCTAAAAATACACTGATAACTGAATCTAACTCTATTGAGCGGTTTATTAATTATTATCTTATCTAGACCATACAAATCTGTCCATCAATTAAATTCATTTATTTCAATGTGAATTTTGTGTGTACAAACTGTGTTATAAGGGTAAATAGTCTATTGATGTGTGGCAAAGTGCATCCAGAATGACCTGATGAGTCAAAGTATCTTTAGTAACAACATCAGTATGCGTAAAAATTTGATGACTTGTAACTAAAATGGCACTGTCTTAAAACACTTATACAATTAAATTTGTTTAAACTAACTATGTAAATTTGTAACATTAATGCATTCAATTCGAAGACATTTTTTAAAGGTATATTTTTGACTCTGGTGGAGGACACGATTGACAGGTAGGTATTTAACAGCCTAACTAGTTTACACTAGATATCACCTCATACAGTTTACAATGCTATTAAACCATAACTAGTTCCATGTTGAGTTGAGATCTGACCTTTTATTTTATTACATAAAACACTTAACATTGCAGCGGCCATGACATTGAATTTCTCTGGCACTTTGCACAAGGAACTGTCGCCAAGGTTAAACATGTTAATTTAGTTGTTTAGCAACATCAACTTGTTTACGTCAATACTTGGTCCATTTATGACCGTACTTTAGGATATTTTAGACTTATTATTAGCTGTTTGAAGTTAGTCTAGTTCTCTAGCAGTCTAGCTTTTTGCTAACATTTCGTTTATCGTTTTTCCTTTGGGAACTTAAATTTTCCTAGCCTTGTTAATTCAGGGTACCTGTAAGCTATCTCCATTCCAAATTTCAGAGTGAAAGAGTAACAAACACACACAAAGTTTCGCATTTATAACAGGTATAAATTCTCTGTTCTTTATGGATATTTTTCAAAGAAATGTACCTAATTAAGGACTGAAATTAAGTTACGGTAACTTTTACATGTGAATTGCGATAATTAGTCTATTCTCCATTTATCTACTTAATTTTCGTTACTCACATGTAAAAGTTACAGTAACTTAATTTCAGCTCTTAATTAGGTAGAAAAATACCCTTACAATAGATTAAGTAACCTTTAGAGAATATGCTCTGTTTAGGGTTCCGGAGCCGAATGGCAAAAACGGAACCCTTATAATTTCGTCATGTCCGTCTGTCCGTCCCTCCGTCCGTCTGTCCGTCTGTCCGTCTGCATGTCACAGCCATTTTACTCAGAGCCTCAATAGGCTATAGGTGTATTGGCTGTGCCAATGCACTATATAAATGAAATTTGGAGGATAGATGTATTCTACGAACCGCTATACAATGATGTAGTAAAATTGAAAAAAAAATATATTTAGGGGTGGCACTCCATACATGTAACTAGGGGACGAAAAAATTTTTTTTGAGTTACGTCAGCGTGTTGGGTATTTTTAGATAGGGCTTCCAAAATGATACAGAGGTTTTTACGTGACTTTTTTACGTAAGTAAACAGTTGGCGAGATATACGCTTCTAAAGTCGTAAAAATTCTGTCCGGGTGGGTAACTTTTGAACTGTTAAATAGAACATTCTAATAAAAATTACAGTAGTAGAACATACGAAATACTTCCAACCAAAATTGTTTTGAACACGATACGCTGTGTACTTTTTGAGATTTTAATAAAAATAAAAAAAAGATTTTCAACCATGAACGTTCATCCCAGCTACGGAACCCTTCACTGTGCGTGGTCCGACATGCACTTGGCCGGTTTTTTGTATTGTTATCTTTAAAACTCAATAGGTAAGTAGGTACTCAATGTTTATTGCATTCCGCAATCATCAGCTTATTAGGTTGACTTAAATACCTACAGTAATAAATTTTACTTAATTGTACTCTTGCCTAAGTACGTATAGGTAGGTGCAAGTCTTTTTAAGTAAGCACTTGAGCATTATTTATTGATACGCTCTCAAGGTTGAGATTTACCAGTAAGTAATATAAAGATGCGTAAATGGATTGAGGTATGAGGTAGTTTTAACAATTGGAACCTTATTAAAAAAAAGTACCTACTTTGTTTAAGGACCTTAATCAAAACAAAACTTAATGGATTCCTTTGTGTAACGAAAGTTACCCATATGGGTATTTTGTATGACTAAATTTCGTTACACAAAGGACGCGATCGTGATTTTGTTTTCATTAAGCCCTTAGTTGTGTATTTTTTTTAATAAAACGACCTAATTATTTATGGCGTATAATTAAACAATTAAAACCCAATTTTCTTCGAATGCATCATACCTACCTACCTACCTAATTTTTATTTACGCTTGTTACACCTTTAGTTCTTTTGATAATTTATTAGGTAGGTAGGTAGGTACAGTCGAACTCATAAATACTAATCTTTTTAGTACCTTGTTGCATTAACTGCGACATGTATGTACCTACTAAAATGTACAGCTACTTATGATTTCCACCGTAAGATATATCCTCGTAATACCCAACGGCCTAAATTTAGGACATTAATTTGTCAAAGTGACTTTAGACTTTAGTTGACTTACACAAGGTTCTTTTTTGAACTAGTAAAATTTGACGTGGGTCTCAGGAGGATATATCTGTTTAAGTTTTTTTGTTAAACATATAGGTAGTTATAGTAGGAATTTTATAAAATGTCGGAATCCCTATTACATTCTCTGAAGTGAATCCGACCTAATTGCAATCCTATGTAGGTCGGAATTCACTTGAGAGAATGTACTAGGGATTCCGACATTTTATATAATTCCTACTATAGCGTACACAAATCATAGCGTTTAGCCGTCCAATATTTATATTAATATCTTACAACGTAGGTAGGGAGGTAGGTAGGTGGTTAGTTCTTCTTTTTACCTACAATATATCTTATTTTTCTGTTTTTACCCCAAGTTTGGTTTTCCGTTATGTTCATTTTTGTATATCTGATTTCCTATGTCTGCATTATTTCAAGTCAATGTTCTAAATTGAAAGGGTTAATTTCTTGCCATACTTATAATGTTTCGTCTTATTATGTCTGATTTCCTATAATACCTATCTGCTTTATTTCAAATCAATGTTCTAAATTGAAAGGGTTAATTTCTTGCCATACTTATAATGTTTCGTCTTATTATGTCTGATTTCCTATAATACCTATCTGCTTTATTTCAAATCAATGTTCTAAATTGAAAGGGTTAATTTCTTGCCATACTTATAATGTTTCGTCTTATTATGTCTGATTTCCTATAATACCTATCTGCTTTATTTCAAATCAATGTTCTAAATTGAAAGGGTTAATTTCTTGCCATACTTATAATGTTTCGTCTTATTATGTCTGATTTCCTATAATACCTATCTGCTTTATTTCAAATCAATGTTCTAAATTGAAAGGGTTAATTTCTGGGCATACTTATAATGTTTAAAAAAATGTTCTACTTAGGACTCGATTATAATTGTATCGCTTTATTTTCATATTTGTTTTGTACCTAACCTTTTCCCAGCTAACGACGCACATTATAAAAACTTTCGCTTTATAATAATAAAGATATTTTAGGTAAATGTGGCGTTCATGAATGCAGAGTTTTGGGAATAAGACTTTTCTGGAATACAATATTGTAATGCGATATTTTGAGGTTGCAGACATTTTGAGAAACATTTTCTGAAAAGCGAACATTATGTGAAAATTGACATTCTTGGAGACAGAAATTATAAAAAGCTGACATTTTGAGAACTTGACATTATGCAAAAGACGTGCTGACGTTATGGAAAACAAACAGACATTTTAGAAAAAATACATTCTAGGAAAACGCATATTTCAGGCCTGAGCCCAATAATCAATAGGTACTTACTCTTAAGTAATAACTAATAAAGAAGAATGACCCAGGTACCTAATTATGCAACTACTCAAGTGAAAATATTAGTTAGCAAGGTGCAAAGTTCTCTAACTCAATTAGCATTTACTGACGTGCATACGCCGTATTTGGCGACGCAGCAATCAATTGTCTTGTCAGCTTGTACTAAATCGACGGCAATTCATTTCGTGTGACCTTATGTAGGGTACGCGTTTGACGTCATGCCAGACTGGAACTTGGGGCAAGTTAAATGTCAAAGGCCAACTTCCACAACTTTATGCCGAATTACGTACATTGATATCTGCATCGTGGCAAATATTGTAAAGTACGAAAGGATATTTATTAGGAAATAATATTAGGTAGTAGGATAATTATTTCATGCAGTCTTCGCCGCGCTAAAATAAAGCTAAACTAAACATTATCCTCACTCATGATGACTGTAAAGAGGAAATGTACATCCTATACCCATTGGATATATTGTATGTAAAAACTTTATGTACACTAGCGGCCCGCCAGCGGCTTCGCCCCGCTGCAATTTTCTAACTTTCCCGGTGGATTTTTCAATTATTTTCGCACCTTTTAAACCTTCCCTGGACTATGACAAACATTTTAAAACCAAAATCAGCCAAATCGGCCCAGCCGTTCTCGAGTTTTAGCGAAACAAACGAACAGCAATTGATTTTTTTACATATAGACACAGAATAGGAACGGTCAAGGGCGCACTTATCCCTTTAAAAATGTCTTCCAGCTAACCTTTGGGTGATTGAGGAAAATAATAAAGCGAAAAGTGGAAACGAGGAGACATGAGTACAAAACAAAGTTTATGAAACTAAACTTAACTTTTTATTCAGTAAGTAGGTTGTCGGTTCAGACTGGTGGAAACTACGGATCTGTAGTGTACACATGTTACGATCGTTAGCGATTTACTTGATCGTAGACGTTAGACCATGTACCAATGGATCTTTGCGATCGACGATTCGATTTGTGTCTCAATCTGACTAAAACGTCTTTCTCACGCGACGGATCGTTCCGTATAGGCCCTTAACCCCTCGTCTGTCTTGTCACAGATCAGACCAGTGTCCAAAATTTGGATAGCTTTTTGTTTTTTTTGTTACTTATTTTTTCGAACTATCATAATCCGAAGAGACTAGATCTTGGTATTTTTTCTCCTCTGACAGACAAGGGGTTAAGCAACGACTTAATCGTTATTAATTAACTGACTGTTAAGTGCGGCCGTTTGTGATCGTCCCTGTATTCCTCGGCTGCTACCCATCGGTCTTAGTGACGTCAACAGACTCCACTCTGCCAGCCCCTAAGCCGTATACTGCACTAATTAGAGCCGGGCTGCGTGTGCTGCGCTGCTCGGTGTCGGAATGTGCGACAGTAACTGCGCGGATTGCCTTAACAGTGCACTAAATGCACTGTTCAGTGCACTGTGCAACTCGCTCCACAGTTTCAGGTACCTATGGTCCATACCAAATGACTTGTCTTATTTAGTAAACACATTAAATGGCCGTTTTCTGGTGAATAAAGCAAGTAAAGACCAAATTTTGTACTATTCTCTAGATTATACATCATGGATGGTTTTTAATTTTGGCGAAAAGGGAGCATTTTGAGGTTATAAAAGTGTTTACTAAATAATACAAGTCTGATGATATGGAGTATAGATGAGTATTAGGGCTTCAGATACAGCATAACATCATGTCGGCCTCCGATTGAGATGACAGTTACTTACCTAAAATTGGAGACATTTTTGACAGAAATATTAAGGAAATAGGTAGGTGCCGCGGTTTTATTAGTAGGTAAGGTACAAACGAAGACCATTACTGACCAGCCATAGACTTTAATACGTTGCAATAAGGTTTATGTTCGATTGCAAATGTACAGTTAACAGTGTCTTCGATTGCACCTTAAAGCTTACATTGTGTATGGAATAGGTAGGTACCTATTAGCTTGATGTTTTGCTTTTGTCCCATTCAATTGCTTTCCTAATTAAAATTTACCTCGTGTTGCCTATCTATTCAAACACAACGCACGCAAGGTTTTAAAACATGAACGACCATATTATTGAAGTTATCAAAAAACAGTCTTAAGACTAACCCCGCGGCGGCGAAGTAGCCTACCTACAGCAAGCTGGTGAATCGGGGTCGACCGTTATTGTCCCGACCGTTACGCAGCTGGCGTCACTGCGCGACATTCGGCCGAGCTCGCGAATTTCATCATTCTTAGTAGGTAGGTACCTAATAAGGACTCTGAGAAATGCTAAAACTTTGTTCAAGTAATGCTTAAAAATAATTTTGCTATCCGAAATATACTCGCGATAACGTTATAAATCTAAATCGATCCCCTCCTCTGTTCTGTTATCGATCTCATTTTGTCGATGAACGAGACATTCCTCGGCTTATTGTTCTTGATGTGACCAATTGAAGTTCCATTACAAGGACTTGTTTATTTATATTATTTGATTGAAGATGTGTAAAGAGGTTTTTAAGACAGTTGCTGAAAATTTTCATATTAAATGCCGTAACGTTTCTTTTCCATTGAAACTAGTCCGATTTTTAAAATAGTTGAATATGTTGTAAATGTTATGAAAAAAAATATCTGCATGTAAGAAAATATTCCAAAAACACAAAACAAACAACTGGAACAAATGAAAAAATACCTTAACGTGCCTACTTTTTCATAATAACTACAACATATTCAAGAGCCAAATTTGTATGGATAGAAGAATTTGAGCGTCACCTCACAGACCTCTTAAAGAAAAAAAAGTTATAAAACGCACTTTGTTGCCGTCTGTACTTCTAACACTTGATAAATTCGCTCTTTAAAGAAGAGTCAAACGTATTCGAACTTGTCAAATCTTCCATTAGCTATTGAGGAGTTTCTATGGCCCCCGATCGTCTTAATCATCATACCGGCTCGAAAATACCGTAATATATATTAGGTTTTATGCACATTTTCTAGACTAGAAATGGGTCAAAATCCACCGAATCTATCGATAAATATGTATAGTTATTTCCAATTAATGGCAATAAAGGGCACCGCAGACTATGGTATTAAAACACTGACAGTTTCTCTTAAGGTTGTATACATTTCTTCACAGATTTCGGACTGTCAGCCGGCCTGACAGACTTGGAACTTCAGGTAAACTGTTAGTCAGTGGGTGCCCTTTAGTGTGTTAAAAATGACAGTGCAATCATAGGCACACTCAGCTTACTTAACACAATCTCAAGTCTTATTAAAACTATCTGCCACGCACAACTAACTCCTAACAAACTTTGGCCCGCTTGCCTCTCAGGCATAAGAAGCATATTCATATTTATTTATTGCACTCACATGTTACAAACTACATCTTAATTACAGTAGGAAGTAACACTTAAACCCAAGCATGCTAATGAATTTTGGATAAAAATATGCGAATGATGTTTGCATGACCCTAGGTGCCATTTTTATACTCGTGTTGTTCTAAAAGGCCTGATTTGACAACCTGTCTATGCAGTAAAAATATAACCTGAAACATGCCACAAACATATTTTGTACAGAATTGTCAGCTGTCAAAACGGGTCTTATAGAACGGCGCGACTATAGACTATCTGTGGCTCTAACCTGCTGAGTACCCAAGTTCTCTCTTGAGGGACATGTTACAAAATATAAGAGGCGCCATATAGAGTCGACAAGATTTAAATTATAATGTTAGTTAAATAGTTACGGGGTCTTAGAGGATAAAGTAAAAAAATACGAAATTCACAGACATAGCTGGGCATCGTTGATCAAATATATAACTTCGTTTATCGCTAATCCGTTACTAAAATAGTTGACTTTGTTAAACGGTTCAGCGTTACATTTCAGATGATTTACGGAAGTAGTGTGTGAACCTAGAATATAAATTTCTAGAATCTCTCGTTATGGCTAGAACTATTACTATGTCGACTACAGACCATAGAACTGCATTTTTTAATATATTTGAGAACTGCTTACATGATAAGCATCCCATTTTGAAAAAATGCTTTCTCCGAAGAAAAAAAAGCTAGAACTATTGCTACGTTAACTCCAGACCTCAGAACTATGCATTTTCTAACTTAAGGCCTAGGCATCGAGAACTGTTTAGATGCTAATTGGCAGAATGCGAAGTTGGCATCACATTTAAAAGAAAAAATGTTTTTCCGAAAAAAAAAAGCAGAACTATCGAAAATAAATAAGTAGAACTGTAGAACTATTAGGGATGCTACTAGAACTTTACTGTGTTTAATTTTTGAGATTCTAGACATTTTTGCTAGGTTCACACAAATGGAAGTATCCGTAAACACGTGATAAAAACTGCATTTTTTTTTTCGTTGCATTAGTGATCTGGAAGGCCGGTTAAAAAACAATAAACAGACGTGTATAATTGGAGTATGTAATTTAGTCATCTGGCATATGGTGGATATTCCCCTTCATGGACATTATTATGTTGAAGCTCTCGTCTGAAAGCGAGGCTGGATGTGATTTTCGCGGCGCGGCGCGTTGTGTGCGTTATCTTTTTAGTAAAATAGTAGGTACTGGATTGGATTGGTAACTGTCTTACGAAGATTTAACGAGTCCGTTAACATTTTATATAGCAGTTAGTTGAAATGTTAACTGCGTTAATTAACGATTATACAGAACTTTTACCAAACTTCGTAAATCTTAAATTTAACGTTTTTACTTCGTTTCCAAACAAGTTTAAGTTTTTGGTTCCTTTGCGAGTAACATATGGGTAAGGAACAAAAAGTTGGCCACGCTAACTCACGCAATTAAATTTTCTATGTAACTTTTCCGTTGTACCACGAAAATTAGCCATACAGTTGTATGGGTACTTTTCGTGGCACAACGGAACTTTTCCCGTCTTCGTTGTTTGTATGGTTAACTGACCTTAACTATGGTCCAACTTTTTGGCCCTCACCCATATGTCAAGCATATTCAACCAAAACTGTTCAATTAAGACACTACTCGTTCGTTTCGTGTGTAAATGTTAACCAAGAAGCACTAACTGTACGATAGATAGACCGGGAAGCGACCGTATGTAAATGCCAAGTTGGCCTTCATGTTTATTGTAATTTCTATCGGGAAGTACACTGATATTTGCACCCCTTAGTTACTCGCTCACGTGAATACCATTATAAATAATCCTCGCCTATATGCTAAATTTATTGTTCTAAATTAATTTGTGTAATTAAGATGCTTTAAATGGTGTTACGTCAACTAAAAATGTGATCTTTTGATGTGGTTAGTCCCTACTAATAACTACAAATTGTCACCAGCTGATCTTTCAAATTCTTAAATTATTGAACCAGGGCACCACTGACAAACATTATGGTGGTGACAAAAAAATATTAAGGATTTTTTATACACTAATCTTTAGTGTCCTAAATTATAGTCTGGCTGCAACCAGTCGTTTATAGTTTGATTCAGTCGTCATAATTGCAGTGTATTACTGCTACATGTAGCACAAGGATATTGACACACGTAAAATAGACGCTATCGCTCCATCTCTTTGTGCAGCTTAACTGGTGTGGAAACAAATACAGGGTTTACTTTGTAACACCTACACGGCCTGATTTTAATTTATCTGTCTTTGGTACTTTCATATAAACTGCCATACATAATTTCCGGGAAAAAGTTACGATGCTCCAAGGTAACGCAGACACTTATCGATTCCAGTTTGACGATTTAATTACCTATCACAAGTCAAAATTTTAGTTTTCGACTGTTCCATTTGTTAAAACTTTCAAAGGTGAAAAAAACATAGTTGGTTTAAAACAAAAACATAACCTAAACTAAAATTTCTAACGGTATTATGAAGAGATGGATGCAGAAAAAATAATCTAAGTTATGACGTGCCATAAATTTGCTTAAACTTTTCTAAAGAATTGCGTGGTTGTCCAATACCAAAGTATAAGTATAGGAGAAGTAGTTCATCTTCAAACAAAGGTAGGTACATTACATAGCGCGGCTTGCATGTGTGCGTACGGCTGTGGGCGGCGCTAGCCACTCACACGAAACTACATCTAGCCACTGACTTCAAACTATGCCAATACTGCTATGAAACCAGATAGTTACATTCGGGAAATTCGCATGGCTCAGGCCTGAAATATGCGTTTTCCTAAAATGTATAATTATCAAATCTTCGCGTTCTCACAATGTTAGCACTTCTATTTTGTCAGCTTTCTCAAAATGACTGGTACCTATTTAAAATGTGTACAATCTCAGGACGCCGTCTATTCATAATGTTTACATTCCTATAATATTAGCATTACCATAAGTTTTGCTTTTCCGTTATGTTCACTTTTGTATATAGGTTATCGTCTTATTATGTTTGATTTCCTATAATGTCTGCTTTATTTCAAATCAATGTTCTAAATTGAAAGGGTTAATTTCTTGGCATACTTATAAGGTTTAAAAACAAATGTTCTACTTAGACGTGCTGACATTATGGAAAACAGACATTTTGGGAAAAATACATTTTAGGAAAACGCATATTTCAGGCCTGAGCCATTCGCATCACCATTATTTTGTTACATGACTTAGCTTTTTTTGTGTTAAAACTCCTGACAGATGTCAAAGAAGTTTAGTTGACACTATTCAGTTTTAATAAAGGTATTTTATTGATTGTAAAGTACTCGGGTCGTCACGAGGTTAAAACAATAAACTCTTAGTAACCTCAAGCTTCTTAGTTTTAATTAATTAACAAAAAACTAAGGACGCAATAATAAATCTTACCAGATATCGATTTATTGGATAACGGTTTAGAAATTCCCGCCACATGGCATGGCAACTAACCGCTAATCAAGCCCACACATGGAGGCTCGCTCGCCGCATGTCATTGCCATATGGTGCGCCCGCGCCGGCCAGTAGTTAGCAACACTTGTACTTTTCCTGTTCGGCTCAAGTTGTTTGTGGCGAGCAATTTATTTGTGCCCTTGATAGGAGATATATTTAGATTTATTTGTTGGTGGGATGCTTACATTGTATTATTAACACTTATTAATGTGTATTTTTTAAGTTAATCGTCGTGTTTAAATTGTAGCGAGCTGAGCTCTGATACTGTAGCTGTGGGAATAAACTGTACAATATAACATAGTGCTCTAGTAAAAATAAGGTATTGAAGTCGATTCGAATTAAGTATAACAATAGCTGCGACAAATTAGTAAAATGTACAACTATCTATGAGTTCGACCGTACTACGAAGATATTGTATTGCGTTCCCTGTTAAGCTTTGCTTATCGCGTTAACCCTTTGAACACCATTGGTGGCTAGAAACCATAGCTAATAACCTTCCTCAAAGAAACTAAGGTCTAATTTACGCTGACAACCATGACGGCAAGTACTAGTTCTCCAAGGTAATGTAAACGAGAATAGAGGTTCCAATCAAAAAGACTTGCCTTACCGTTTTATACGTACCTATGACGATGCACGATTCCGTGAAAGTAGCTAAAATAAATAGAATGACTTGAAAACATCTGTATTTGGGAGGCCTCATTCCACCGTTTAGAAAGCTGATCAAACATTATTGACCTAAATTCGTTAGGTAAAGTTATCTCCTTTTCTAATCTCTTGCGTATATCTGCTCCTCTTCAACGATATCTAGTTAATAGAAGAGATGAAGAACACTAACGCTAAGAAACGCTTTAAAATAATTACAGTCATTACTTTTGTATTGAAAAAGACTTTGCTGTCGACTGGTATTTCGAATACCAATATACCCTGTGTGGGTGTCGGATTAGAATAGTGCCACTCCATGTTTTCCGTGGATGTCGTAAGAGGCGACTAAGGGAATAAAGGCTTGTAGTAGTACTCTTAGGCGATGGGCTTGCAACCTGTCACTAATACACTAGTAAACTTCTTGGCTTGTTTGTGCAAAATGTGGTTACAGATTTATCACCAAGTCTTTTTGGAGCGGTTTGTATTTCTGTAGCTCTGCCTTCTCCACTTTGAGAATTAACGCGTGATGTTATGATGTATGTAATATTTTGGTGTTTTTCCTTTATGATTATTCAGACCCCTATTCTCATCCCCGTCTCTCCTATTGCCCCGCAGATGAGAAAGAGAAATACGACCCCAACGGGTTCCGCGACGCGCTCGTGCAAGGCCTGGAGCGCGCGGGCGGCGACTTGGACGCGGCGTACAAGTTCCTAGACGCTGCCGGCTCCAAGCTCGACTACCGTCGCTATGGGGAGGTCATCTTCGACGTGCTCATCGCCGGGGGGCTCCTGCGTGAGTATCCACTAAAAATGCCCAGAGGGAATCTGTTTAGGCGAAAACACAGAGAGCAGACGTGGCGCGTCTGTGGAATGTCCACCACACCAACCTTTAAAACCCCATAGCATGTTTTTTTATATATCAACACATCTCGAATTTAATAGCCAAAGCAGTTTCAATCCTAGGCTGTTAGTAATAAGGTTACATGTGCTACGGGAGTGTCTGAGATACTGCAATTTGTGTTAGCAGGGCAGATCTGTTAAGGCGAAAACTCGGAGAGCAGAGGTGGCGCGTTGCGGAATATTAACTACACCGAACGATAAGAAGTTTGAATCGCATAGCATCTTTTTGTATATTGCCTTTTTTTATAATGATAACCATGTATACAATTTGATCGGTGAAAATCGCGGCGCTAAAACGAATCTTAAGTAAAACAAAAAGTAGTCTTACAAATTTACCTAGTCCCAATCTACGCCCTATGGAACCCTGTCAGTGACAGCGTTAATCATTATTTTAGCTTTCTTTCGTGTGGTTTGACGCTGTCATTATGACAGGGTCCCATAGTGGCATAAATAAAGTCCTTGACTACAATGGGGTACTAGACAAAGATGAACTTACTTATATAGACTAATATTACACTTATACATATACAACATCCAAGACTCAGGAATAAAAATACTCGTGTTCATCACACAAATTTACCCTTACCGGGATTTTAACCAGGGATCAAACCACAAATCGTTTGTCAGAATCGGACTATTCGTTTAGCCTTAAAACCTCCATACAGACTTACCATCAAAACACATCTTCAGCTTGAAAATGGCATAGAGATGGTAAACTAAGCACCCAAGTGACATGGTAACGGCTCCGAGGCCCCCATAGCCATTTGCAATATCGACACTGCAAATGCGTTGCCAAGCCTGCGGACTAAGTAGTCACCCTCAGACTGGAATTGCATCGCATTACGAATTAGAATTTAGAACTCTGGTTAAAGCAGTGTGTGTGACTTACGCGACGTTCAAGTTTTGTTCTAACTTTGAAATTTAAATGATGAAAAAACTGGCTAGAGATCTGAATAAATCTTGTTGATAAACTCAATCTCGTTCGTTTATATCTGACATTACTAACGCCACCTCTCTCCATTGCTGTAAGATTCCGTTTGTACAATGGTTCCTTCTCTGTGACAGTGCCCGGCGGCGGCGTGTCTATGGACGGCGAATCCCCCAAGACGAACACTTGCATCTTCAATGCGAGCGAGGACATGGACTCTATGCGCAATTTCGAACAGGTATGTTATCGCAAGTCATGCTAAGAATTACCGAGATGATATCGCAAGTCATTTTACAAAAGCCATGCAGAATCTTAACACAATGCACAACCAAGAAGTTGATTGATTATGTTCACAGCCGTAAAACAATGCTAAACTGTTGTTTATACTGCTTTCAACGTTATCAATATTCATAAACTTCATAGTGGTGCATTGTGTCAGAATTCACTTCTAATCTGCCTAGCATTGTATAGTTTAACCTTTTCAACGCCTTACGTCAAATACACATACGTCACTCACACGCTAAACATGTAGTTATGCAAAATTTAACTTAATTAATACAAAATAAAAATCTTTTTTAAACTGTACCTGGGTATTTTTTTAATTAGTTGTACCTAATTAAGGAGTAAAATTAAGAAACTAACTTTTACATGTGAGTAACGAAAATTAACCATATAAATGTGCGACTACCTAAAGTTACCTTTTCTTAATTTTAGTCCTTAACTAGGCACAATTAATTTGAAAAATAGCCACCTGTCTCAACTATAAGTGTAGGTGCCGTTGTAGGCACGACAGATCATGACTACTTTAGGCGTCATTGGCGTTCAAAAGGTTAACATACGCCCTTTTGACTTGAAAGTAGATTCCTGTCCGATTAAAATGATGAAAAACATGGCTAGAGTCCTGAACACCAGTGTTGAGAAAACCTTTCTCGTTCATTTATTTCTGATTTAAAATTGTCTTAATGAAAATGGGAATGTTTATCTTCATTTGCTTAACTTTGTTGTTGTATCTTTTAGGTATTTGTGAAGCTGATGCGCCGATACAAGTACCTCGAGAAAATGTTCGAGGAGGAAATGAAAAAGGTATGTTTACACGAAATCACAACATAGTGCGTGCGCGTGCGCGTTGAATGAGTATTTATGTTATAATTTTCGATTATCGATTGTGAGCTAAAATAATATTGTTTGTTTTGGTTACTTCCAGGTGCTGGTGTACTTGAAGGGATTCGAGCCGCTGCAACGCATCAAACTCGCTCGCATGACCGCCCTTTGGATCGGTACGTACAAACACTACCTTTGTTTGTTTTTTGTGCAGTTAACGGTTTACATTATATACATGCATATTATCTAAAATAGTATGAAGAAAAATAAAGTATATTAAACGATTCCATGTTTACTATAAATTTGTTGCTTGTTTAAGCAAGTGATCATGTACTGGTTTAACCTTTAGTTTTTGCCATAAAGACCTCACTCTCATACAATAAGACTCCTAGTAAACTTATAAAGCATTAAAATCAAAAGTAGATTACTATTTTCCTACTGCTTACAACCAGAATAGAGTCATGATCTGACAGGCAATTCTCATTTATTCGAAATGTGAAGCTGTAGTCATCTTTATTGTGAATTAATTTCAAAACAAAACTACAGTACTGGCAACCTGGGGCTCAATTATCCTGGGCTAAAACTATATTGCCTTGACGTGTTTCTGTATAGTCAACATTTGCATATCTCTTATTAACTTGACAGTAATGGCAATATCGTTTTAACCCAGAAGAATAGACGCCAACCCAACGATATTTATACCAACCCTGATACATAGTTTGGAATCGATGGAGTGTTAAATAGCTATACGCGAGTGGCCGCACTCATTAGAGCCGGGCCGCGTGCCCTGCGCGGCTCGGTGTCGGGATGTGCGAGAGAAACCGCGCGGGTTGCGTTATCAGTGCTCTGTTCTCGGCGCACTATGCAACTCGTTCCACATTCACACTATCATAATGCCGATAATTATGTAACCCAGAATGCAACGGGTACTTTGAAGTACCCGTTGCATTTCGGGGCATTGAAGTGGGTGAACCCACTGCCCATCGTTCTTAGTCGGGCATAGTCTCTACTTCGGGAGGATAGGACTGTCTAATTGTGATCATCAGATCGAAGAAGTTCGAAGCTGAGTGGTGCCATCTACCAACAAGTGCTTCTAAATTAATAAGTACATTATCCAATGCTCTTACGATGAAGGATAATTAAAATTTCAAAACATACCAAAGCTGAAACCAAAGCGAAAAACGGTTCAATTTTACATGACGATGCTGTACATTTAATTTTAAATTTGAAGATTACGAAATCGCAGTGAAAAGCCTCAAACATAAAATCACGTATATGTGGCACTGGCATCGGAGTATGATTTTTTTAGTCACAGACGTGTTACCGAAGGTGTTATTTGTACCTAGTTACAATCGTTACGTTACGTTATGGTTTTTTTGATACAAGAGTTCAAGCGCAAACACTGGAAAAACAAAACGTCTTCCTCAATCGATTCTATTGATTCTGTTCAAATCTACTTTTCCCATCACCAGTAAACTATAGACCGATATCAATATGGCGCTTTGTTTACTTAGCTCATAAGTTGTATTGATGGCGCCTTTAGTATTGAGTTGATTTAGCTAATCGTGCGTGTGGTTACAGGTAACGGGTGCGTGCCGCCTTCGGTGCTGCTGGTGCTGATGAACGAGCACATCGTGAAGGACAACCTGGCGCTGGACTTCGTGCTCGAGGTGTTCTCCTGCGTGAAGCAGGAGCGCGGCACCGCCTCGCTCGTCACCGCGCTCAAGAAGGGCCAGCTCGAGGGCAGGTCAGTGGCGTCTAGGGTGGTTAGAAATACTACATCATTTTCATTTACCATTCAACACTAACATAGGAAAGTCTTACCAAACCCGAAGACCGAGGTTTGTCTAGAGTTGTTAGTAATATCTGTTTTATTAATCATTCAAGTCTGGATCAACAAACTAGATTCAATACATTTTCAAACTACCATTTATACAGCAAAGCCCTTTAGTTCTATAGATCTAATTTTAGCATGTTAACCTTCTTAAAGTCAAAATGCAGTTGAATTAATAAAGACGTATCGCCAGGGATTTGGCCGTTTTAGACGATTTTGACGCACTACTGTCTTCGGTAACAAACTTTGGTCCCCACCAACTTCTTGTTACCAGAGTCTAGACGACGGGCGTTGTCTAGACGTTAGTGGGGAGGGGAAGCGCGCCGTAAACTAGTAGACGACTCGCCTCCCCTAACGGAAAAGCCGTGAACTTGTCTGAATATCATCGCTCACCATTATTTATAATCTGCATCTATTATTTAGATTATTTAGGACTGATCTCAGTTCAGGTGCTCGTCCCAAGATGGGACAGAAATGTCGGTATTCTCTCGGTTGACATATCTTGCGACGAGCGTTTCAGCCTAAATGAGTTTATGAATAAAGCCCTTGAACTCTTATATCCCATGGTTATGAAACCAGCTTGTACTCTATGTATGACTTGGATGAAGCCCTGGGAGAGCACGGCGACATGTACTGGTTCTCCGCACTGTTGCGGCAGAGTCATTAATGGCGCGACATTTTACTAAACACACGTAGTTAAGGGCTTTAATTTAAACCAAAACTTGAAAGATTCCTTTGTGTAATGAAAGGTACCTATATAGTTTTTATCACTAACTTTTGTTGCGCAAAGGACACGATTGTGATGTGGCCTGTAACTATGTAAAAAAATATTTGTGTATAATGTCAATTCTATGAAACTTGCTAACTATGTAAACAAAGGACTTAACTTTATTTTGTCACTGTTTCTCCTTGAATTTTCACACCACCTCATCAAACATCATTGAAACCATACACTATTGATACGGTTGTTACTCCTCTTGGATATTTCATTAAAAGTTTAAATGGTTTCATAAGTTAGTTTTCTTTTAAATTCTACAATTATCTATGAATGGGTAGTGTTGTGGCAAAGTTGGTGATATATTAAGGCCTCTACACACTACCCAACTCACGCTCTGTAGCCAACGCGGTTGTATACACTACGCATTCCATTCTTTCGCATCATTTTTTAAACATTATTTTAACTTCTGACCGTGATTAAACAAATTTGAAATTAGTAAATACTTGTTTTTTACTTGGGGTATTTTATTATTCGATATGGTTTGACATAAGTAAAGGAGTATTGCCCATCACTAGTAAATTCATCATTCAGAGACAATTTCAATATGGCGGTTTGTTTACATAGTTAGCAAGTTTCATAGAATTACCCCCTTACTTATGAAAGTGAAATAAGCTTGGAATAGTTTATGCCATGCTTTGTCACTTTCTGTCAGATGCAAATGTCACAATTACAGATAAGGACAAAGCATGGCATAAACTATTCCAAGCTTATTTCACGTTCATAAGTAAGGGGGTTAGACTTTAAGTTTTCACGAGAACGAAGTTTTTGACGCTGTGTATTTGAACATCAGTGTCTTTAACTGAAAAAACTTAATTTACAGTATCTAGAACTGATACCATGATACTGATTCCATAAATGGGTCCTTAAGTACTCCTCCATCATCAATATGTATACTAACGTAATCGACATCAAAAGTGCGGGCCCTGTTGAATTCAGTGATTATCTGGAGCAATGGTGTTAGTAAATGTTGTATAGTGGTTTAAGTGAGCATGGTGTGTTGCGCAGGTTGCTGGAGTTCCTCCCGCTGAACCGGCGCAGCGAGGAGGCGCTGGCGGCCGCCTTCGCGTCGCGCGGGCTCGCCGAGCTGCTGCGCCTGCACCGCGCGCAGGCCTCGCAGGTGCCCGCACAACCGACCCACCCACCGACGTGCATACACAATACCACTCGACAACTCCCCCTTACGCCAATTCATTTTTAATGCACCGCTGTTCGTCGTATTTGAAATTTAATATTCAGTAATTCTAACATGTTTTTCTCAATACTAATAGAAAATACGAACGTTTTTGGTTCGGTTTGGGCTCAGGTAACATCATTTTAATGACAGGCCGCTTTAATAAAAAAAAAAACTTCTCGCAGTGGTTGAATAAGCTATGTCTGTCTGCCTCAGAAGAAAGTGCAATTTAAGGACTTGAAGTACAATCTATGTAAATCGTCCATAAATCGCATACTTTATACTCTCGACAATAATGAACTTTTGCCGAGTAAGACTTTATTAAACTACCTCATTTCCTGAAATTTACTCTGACCATAATCAGACTTTATAGTCTGAAAGTATTGTACTGCGAGATTATTCTCATAATACAACACATCAGGGCCTCTATTCAAGTGCGTTAAAACGATATCGTGTTTGTAAATAACATAAAAGTTATCAAAATGTTGACAATACGGAAACAGCTCAAAAAACGATATCGTTATTACCTTGCAGAATTCCAGCCCAGTTATTATGATACGAGAGTTGATATTACAACATGCGACAAAGAGCGTTATTTAGAAAACGCCTTACCCTAAAATGATGAAACTCGATGACGAGTCAGAGCGGCGGCCGTGTCGCTGCGAGCGCGTACCAATCGAGTCTTTCGGGAAGTACGATGCTTGCGGCGTGATCGGCCTGCTGCCGTGTCGATATGGCAATCTGATTTATATAAATAATACTCCGTATCGTTGTGTGACAGGCGAACGCTGTTATAAAATTGTAGGCGCATATACAAAGGTTAATTTTTAACGTAATACCGTTTGTTCTCACAAAAAACCGTTTGTTCATTGAGAGGTCTGTTATTTTGGGTAAGGAAAATACTTTTTAATGTTTTTATCACGTAAAATGGTAACGTTAAAAATGACACCTTTTTCAAAGAATTGGAATTAAAGTTTACGATCGGATATCCCTTTTTAACTAATCTGAGGCCTTACTCGAAGTTTCGAATTTAGTTGCAGGAGGCAGTCTAGCGATAAAGTACAAAAAAAAACAAGTTAGTAATTCTTTAACTGTTTAATTAATTTTAATTTAACTTCATACTTATCTTAGCCATATCCCATCGAGTAATAGTGGTAATACCGTATCGCTTTTGCCTTACAAGCCTATCGTTGTTTTTAGGAATGCCCTGATCAACCTATACATATATTTTTGGTTTAAAATCTCGCCATCTTTAGCTTGAATACGATACGGAGTATTATTCAGTACTTACGAGCTAGCTTGACTAATAGTCACTTGCATACAGTATGTAGAGCGTGTGTTATGCCTGGCGCGCAGGAGGCGCGGCGCGAGCTGACGCAGGCGCTGCTGGACGAGCTGGCGGACGACAAGCCGGTGCGCGACCTCATCCAGGAGCTGCGCGACATGGCCGTCAAGCACGCCATCCCCGACCACGAGATCGTCGGCATCGTGAGTACAACCGCTCTTACCACTACCACATTAACTGTATGCCAAGAAGGCAAACGACCACACAGAGCCACCTGGGGGGCTGCTAGCACAAGTTGTCCGCAACTTTTTTGTCGCTCCGAACTTCCTTTCTTAGATAGAAATGAAGATCGGAGCGATAGAGACGCACTGAGCGACAAGCTAGAAAATACAACTGGTGCTAGGCCGTACTAGTGGTAAATGCTATCTGAGGCTCATAACCATTTGCATTCAAGGTACAATCACAAGACTGTAAATCTGCCCTCTTAGCCAGTAAACACTATATCAGAATTGCTAAAGTGGAGTCAATGCTCTCCCTTCTCCCTCTGCGCACTTTTCTAGTCGCCACACTAAAGGTAGTCTTGTATAACACTGTACGTGATAGGATGCGTTTCCTAAACATACTTTCGGTCAAATCAACAAACTGCCCGCGTTCTCTTTTACAACCTGATGTACAGTCGACTTCTATGGTCTCACTAATCTTGGTCAAAGCAACTGTAAAAGAATAAATGATGAAACTCGATGACGAGTCGGAGTAACGCATCACAACGCTGCGAGCTTGTTTCGATCGAGTCTTTCGAGAGTTACTATGCTTGCGGCTTGCTGGTGAGCTACCTTGTCGATATGGCAATCTGATCCTACCCCAACCTCATCTACGTATGATGAAGCATTTACTTGGGTTAAAGCGAGTTGTTTTATAGATATGGCAGTGCGTGATGTCCCGTGGCGAGTGGAACAAGAAGGAGGAGCTGCTCGCGGAGCAGGCGGCGAAGCATCTGCGTCACTACACGCCGCTGCTGGCCGCCTTCGCGCAGTCGGCTAAAGCGGAGATTGCACTGCTCACTAAGGTAAATTACATTACTCTATAGCCACAAGCAGGACTCTACGAAAGCCAGAAGACTAACGGTAATGTGATGGACATTTGACACAAATAATAAGTAAACTAGTTCTTATATTTAGGATAGATTAACAGATTATTCGTGTCATCAGACAGGGATCCCGTGATCATGGCGATTGCAACGTCTTAGGAACTTCGGGAGCTTGTTAGTTCATGCACAGAACTATATCGAGATAGAAGGAAAGAGTTCGTCGTTTTATATGAGAACCGAGCGTGTAACATTTTGCGTAGGCACTTTGACGTCACGCGAGTCTTTTAGTGATGTGTACAACATACACAAAATCGTTTCTAATCTGTGGTGTCATCGATCGCAAGTCGCAACGGAAGAGCGTCAGCAATGCCACTAGGGAAAGTATTTTATTTACTTTTCGACGGTTTTTTTCCTTCAAGCGTTAAATTTGTTTGTCTTTTTCTTTTATCATTTGCCTTGCGTTATTCAATTGGTTCATAATTTTTTTCTTCTTTGGTGTATGAAATAAAGTTTCGTCTGATGTGGATGGTTCATTAATATTCTGTAAGTGTAACATATGTTGAAATATAATAATGCAAAACTACTAATTACACAAATTTTAAAACAAATTAGTATGTCATCATTTTATAGTAAAATCACTTTTTCCAGCTTTCTTTTCCTTGGCGTGGTCTTGATAGAGTCCTTCTCTAAAGAAGGTGATCCTTTTATCTGTAGCATAAAAAATACTATGTCTGTAGCATAAAGCGCGCGTGAGCGCACGCACACACGCACACACGCACACACACACACACACACACACACACACACACACACACACACACACACACGCACGCACGCACGCACGCACACACACACACTCATTGTGACGTATAAATGTAGGTACCTTTTCATTATTTGACATTATCACTACATCTACATATAGTCGGATAAGCTGTACTGATTATTCGCCGGTACTTTGATTGGCCAGTAGGTAAAGGTATCTTTGTGAAAATGTACAGAACAAATCCGGCTGTGTTTTGTAGGAAACCAGTTTTATCGACCCGTTGCTTCTATCCATCTATTTTTTATAATAGGATCTTTTGGAAAACTGGAACAAAATTGCAAAATCTACTTAATTATTATCCTTTTGGCAAAAATATTTCATTTTGACTACTACTTCATCTCACGGCTACATAATAGTAAAAAAAACATTTTTGGGACAAGTTTTTGCTGCCGACTGTACTTTTTTTGCAAAATCTTTATCTGCTTATCGAGACAAAACTATTGAGTCCTAACACGGTGGGTCTACGTTAAGAATAGCGGAGATCCTGTCGCTACCTTCCATCATCAGATCATCTCTTAGATACCATAATATTGCATTGTCATTGAGTTTACATATATGGTCCAAATTTCAGCCCATTCCGTTAACGGGAAGTGGGTCAAATTTAATTTGCAAGATTTGACCCATACATACATACATACTTACATACGCATATACATACATTGCAAGTGAAATAAACGCTTGTAAAAATAATTATCATTTTTTCTGTTTTCAAAATTTATTTTAATCGACTAAGAAATCGGCATTGAAAATCGCCGGGTACAACACTATATCTTACTTTTGACAGAAAAATGAGAAATCAACCTTGAACGCGTCTCGACAAGTGCTCGACAGTTTGGATTGGTTTATTTTCTTTGCTGGTTTTCAATGCATGCCAAGTCTGGCGCGTCAAATTAAAGCCGCAATGGAAAAGTAGCAGTAGACACGGACTCGCCCGTTACTGTTTATATGAAATTAATACTATGCAACAAAATAAATTGTTTTATAAATAATAACGGATATTTTAGGGAAAAGAGTACTTACCTATGAAAAGAAATATCTTGATTCACAGCTCCTACTTTTTTGGTGGTGTTTAAACAGTTTATTATCGAGCAACAGGGCATTTTGTTTTTATATTCGAACGTCACACACGGAAAGCGGTCGAGAGCGGACTGAGCATCGCGGCGAGCAATGCAGTCCTAAGAACCTCTGTTCGGCACGCGAGGTACATACACTCTTTCCTTCTATCTCGATATAGTTCTGTGAGTTCATGGCTAGTTACTCGCATGTGGGTTAGTTTATTAATAAATCTTTGTTTTAAAAGAAAAGGATAATTTAACTCTTTGTGTCGGTCGCTGTGGTGTGTGGTCGCACACTTGCACCCGTCGTCCGTCGCAAAATGGCGCCTCAAACGTCAAATTCTAAATTAAATGTGTTTTATACGTTTCATTCAACGAATAATGGATGTCTTTGGCTTATACTCTCATTGCGATTGGGTAAAAAAAACATTTCAGACTCTAAATGGGCTTGTTTTTAAGTTCAAAATAGAATAAAATGTTGTTCACGTGACCAGAACTGATCAGTTCTTCAGCAGAGATAGGGAGGTGCGCTGATCATTGCTTCGACACGCGAATGGTTAAGTTAACGAACATATTTAGAAGGTATGTTGGAATACCAAATTGTAAACCCATTTTTTTAATCATATCTATATTCAAATTTACTTTTATTGAAAAAATAAATATTTTGGTCTGGCGTCTTGTGTAAGATCGTGAGGGCTTGGCCACAAATGGGTAGGAACCCGTTTATTTATCATTCGTGTCACGGATGAAAAGCACTAAGTTTTCACGATTTAATTATTTAGTAACATAATTTTGGCTAACGCACCGAGCATGCGGGGCGCGCTGCGAAGCGAGAGATGACTTGAGTGGCCGTTAATCTTTAAAATTTTAAAAAAGTAACGAGTTCTGCGATTGCTTTGTTTACTTGCGTAATGCTAGATTGTAGTTAGTCAACTTGAAAAATTAAGGTGAAAGATGCGTAATGCTACATTGTAGTTAGTCAATTTGAGAAATTTTGGTGAAAGAGATATGTAGATTCTCTTTTCGGTAAATCTTTATGCCTGAAACATAAACATTTAGAAGTGGCATGGGTCTGCACTGGAAGCTCGGCAGTTATTACAATAAGCCTTGCCTTGTTTTCTTAACTGACCTGTATGTTTGTTTAGGTGCAAGAGTACTGCTACGAGAACATGAGCTTCATGCGCGCGTTCAGCAAGCTCGTGCTGATGCTGTACAAGAGCAACGTGCTGTCGGAGGAGGCCATCCTCAAGTGGCACAGCGACCCCAACTCCAGCAAGGGCAAGCTCATGTTCCTCGACCAGATGAAGAAGTTCATCGAGTGGCTGCAGAGCGCAGAGGAAGGTTAGTACACTCGCAATTTATATTATTCATAATTAGAAGAATCAGTAGCAAAAGTACTGCTGGTATCATTTAAATATGTTACTGCGTGGGAAAATCAATGTTCGGTACATCTGTCAAACAAGTCGTTAGCAAGTATTAGTCATGAGGAACTCGAACAAGAAAAGAATGAAGTCAGTCTTGAGAATTAATTGTCTTTGTAGTGTGCAATAAAGTTTGTATTATTTTATTGTGAATGCAATTATAGTCTGTTCCTCATCATCTGGGTCATATAAAACCATGGCGGATCGTGAATGAGTCGATACTGACAACATCGAGTTTTAAACAACATCGTCTCATGGATGTAATTATAGTCGGTTTCACATCATCTGGTCATAGAAAAGCCCGTCACTTCAAGCCATTTTGATAATTATACGGTATAAAAATGCTTTTCTGCACCCCACTCTGCTCTGCCTGATGCTGTACCCGTCGTTTGTTTTCTACCGTTGCCTTTCCTCAAGTTAAAATGCTGGGAAATAAGAGTTTAAAGACCAAACGATTGCCAATTGCACACACGGTTGTTTTTGCCAAAATAAAGATAGCTGCGTCAGTTTCGCTAATGCGGATGTTTGATTGCAGAGTCTGAGAGCGGCGAGGAAGAGGATTAGAGTAAGAGCAGCGAGAGACTGACCGACGGCGCGCCCCCCGCCCCGCGCCCGTCTCCACAGATAATAAGCGTACTATGTTAATAATAACGATATAATAATTAAAGTAATTGTTGAACACCGTCGGCGACTGTAGGGGACAATGTTTTCTACACTGTATATTCATTTCTAAAGTAACATGTTGAAATACAATATTTTTTATTCAATTTTTTTAGGAAAATTCCAATAAATGGTGGCAACACTCTGTCGTTGGTTTTATTCCTTCTGGTTGGGTTGGGATAATGGGTTTATTCCATTTTAGAATCCTAATCCTACGTTATAAATAGGATTTCTAAAATATTTGTGGTGTAAATGAACCCTTCGAAACTAACAACACAATGTGTAGCCGGTGCCTTTATGGTTGTGCAATGTGTCAGTCAGGGCCTCTATTCTACTGCAACGCTTACCCGTGGTTCTACTACTTCGTCCAACTGCTCTATTCGCTTTCGTTAGAAATTATTTTTATTTCGCAAAAGTAGGTAGTTGTTAGGTATCTTTAATGCCCGAAGGGCTAACCGCCATCAATTTGTGCAGCGATGTAACCCTGAACTTGGCAGTGTGCACCACAGAATACATACCATAATGTTAATTTTTTGTTTTTTTTTTATGCTAGTTCGAAATCAAATAGGGTTTGAATTCACGACTTTTTTAATTTTTGCCAATATAAGGGTTAATCCGGATCGGGCTCACCTTTTGGATTTGATATGATAAAGGCGTTATGATATGATATCATCTGTATCACCAGGAAGCAATAGGACCATAGACTAAAAAGCTGTGTTGCCAGCGTAAATTCAAAAAGTAACCCATACTGTCCTAAGTATCCACGTTTGACGTACTACAAAGTACAGTCGAGGACTAACTGTTGCCACTATGGAACCCTGTCATAATGACAACGTTAATAATTAATTTCAGGTTTCTTTCATGTGGTTTGATGCTGTAATTATGACAGGGTTCCATAGTGGCATAACAATTAAAGTCCTCTACTGTACTTTTGATGTCTTAGCACAGGCAAGCTGCGAGTGCTACCAAACTTTTTTGCATAGTATGCGGAGCTGATTACAAACTTTCTCTAGTGAGTGGTACCGAAGCTAACCATTCAGAGAGCCACCTAATAATGAAGAATAATACCCGCGTGTGAGTGGCATACGTCGATCTTTTAACCTTTTGAACGCCACGGTCAGCTGCAACTACGCGCCCCAGACGGCAACGACGCCATATGCCGCAACCGCGCCGATAGAAAATGTAAGGAGCATACTGAGCGCTCGGCGTCGACGGATTTGACGGCTTTGATGATGATTTTTTCAGTGATTTTTGTTTGTATTTGCTTTTATGCGCCTTAGTTGTTAGCGCTTATACTGCCCTCCAGCGATCGTACCTCTCGCCATGAAGAGTATGGGTGTTGCCTATAGATGGCGTTAATATGCAAAAATTAAATATCCCTATGGGCAAATGGCACCTGCCTGACCTTGATGCGGGTAGGGCGTGCAGGGTTCTATTGTGGAAACGGAGAAAGGGTACGGTTTACAAACCAGAGCCTGTTCGCAAGCAGGGACTTAATTCTCTGTAAAACCAAATTGTTTTTGACGTTATAATAGTTCTTATTTACTTGATAGTAATTTAAACAATATGATAACATGTCAAGGGCAAAATTGTTTTACCGAGCAGAATAGTCCCTGACCAATAATATACAAGGGTTTTTTTGGTTGAGTAGCAAAGTGAAACTTCGATGGTTTTTTTTTTTTCATTTTACGGAGAAGGCACACGAGCACTCAGGCCACCCGATGGTAAGTTGAATCTGAGACCCATAGACATTTGAATTCTCAAGACTATAATTCTAAGACCTCAATTGCGTTGCCAACCCTGAGGACTAAGATGGAATGCCTCTATGCTAGTAATTTCACCAGTACTAAGAAATAATAAAAAAACAATCATTGCAATTACTCAATGACTAACGAACCGATTGAAATAAACCGAATTGATAAGTAAATTTCAGTCAGAAACATCGAGGTATACCGATGATTTAAATGTACTGTTCCGTGTTCTGTTTTTTTTTGGTGTTCAATAAAGAGTATTTGTTTTGTATTGTACTGTATTCACAGAACATTCCGTGTAGGTATTCATGGAACTCTACACACAAGACGGAGGCGGGCGTATTGCCGTTACAATGCTCGTAACGCAACGCATTCTCCAAAAGGCCTCACAGAGTGCAATGTATATGCCCGCCTCCGCCCTCTGTGTGAACAACTTTAAAGCTATTTTGTGCTGTCTTAGATGATTTTTAGTAGGTATAAACACTGGTCGCCTTTATCTCAAGAACCAATGACATCTACTTAGTGGTGGTGGTGGTGATAGTTCAGAGTCGGAAGTTGGCGACATTCTGCTATACTTTACGTAGAGATGTTGGGACTCATTAAGTAGTTTGATCTTGATAAGCAAAATGACTGCAAATAAAGTACAGTCGGCACCAAAACTTTTTTTTTTAAACATTGAGAAGGCAAACGAGCACACAGGCCACCTGATGGTAAGTGGAAACTGTGACCCATAGACATTCGTATTCATAAGACTGCAAATGCGTTGCCAACCCTGAGGACTAAGATGGAATGGCCTCTATGCTAGTTATTTCACCGGCTGTCTTATCCCCACACCGGAACAACAATGCGATCACTGCTGTTTGGCGGTAGGTTAATAGAAAAGATGGTCCGAAAACATATTTTTTATACATAAGTTTCCATTTGCCTCTTGAATACTATAATTTAAACTGCAGTTATGCAGAGTGGACATCTGTTATTGTTTCCTGTGTAAACGACGAAACTCATTTGGATAAAAAATCATAGGGGCATCTAGAATTGATGATGATGACAAAGGAACACCAGGTTTAAAAGTCAGGAAATAAACTTGTATGATTGATCAGCGTATGAGCGATGATTATAGGTAGTACATACATACATATACATACTTAAGTCATGCCTTTATTCCCAGAGTGGGGTAGGCAGAGCTACAGAATTACCAACAACTCTAAAAAACTTGGTGATAATTCTGTAACCACATTTTGCACTATCAGGCTAAGATGTTTATTAGTGTATTAGTGACAGGTTGCAAGCCCATCGCCTAACAGTACTACAAGCCCTTATTCCCTTAGTCGCCTCTTACGACATCCACGGGAAGACATGGAGTGCCACTATTCTAACCCGGCAACCACACGGAAAATCAGTCAGTCAGGGCCTCTATTCTACTGCAACGCTTACCCGTGGTTCTACTACTTCGTCCAACTGCTCTATTCGCTTTCGTTAGAACCACACGGAAAATTTGTGTGATGAGCGCGAGTAATTTGTTCCTTAGTGTTGGATGTTTTCTGTGGATTGTATGTATTATTTATGGTTCTCTACCTTTTCGCCGACAATTTTTTTTTTTTTTTTTTTAAATGCATCGTTTCGGAACCCGGTTTTTTAAATTTAACTACAAATATTTCAGGATTTTTATAAAACTAACCTAACCTATGGGGTTCTACACGATGGACCTGAAATAAATCCAGAATTATTTACAGTATCGGAAAAAAACTCGGGTTGTCAAATGAATCTTTTGTGAAACGTTAGTGATGAAATGATAGTATCCCATTCTTTATACATGTAAGTTTATCGTTCTGATGACAACAAAAAATATGTAAATTTAATATCTATGCAATTTAAAGAGAAAATGCAAAGCTGTGAAAGTAAGTATTAATAATGTTAATGTTCATATTGAGCAGATAAAAACTTCGGGGTATGACTTACACTGAGATGTAATTGCAGCTAATCATTAAATTATTACATTTTAAGCTCATAAAACTATTTAAGGAACATTTTTCGTTTTGAAACTCCCCACAAGCAAATAGAAAAAATCGTTAAACCGTCGAGATCATTTCGCATAGGTTCGCATTCATGCATAATAATTCCAATAAAATAACCAAGGGGACCCGCTTCCGGACCATTCAGCCAGGACTTGTTCAACGGTCCGGCATTGTGCTTAACCCTCGTATCTCCAAGGCCAAGCAAATCAAGGTCACATCAGGTGGTCTGCAGCCCAAACCAAGACACGTGTAACTACAAAATTACGGTACCAAAACTTGATCTTTTAGAGGTTATGTCACTGTCAAATTAAATCACAGACTTTCCCGCGCCCAGCGTTGTTTTTTAAAGCTTGACAGCTGCGAGGCTTAGGAAATCAGTACCTACTGAATGGCTTCAAAGATTTTTTGTATAGGCACAGAAGTGCACACCTGCGTTATTGAATTTCACGCACACAGGCGCGGTACCTACTCTTATTATCCTGGTTGAATACGACAATCAGTACAGAAATACAAAGAGGGATAAGGAATAAAGAGTCGGCTGTGTGTTAGTGATACCTGGTCTGCGCAAAAAAAGCCGGGATGTCTTGCCTCTTTGGTACGGTTGGTAGGAACGAATGTTTTTAAATGAGAACGTTGAATAGACGCGCTGTTGGTTATTATTTAGATACAATAAAGTAGCTTTGGTCTTGATTCTGTAATTGCTATGCGAACACGATTCACACAAGACTGGTTTAGAATATGCAGTCTACTTTATATTTTAAGCATTCAAAACATGAACCCTTTCACGAGATTACCTACCTTTTTACAAGGATGACAGACGATATTATTACAATTTGGAAGAGATTAAGGCCAAGATACTGTTATTCCCTTTTTACTAATATTTTAAATACGTGTGTTTGTTTCTTTATTCCGTTTTCAAGATTAAGTGTGCAGGTTCATGACGTGAAAATGATCATAGGGTATTTTTTGTCCAGGAAAATTATCTAGTTCCCGAGGGAATAGAAATAAACTACTTCATACAGACAGATTCGCGGGCAAAAGCCAATCTCCAATTTTAAATCAAATAACATACATAACATCACGCCTTCATTCCCAGAGTCGGGTAGGCAGAGCTACAGAAATACTAACAACTTCTAAAAAGACTCAAAACAAACAAAACAAAACAAATAACAACATCACTTCAATGGGTTTCACCTTATGACTCTCTGATATAAACAGTGAATGGCGAAAGAATTAACCACGTTTATGGATTGACGGAACAAATAAGTGCTAACACTGCTAACATGGTTATTTTTTTTGTCTTTATCACTAGTAACCAATTATTTTGAAGTACCTATATAAATAACTAGATAAAGTACAAAAAGTAATTAATATAATAGGGTACATGCATATATTTTTTTCTTACGCGAAATAATTGTCGTTTTTCAATATTTTATGATGTTTTAAAAAGTCATAGTTACCTCCGCAAAAAAACTATATAAAATCGACGACAGGAATGACGTCACGCTGTTGTTCCATGTTTAAAATCAGAACCTTAAAAAGAAATTTGCATTTATTTCGTAAATTACTATGTTTAAGCCAATATCGTTGAATTAAAATATTACGTAAACAAAATGAGGACGTCGAGAAACACAATCTAAACATTAAGAGAAGTTTAAAACATTTAACAAGTTTTGATTGTATTTAAATTCTTAATAAACGGGTCAAAACTAAGTGTATTGCGTTTTATACGATTTTTGTTACATTTTCTCCTAAATCGTATCAGTGAAACTGTGATTGTGATTTTCATGCATGTTCTCTCTTATAATGTGTCACTGTTGATTAATACTACACCAACAATTTCTACAATAATAATATTAATAACTAAATGTTAAATCGCAGTCATAAATTAACTGTCAGATCCATAAAAAAATTATAATGTTCACAAATCATAGAGAAAGCCTCTTGTTAATTGTCTCTATTTTGGTCAAATATCTTGTTAATGACTTTGGTCAAAGAATTTTTTGTTTGCCAAGTAGTCGAACAATATTTCACACGTTAACTTGTCCGGATACCTACTAGGAATAATTTAAAACCTAGTCATTGTTATACGTTCTCGATATCTAATATATGAAAGAAACAATCAAAGACCCAAAACACAACCTTGAGGAATGCCGTACTTGCAAGTTATTTAATCTGCGTTGATTTAGTTACCTGGGTATTTTTTCTGGTCCGATAAATAAAAGTACTTTTTATTTCTTTTGACAATAGGTAATGTAATTAATGTAATTTGTGTTTTGTGTAATTTAGCCTTTCTCTTTAACAATAATCGTGCGTGAGTAACAAAATGAAACGCTTTGCAAAGCTCATAGTAAAAAAAGTCTTATAATTGGCATGTAAAATAATTTCGTATGTTACTGTTTTAATATTATTATGTTAACGAACAATGAATTTATCGATTAAATTCAGGCACTTGTGTAATAATCTAATAAGTTCTTTATGGACAGACACAAGCCGAATGTAAACAATATACTTAAGTTCAATAATGATGTTCTTGTTCCTATAGTTGTTGTAAAGAATAGGTAATATAGGTAACGCCACATCACGTCACTAGCTGTCACGCGGTCCGTGGGCGTTGAAACCCAACACCGCCATCGCCGACGCTTGGCTGGTCTTTCTTTATCGCCGGCTTCCTGCGGAGTGCGCAACTTTCAGCCTACCTCGCGAAATCAAGCCGTTACGAGATTAGCTGGCTCGGTGCATTCTTATGGGGATTTCTTTAGATATCCTAAAAACTAAGAATCAGTAAGTCTTGACTTCAGAGGATTGTGAAGCGATGCCTAAATCACGTAGCTGTCAAAAATAATCCATACAAATTTAGCTCCGGGTGTCCGGGTGATAACGTTTCTCACCCCCTAAATCTAATCCGATTTCCACGATTTTTTAATATGTTGTAGATATTATGGAAAACTAGGTCTGTACGCTTTTGTTTTTTATTTTATTTTCATTCCAATAAATATTTCATAGAAAAAGCAAACGTACAGACATAGTTTTTCATAATATCTATGACATATTCAAAAATCGTTAAAATCGGAAAAAGTTTAAGGGGAGAAAAACGTTATCGCATTTTGTATATTTTTTTTTTGCTTCACAGTCCTCTTAATGTAGATATTAATATCAGCGGACAATCTTACATAAACGTTAACGTTATCTGGAAGAGATCGCTATTTAGCAGTAAGACCGCCTGTTGTATACCTATGTTTTAGAAATCACAAAATAATGTAGGGATATTATTGATGTGGGAAGTGAGGGACGGACATTGCAGCGAACACTCTCGAAAAGCAATTTATTAAACAGCTCTTTTTAGGGTTCCGTAGTCAAACTAGGAACCCTTTATATTTTCGCCATATCCGTCCGTCCGTCCGTCTATTCTATAAAAAAACTTTAATGAAAGCGCATATAACGAATTTAAAAGGAAAACTATCACGAATAAGTAGACATCATTGGTTCTTGAGATACAGGCGATTAAAGTATTTTTTATACCTGCTAAAATTATCTAAGACGGTACCAAATGACTTTAAATAGAAAATTAGTTATTTCTTGCTGATTTTTAACCCCCGACGCAAAAAGAGGGGTGTGGTGGGGCATAAGTTTGACGTGTCAGTGTGTGTGTGTGTGTCTGTCTGTGGCACCGTAGCTCTTAAATCGACCGGAATGCGGTTTTTTTATTATTAGTACTTAACGGCTTCGGAACCCTACACTGAGCATGGTCTGACATGCTCTTGCCCGGTTTTTTAAGTAAGAAATTGGTTAGACATCTGTTTCAAAAGGCATTAACAACATGTCTTTTCTCCCCTCTAACCTGTAAACTTTTCAAAAATGGACTCAAATCCACAGAAGTTCTGTGCTCAAAACTTTAAAAAAATAACTGGACCCATAAGCAATGCAATATTTTACTTTAATCTTTACTTTTTAATCTGTTTAAATTGGAGTATGATAATTGATAATCTACAGGATTTTGACACTAAATCTATGAATAAATCTACAACCAGTTACCAATTCAGGCCTATCTCCAAGTCCTGTTATAAAATAATAAAATATGTTAATTAGACAACACAATTAATATACATAATGGCAAAAGGTCGTGTTAAATTTGAATACAAATTGACGTATTTATTTTTATGAATGGATCCATTGATGCCTGCTTTCTCGGAGACGTGATATTTGATAGTTTTGCTAGCGTTGTTTTTTTAACATCGTCGTATTAGGTTATCAAACGACAAACACGAGTTTATCGACGAACTCTATTATGCACTGCGAACCCGTTATGATATTTAATACCACTTGTTTCCCGCGACTTTGTCCGCGTATGTTTTTTTTATGTTTTTCCCGGGGTTTAAGTTATCTTAATATCAAATGTTATTATCGGTAACTCATTATTTTTCCGTAAAGTCTTTTTAATGTAATACTTATGGAGGTAATATTATCAGTTTTAATCGTTTATCGAATTTCATTTTATCGATCGCTATTTTCTGCTGAAACCGTGATGTTTTTAGGATATCTTAAATATTAATTACGTAGGTTAGGTTAGGTTACACTTTGTAACTCAAGCGGTAAAAGTGCCTTTCGATGAAATAAAAATTCTGCGTAAGAACACGTTTGTTGAAAGGTGTTTCGATAAAACAAGGTGCCCCTTTACTTTTATCGTGGAACGCGAGTACATACCTACATTAATAAATTCATACACTAAGGATACCTAATTACCTATATTATATTATGAAAACGTTAAATTACGAGTATTCCGATAAAGCTTTAGTAGAAGCGCAACTTATTTAAGGGTATCTAAACCTTTTCTAAGGATCCCTAAAAATTGTAACAGAACTCTCCCCGGAAACAAGTACAAAAGCTCACCAAATTATGTTCCAAGAAGCGCCTGCGCAGGTACAAGCCGAGGGTACATCACGCAAACTAAAGACGCATAACTCCAAACCAACCCCATGCAATATAAACCTTGATAGTTAGTCATAAAGTTTAATGTCGCTGGAAAGCTTCGCGGATTTGGGTTTTTTGTTTAGTTCTTAAGATTTACAGAATAAGTTTGAGGGATGGGGCTGAGAAGGGTGCCCGTAAAAGTAGGTACAATTGTGTTTTTTTTTAAATTTAAGTTGGGTCTTTGCATATTTCTTGTTTCTACCCAAGCCACGTGGTTGGCTAGAACCGAAACTCCTCTGCCTTCCTGGACCCAATTCTCGTGACTTCGAGATGATTTTTGATGCGAGATGAACTGTCAACTGCATTATTTTTAGACATATCTCGCATGAAAAATAATCTCACGAGAATTGGGTCCCTATAGTTCCTCAGGGAATAGCAAGGAACGACTCCTACGCGGACAGGGGTCGCGGCCAAAAACTAATATAATAACATTAATAACAAAGAAACAGCTATGCTGAAGTCCATGCTCTATAATAAATCTTGTTCACCAAATACAGAAAAACGCGCCAATCGAATAACCTGGGCCTCTATTCTACTGCGTTATAACGATATCACAGTCGCCATTATTGTAAATCACATAAGAGTTATCAAAACGTTGACAATACAGTCATTGACGATATCGTTATTACCGTGTAGAATCCCAGCCCAGGGCCTAACTTCTTCTGCGTTATAAACGATTCTAAAACGCGACAACGTTATAAGTTATAACGTTGTCGCGTTTTAGAATCGTTTATGGCTCGGTCGCCGGTCGCAAATGACATAAGAGTTATCAAATCGTTGACAACACGTCAAATACGATATCGTTATTACCGTGTATTTATTTATTTATTTAATCTTTATTGCACAAAAGAATACACTTGGTATACAAAAGGCGAACTTAATGCCGTAAGGCATTCTCTACCAGTTGACCTTTGGGCAAAGCAGAGATTGTAGTGACGGTGCAACATAAGGTGTAACTAATACACATATACTTACATATCAATAAGCTATAATAACATAAATACATATATTGCGCTAGTAAAAATAATAACACAAACATATATAATATAAATGTATAATATATAATAATTAGAGGATAAACAAAAATAAATTCAGATAAAGCAATCATAATATCAAGATGATGACAATTCTACCTGCTAAGAAATTCGCGAACTTTTTTTTTTTTTTTTTTTATTTCTTGCTGATTTTTAACCCCCGACGCAAAAAGAGGGGTGTGGTGGGGCATAAGTTTGACGTGTCAGTGTGTGTGTGTGTGTCTGTCTGTGGCACCGTAGCTCTTAAATCGACCGGAATGCGGTTTTTTTATTATTAGTACTTAACGGCTTCGGAACCCTACACTGAGCATGGTCTGACATGCTCTTGCCCGGTTTTTTAAGTAAGAAATTGGTTAGACATCTGTTTCAAAAGGCATTAACAACATGTCTTTTCTCCCCTCTAACCTGTAAACTTTTCAAAAATGGACTCAAATCCACAGAAGTTCTGTGCTCAAAACTTTAAAAAAATAACTGGACCCATAAGCAATGCAATATTTTACTTTAATCTTTACTTTTTAATCTGTTTAAATTGGAGTATGATAATTGATAATCTACAGGATTTTGACACTAAATCTATGAATAAATCTACAACCAGTTACCAATTCAGGCCTATCTCCAAGTCCTGTTATAAAATAATAAAATATGTTAATTAGACAACACAATTAATATACATAATGGCAAAAGGTCGTGTTAAATTTGAATACAAATTGACGTATTTATTTTTATGAATGGATCCATTGATGCCTGCTTTCTCGGAGACGTGATATTTGATAGTTTTGCTAGCGTTGTTTTTTTAACATCGTCGTATTAGGTTATCAAACGACAAACACGAGTTTATCGACGAACTCTATTATGCACTGCGAACCCGTTATGATATTTAATACCACTTGTTTCCCGCGACTTTGTCCGCGTATGTTTTTTTTATGTTTTTCCCGGGGTTTAAGTTATCTTAATATCAAATGTTATTATCGGTAACTCATTATTTTTCCGTAAAGTCTTTTTAATGTAATACTTATGGAGGTAATATTATCAGTTTTAATCGTTTATCGAATTTCATTTTATCGATCGCTATTTTCTGCTGAAACCGTGATGTTTTTAGGATATCTTAAATATTAATTACGTAGGTTAGGTTAGGTTACACTTTGTAACTCAAGCGGTAAAAGTGCCTTTCGATGAAATAAAAATTCTGCGTAAGAACACGTTTGTTGAAAGGTGTTTCGATAAAACAAGGTGCCCCTTTACTTTTATCGTGGAACGCGAGTACATACCTACATTAATAAATTCATACACTAAGGATACCTAATTACCTATATTATATTATGAAAACGTTAAATTACGAGTATTCCGATAAAGCTTTAGTAGAAGCGCAACTTATTTAAGGGTATCTAAACCTTTTCTAAGGATCCCTAAAAATTGTAACAGAACTCTCCCCGGAAACAAGTACAAAAGCTCACCAAATTATGTTCCAAGAAGCGCCTGCGCAGGTACAAGCCGAGGGTACATCACGCAAACTAAAGACGCATAACTCCAAACCAACCCCATGCAATATAAACCTTGATAGTTAGTCATAAAGTTTAATGTCGCTGGAAAGCTTCGCGGATTTGGGTTTTTTGTTTAGTTCTTAAGATTTACAGAATAAGTTTGAGGGATGGGGCTGAGAAGGGTGCCCGTAAAAGTAGGTACAATTGTGTTTTTTTTAAAATTTAAGTTGGGTCTTTGCATATTTCTTGTTTCTACCCAAGCCACGTGGTTGGCTAGAACCGAAACTCCTCTGCCTTCCTGGACCCAATTCTCGTGACTTCGAGATGATTTTTGATGCGAGATGAACTGTCAACTGCATTATTTTTAGACATATCTCGCATGAAAAATAATCTCACGAGAATTGGGTCCCTATAGTTCCTCAGGGAATAGCAAGGAACGACTCCTACGCGGACAGGGGTCGCGGCCAAAAACTAATATAATAACATTAATAACAAAGAAACAGCTATGCTGAAGTCCATGCTCTATAATAAATCTTGTTCACCAAATACAGAAAAACGCGCCAATCGAATAACCTGGGCCTCTATTCTACTGCGTTATAACGATATCACAGTCGCCATTATTGTAAATCACATAAGAGTTATCAAAACGTTGACAATACAGTCATTGACGATATCGTTATTACCGTGTAGAATCCCAGCCCAGGGCCTAACTTCTTCTGCGTTATAAACGATTCTAAAACGCGACAACGTTATAAGTTATAACGTTGTCGCGTTTTAGAATCGTTTATGGCTCGGTCGCCGGTCGCAAATGACATAAGAGTTATCAAATCGTTGACAACACGTCAAATACGATATCGTTATTACCGTGTATTTATTTATTTATTTAATCTTTATTGCACAAAAGAATACACTTGGTATACAAAAGGCGAACTTAATGCCGTAAGGCATTCTCTACCAGTTGACCTTTGGGCAAAGCAGAGATTGTAGTGACGGTGCAACATAAGGTGTAACTAATACACATATACTTACATATCAATAAGCTATAATAACATAAATACATATATTGCGCTAGTAAAAATAATAACACAAACATATATAATATAAATGTATAATATATAATAATTAGAGGATAAACAAAAATAAATTCAGATAAAGCAATCATAATATCAAGATGATGACAATTCTACCTGCTAAGAAATTCGCGAACTTTCTTTTTAAAGGAATACTTGTTAGGTGCTTGCTTGATTTTAAGGGGAAGGTCGTTCCAAAGTCGTGCTGCTTGAAGGGCGAAAGAGGTGGACATAAAGCCAGTTCGGTGAATAGGGATAGAGAGTGTGAGATTGTCAGTGGAATCTAAGCCTCTATTCTAAGAGCAAAACCAAATTACATTTGACATGTTACGGTAATCTTTTTAACTCGGCCGCTATTACTGTGTTACTACACTGTAATGCTACACAGTAAAAATAAGAGCTCTCGTAACATTGACAATGTGATAACATGACAAAGACAATATTGTTTTACGGCGTAGAATCATCGTAAGTATAATAGAGGCCAGGAAACGCGGACAAAGCCACAGGGTACACTGTAGAAGATTATAATCACTTCGTGTAATAGTAGATTGTTCAACAAGGGACTAAAGTAAGCCATTATGATCGTATGCCGACACGAGATATTTATCGACCCAAGCAAAGCGAGAGTGGATGAAGTTCGAGTATTTTAGTCTCGAGTTAAACACTCTACTTTTGACTTCGAGTGCGAGAAAAAATAGTAGTTCGTTGAAGTGTCATTGTGGCATTTTCGTTAAGAGTTAAATTCGATTGTGAGAAAATAAATCTTAAATTGTAATAAATTTGTCATTTGTCATTTGACGTATATTGTGAAGGGCCTCTCAACCAAGATGAGTTTATTAATACGGCGGGCCTTAATGGTATATAGTTGTGCTAAGTTAGTCGCTGGTATCTGGTGTAACTCCTCGATGACCCCGCGTGGTCGTAGAATGACGCGTGAGTCGAACGAGCTGCGTAGGCGCACGTCGATCGCCGTTATACGTCACACTCACAATACAAACAAGTCAAAGATAAAGGTTACTTGATGTGGTCTCATTTTGGAGGTTCGATTTTAAGTTCTTATAGTGGGGATTAATTTTCTTTGATAGCTTTTTTAATTTTAGGTATACTAGGGTAGAGTTGCCGCGCGCGGTCGTAGGCACCCAAGATACTCGTAGAGTTACATAGATACCCTTAACCTACTGCTTTGGGTGTGGTGCTCTGTCGACAAAACCTGCGATTAAATAAAATGCGCGTGTCAGACCTCGCACATCCAGGGTTCCGTGCCAAAATCTGATTTATCAACATATTGGTATTTGTTAGTGAAATATACGTAATAATAAACATTATGACCAAATTGAAGTTCAAAACAAAATTTCGTGACTTTGGTGGCTTCATCTATAAATATCTCATCTTCTAATTGGTTTTCTTAAAATTCGGCCGCCATTACTGCCAAGTTAATACAAGCAATATGATCAACGCTATATCGTTGATGATACTGCAATAGCTCGTAAGTAACAAATTAAATACGGTGAAAAATACACCTTAGCGAGTAACTCAATTAGGTACATTTTGCAACTTATTGAATTTGTTAGTTAAGCGGTATTGCAGTATCACCGACGATATGATAATATAGCGTTGATCATAATAATAACATAAAAAAGCGGTATGGTTTTACCGAGTGACTTACTGCCAAATAGCAGCAACACAAATAAAATTCCTGTTGCAATCACAACCTTATTACGAAGTTTAGAGGATTGAATTTACTTTGGCAATTTAATCTGACATACTGTTTTTTCCCTAGCAGAGCGAATGCACGCCTTTTCCAAAGAAGTTCCCTATCAAAATAAGCTAGGTAATGTTTTTTTGTTTTGCGACAAGCTTCACCCGCTACCTTATCCTTTAACCTACCGCCAAGCAACAGAGTTAGGATTGTTATGTCCCGGTGTAGGGTGACAACCGGTGAAATTACTAGCATAGAGACAATATTCGATCTTAGTATTCTTAGTCCTCAGGTGTTGGCAACGCATTTGCAGCCTTAGGGATTAGACGACGCGTTAACCTAGTTGGTAGTGACCCTGCCTACGAAGCTAGCGGTCCCGGGTTCGATTCCCGGTAAGGGCAAATATTTGTGTGATGAACACGAGAATTCGTTTCTGAATCTTGGATATTGTATATGTTATTAAGTATGTGTACCCATGGTACAAGGCTAGAGCTTAGTTTGGGACTAGGAGAATTTGAGTGAGATTGTCCCCAGTTTTTTATTCCCTTTAATCACCGACACTTATTTCATCGAATGTGTAACTGAATTTAATTTCATCGACAGCTAATTTCTGTTAAAAACCTTTTTGTTTTTAGGTTATCTTAAGCATGGGTTACGTAGGTTAGGTCAGACCCTCCCTGCACGTGGAAATGCCTGTCGATGAAAGGAAAATTCGGCGAAGTAAAACATTTGTATCACAACCAGTTGATTCCTTAAAAGGCAAATTGATGAAGTTTTAGCTTGACCCTAGCTCCTAAAATTTAATATTGTATCAACCGTCCTTTACATCAATGTGGTTTATGAAAGTTTAAGTATGCATATTGATTTTGACGACACAGTGGCCTAGTTGGGAGTGACCCTGCCTCCGAAGACAGCGGTCCTGGGTTCAAATCCCGGTAAGGGCAGATATTTGTGTGATGAGCGCGAATATTTGTTCCTGAGTCTTGGATGTTTTCTATGTATTTAAGTATGTGTTTCTTTATTTAAGTATGTTTATCGTTGTCTAGTACCCATAGTACAAGCCTAGAGCTTAGTTTAGGACTAGGTCAATTTGTATGAGAATGTCCCCTGATATTTGTTTATTATTTAGTTATTTAAATATATATTTCTGTGTCTAGCATATTTATGTACGTATTTGAATGTAGTTAATTGTATTTTTATACTTAGGAGATATTTGTATGCTCTTATCGTAAAGAAATTTGTAAACTTGCCTACTCAATGCACAACCTTTCACTTTTCTCATTCTCTCAAGGGTTAGATGAATGAAATCCCTTAAAGGGATAAGTTCGCCTTTGTACATTATTTTCTTGTATCTTCATTGTATTGTTTCGGTTTTATTTTGTACAATAAAGTGTTTACATACATACATACATACATTTAGTGTCCGTGATTGGTGATTCAAATTAAACCTGCAGGATGTAAATATCTATGAGTCAGATTCCACTTCTCATCGGTGTCATAATGCGTTCGTCAGCTTTCTCCAAGGGAAAAAAAACACATACCTTACGTAGCATGACACATTATTAATTAATTTATTACTAAATTTATTGTAGTAACAATGAAACCGTAAGTAATCAATTCGCGATTTTTCCCGCAAATCCAGTTTCGGTGATTGAGTGATTCAATCATTGGAATTTCACGGCTTAGTCAAGGATCTTTTAGTCGTCATGGTTTAAATACTTTCGACGTTCCTTATTTACGATGAAATTCATTTGCTAAGCGTACATTCCACGCCGAAATATTACAAACAGTGCGAAGACTGCTGCTCGATATATACTCGTACATACATAACATCACGCCTTCATTTCCAGAGTGGGGTAGGCAGAGCTACAGAAATACCAACAACTCTAAAAAGACTTGTTTATAATTCTGTTACCACATTTTGCACAATCAGGCCAAGAGCTTTACTAGTGTATTAGTGACAGGTTGCAAGCCCATCGCCTAACAGTACTATGTACAAGCCCTTATTCCCTTAGTGTCGCCTCTTACGACATCCACGAGAAGACATGGAGTGGCACTATTCTAACCCGGCAACCACACAAGTTGGTTAATAATTCGATACACTAAAAAAACATACTCGTACATATACTAAGTAAGTACTTTAGAGGAAAACAGATATGAATTTTGTAAGAAAATATATTTTTGAAACTAGTTTTTGCGGCGGACTGTTTTTTAAGGGTCCCGTGCGTCAAAAGAAAAAAAAACCCTTATATGTAAGTACTACAATCACTACGTAGTGTCTGTCTGTCTCGTCTGTTTATTTCTCAGGAGACGAGCTCCTCCTCCGGAGGTATCTGTCAAGTTATTTAATACTAAATTCTTAAATCTGCAATCCCTTGGAGCTATGAAAAAACCAAACTTCTAAGTTAACACAATCAAAAGATGTGGCCGTTTGTGCCGCATATTATGTCACTGTGCAAGGGGTCAAAACCTACCTAGAATCAAGAAATTTGACAAAAAGCTTATCTTCTCAGCGGGAAAATCTTCGAGACCGGGCTTCCGTGATGTGATGCCATAGTGCTGTTTTTAGTGGTAAGTTTTTTAAATGAATCTTTAGGTATAAAATATATTCCGTTACAGACTCGTAATAAGAAGGATAATGGGGCAACGACATTCCAAAAAAATAACATCTCATTCAAATAATACGAGTAGACTCGGGCGGTAAAACAGATCTCGACTGTAGCCACTGTAGGTAATGCTCGTCTTTCTATGACTTTGTCGTATCTTGTGACGGGCTCATCTCGATCAAGATGAGTTTAATAATACCGTAAACTCGGTTTACTTTAGCCCTAAGGGGTAACATTGCCCACCCAAAAAACATCTTTAATTAATTATTCTGTTCAATGTTACATCAGGACTAAGCTACTTATATGTTTATAAAAATATTTACCCACCTTAAGATGAAAACCACTAAAACAGTTATGTGTTTAAGGGTGGACAATGTTACTCCCTATGCCTAAAGTAACCCGAGTTTACGGTACGGCCCTAGTCACATGTCCCACGAAAGCAACAAAATGTTTAAATCACTTTCATCTTAATTTAGTACAGAGAAATCGGAATTCGTCACGCGAACAAAACAAACCTTTATGACAAAGCCGTGTTTTTCTATAATTAATTACGCCATGGCCATTGGGCATCGCTGGCCCACTTGGCCGAGAGGAGACGCGGGTAATATGCAGGTATCATAATGAATACGCTGTGTGATGATTATCTTTATCAGTGAGATATCGATCGAACAGTTTAAGTTGTTTCGACAGAACATGTTTAACACTTGTGTGTATTTTTATAATTGTTTTTGCAGGCTGACTGGTGTAGTTATAAATATCACGGGACAATGCCACACAATTTGACCTAGTCCCAAACTAAGCTCTAGGCTTGTACTATGGGTACTAGACAACGATAAACATACTTAGATAGGGAAATAAATACTTAAATAAATATAAAACATCCAAGATTCAGGAACAAATACTCATGCTCATCACACAAATATCTGCCCTTACCGGGATTTGAACCCGGGAACGCTGGCTTCGGAGGCAGGGTCACTCCCAACTAGACCAACGTGTCGTCAGTTAGTTTAATAATAAATAGTAGAGGACAATCATGCACAAATTGCCCCAGTTTTTAATTGACAGACCATGATAGTCATACTGATATACCAAAATAAATATTTGTTATACATAGAAAATATTCTAGACTAAAAATCAATACTCTTGCTCATCACACAAATATTTGCCCTGACCTGGAATCGAGCCCGGGAATGTTTGCTTCGTAGGCAAGGTCACTACCATTTAAGCTAACTGCGATTTCAACAAAAATGTATTCCAAGAGGATTATTTTAGGTTTTCCTTACGTTTTCTGTTAATGGGGAATATATTTGTCCGTTTTGTTACCAAAATCCAATACATTTCTCGGTAACAAAACGGACAATTCCATACATCTTTTTGGGGACACATCAGGTATTAAATATTTCATAATTTGAATGATACGTGCCATTTTTTCCCAAATCCTAAGAATTAAATAATCGGGTAAATATAGAGGCAACTGCCGTTTTACTACGATATTGAAAAAATATACAACGTGTTACAAAATAATCCGTAAAAAAGAAATTACAAAAGTAGTGTCAACCCTTATTAAATAACGTCAGTTCAGTATCTTAGGTATACAGTATACTAGGGTTGACACTACTTTCGTAATTTATTTTTTACTGATTATTTTGTAACACGTTGTATTTTGTCCTACTGTTCATTTCCGCCCGCGTCTCCCCCTAGCACTGCGGTTCAGTTAACTTTAGCCGATGGATCAAATGTCTAAGGGGCCGAAAGAACGCATTTCTAACTCGCGTTCTCAACTCAAGTTACTTCGTCGTAAACTGTGAACTTGACGAGCACTTGAGCTGTTTATTGAAGTGTTTTGTAAACCAAACATTTCGTTGACGCGACTTTTGAACCTTGCTGCGGCGTTACGAGTAATTTTATGTTTCTTGATTCAAAAGTAGGTTTTTTATGGCAGAAGACAACTCTGAATCCCATTGACATTTTACAATATAAATAAATAATCACCCGCCAGCAATAGTGTTCGCATTGTTGTGTTCCGATGTGGGGATAAGACAACCGGTGAAATTACTAGCATACAGGCATTCCATCGTAGTCCTCAGGGTTGGCAACGCACTTGAGGTCTTTCGATTATAGTCTTGAGAACTCAAATGTCTATGGGTCTCAGATTCCACTTACCATCAGGTGGCCTAGGCTGAATGGTCGTGTGCCTTCTCCTTAACATAAAACAAAAAAAAAAAATTACGGTTCAATCTGACATAAACTGACGTAGTCTGAAACTAAGCTCTAGGCTTGTACTATGGGTACAACGATATAAGTACTTATACAGATAAGATAAGTTAATACATAGAAGACATCCAAGACCTTCGTAGGCAGGGTCACTACCAACTAGGCTAGCGCGTCTAATACTGCAACCTTACGATGACAATCTTAAGACTGCAAACGCGTTGCTAACCCGGAGAACTAAAGATGGAACACCGCTAGCCATTTCACTACCGCCCACCGACAAAATGACCAAAATGTAGGTGGCTGTTAGTGGCTTTCCAAAAAAATTAAAAATAAAAAGTTCTTTAGTCCCTAGAGACTACTAAATCACAGTATTAGAAAATGTAACATTTTAGGGAGCGACCACACCGACGCGTAAAATACGGTGACGTTGGGTAAACAAAAGAATGGGTCATACTAGGTAATTACACGGCGTCAATTTTGACGGACCGTAATGTTAACGCATTCACTGCCAGGGGGCGTGGCTTAGGAACTAAGTTGTATGACAGTGGACGCATATATGCGTCGGTGGCAATGAATGCGTGCTCCGGTGTGGTCGCTCCGTTAGTCCGCCAATGGGATCCAATCATTTCATAACCAATGTTTCACAAATGATTGACTTCACAAACATATCATTTGACAACCTGTTTTTTTTCCGAAACTGTAAATAATTCTGGATTTATTTCACGACCATCGTGTAGAACCGTGGTTAGGTTAGGTTAGTGTTATAAAAATCCTAAAATATTTGTAGTTACAGAAAAAAAGCGGTTTGGCAAATGAATAAGTTGCGAAACGATGCATTTGTCAAAGATTTGTCGGCGAAAAGGCAGAGAACCCCGCCAATACACGGGTATTTATGGATCATTTTAGAGTATGAGAGCTGGTGCAAAAATATATAGCCACTCATAAGTGACAAGTTGAGCAGCCAAGGTGCCAACTTTTCTGTTTTCTATCGACTGTACATAATGCACTTTTAGAATTAAAGTGACCTAATTTAAACATTTTCCGCTTTCGATTTTGTGTCATAAATTCAGTACTAAAGAGACCTAAGTCGAAATTCAAAATATGTGGATTAGGTCACTAATTCTAAAGATGCGATAAATGTAGTTGACTACATTTCGAGTTGTTAGAAAACGGAAACGTTAGGAGCGTTGGAACCTTGGCTACCAGGGTCCCCTGAGGAGTTTATAGCGATAGTTTCGCTACAACGCGACAACCTAGCGACGACGGGGCGCAGAAATTTATGAATCCACGGGAAACCTGTTATCTGTCTTTTATCTTGTTGTTTTTTTTGTCGATTGATTATTATGATTTTTATTTCTTGTAACTTTGAATATTTGACATTGCGTAAGCGATATCGCGGAGAGATTTGTTTAGGATACGGCCATATTAACTGTATCTACAGTTTAAAAAGAGCTACGATGTACTAGGAATAACAATATAACTACAGACATTTCTGTTCCACTTCATTTTATTAAACTATATCGTCATCATAGTAATAACGTTATGGTTAACGTAGCTCCTATTCATTTGTCAGTAAAGGCGGCCGAATCTTTAAAAACAATATGGATTCGGAAGTAAATAACCTAATTGGGCTATCCCATAATTTTGTAATGTATAGTGATTCAAAAACCATTTCGAGAAAAAGGGTTGTAGAACCATTCCCTGTTATCAGATTATTTTACAAAATTAGTATTAAATAGTTATTTCTAATTTATCATTTGACATTATTTGACCTGTAATTTAGTGACGTCACGATCTTCATTGGTAAGTTGTGTCTAATCTGTGATCAACCATAGTACTGCATATAATATGAGTCCGGAATGCAGTAATAAATAAATAATGTATATCGAATTTTGTCTTATTTATTTCTGTTTTATTTTAACGCTTATTAAAATTAAGTCAATTTTTAACTGTATATAAACATGACAAGGTCAGATCTTTAAAAAAATGGTATGATTAAAATACAAGTCCGTTTTGGAACCTCCGCCCGTAGGCTAGTCTGTGGGTGAAATTGTCAAACTCAACAAACTAAAAATAAAATTTCGGTTTGTTTGGTGTGAAACGTATAACTACTCGTTTTCTGATTTTCTGCATTTTAACAACATTGCTTCAAATTCTACGGAATCTGACGATCCTGCTACACATATTGACCATCGCCAGATCTTGGATATCGATATTCTTGCTTATAATGACGACCAACGCTGTATATATATTAAACTTTGTAAGGGCTGATTCCACTAATCTACCCAAAGTGGATATAGTCAGGATATTGACATACTTGGGAGACAGCTCCAATCACAACGTAGCTGAAATACGTGGAGCTAAAGCTCTAATGTAAGTATGATTTAGGTATAAGAATATAATGTTCACAATACCATTTTTTTTTTAATTCTTTAGTTTACCTGTATTGACATGACTTGACATTGACATTTTACGTGATCTGACAGAAATGCGTACTCTCAAACGAATTCAGTAGTTTTAAAGCATTTCTCAAACAAACCAGCTTGTAGTGACGTAATAAAAACATTTTCTTTAAAAAATAAAATAAATTAATATATTGATTTAAATGCAAAAACCGTGAAATTAGTGTCTTCAATTAGTCTATTTTATCGAAAAAAAATTTAAAAACTAGTGGTATTTTTTTTTGGGATAACCCAATTATCAAGGATTTACACGCATTGCCTTACAAATACTCCCGGACTTCAGGCTTGTTTTTGTTGTACTTTCGCCAAAATGTGGTTTCTGATTACAATAACCAACGCATTTCGATTTTCTTCCGTTCGTAATGAGATTGCATCCGTTGCACATACGTTGTTTTTAACGCGGCCGTTTACTTCACATTACTGTTAAGTAATTAAGAGCTCTAATGTTGCCAACACGTTAACATATCAAAAACATAGTTCTACCGAGAAGAGACTTGGATGTTTTGTAGGAACTCCTTCCACTATTTCTCAGCAAACGTTTGATGGAAATTACGGCCATAGAACCTATGCAATCGACGCATCAAATCGATGTCAAATCCACCTAAATGGGAAAAAAAGTGCGTGCCGGCGACGTCGATTCGACGTCACACTAGGTACTACAATAGTAACTAAGTAACTATTTCGAAGACGTCAATGCATGGGGACGTGATTTCGACGATCCCACATGTCTTATAGTTGTAGTATCGTGTTTAGTCGGAAACTTTAATAAAATTAACCAAATAGGGCTTTTTCGGGGACAGAAATCGATCTGTCAAGTTGCTATGTTCGAGCGAATTTGTATTCAGCATTACCAGAACAAGATAAACGTCTTCTATGTCGTATAATAAGTACTCAAATTGTATTATACATCATACGACAGGCTGGCTCATCAAACGCAGATCAATCCTGCGGCACAAAGGTGCGCGTGCCAACAGCTGCGCGCGCAGCTGCCGCCCCCACCCGGCGCGCGCGCATCCGCGGGTATTGATTTTGATATGTTTATTTAAACTATTGCATGGACTGTGATGGACTTAGATATATCTTATCTGAGTGGATTTTAGGGTGCTGATAGTTGAGCTGTTTTATTGACCATTTCTTCGACTGCAGAGAACGTCTGAGTGAATGCTCAAGTCTTAAAGCATCGTAAAGAACTTAGTAGTAGTAAGAAATAAGTTAAAGTAAATGTCAAGCTATAGAGAACTGTCATTTCTGGGGCGATTTCCAAAAAAAATACCTATACTTAGTTAAGGACAAAAATTAACAACGGTAATTTTCCCATTACGTCACGAAAATTAACTATTGCTTTCAGAGAAAAAATAGCATCTCAGACAAGATGACCAAGTAGCAAGTTCAACCGTATTACTAACAGGGGAGGATTGAATCTGCTATGCTTATTTAATTTGAAATACCGCATGTTGGCTTTTGTTAACATCTTTTCCAGAAGCAAACAGGGATGAATGAACAGGAACAGATTCAGTTTATTTCATTTCATTTCGTTATGATTTTTTATTGCAATGGCTTCAATGTATTTACGACGCGGTAAGTTGAGACTATTGGAGGTCTTGCCTACAAAGTTACTGGTCCAGGCATTGATCCTAGGGCAAATCATTATATAAGTATTTAAGTATTTATTTTTCTGAATGTTTGAGTAGGTTCATCGTTGTCTAGTATCCATAGTGTAATCATTAAGCTTAGTTCGGACTGGTAAAGTTTTGTGCGTTATATTTTACTTTTTAAAACAGGCTATCACTAAAAAACGTTTCGAATTCGGCTACTTGTTTAGAAGCTTAAAAGACACATTACCCTTTCTTTGAAATGCGTTTAAATAAATAAATATCAGGGGACCATCTTACAAAAATTTACCAAGTCCCAAACTATTTAAGCTCTAGGCTTGTACTATGGGTACTAGACAACGATAAACATACTTATAGGTATGGAGAATCACACAAATATCTGCCCTTATTGGGATTTGAACCCAGGAACGCAAGCTTCAGAGGTAGAGTCACTACCACGAAGGCTAACGTGTCGTCGTAAATATATTATTATGTTTAGGGTTGAAATTGCCGTCTCGTAATCTTTCCCTAAGCCCACATATGACTCGCTGCGTAAGCGCAGGTGGTCACAGCATATGACGGGTAAGGGACAGAATGTAATAGTATGCGAGGTACGGGACAGATGCAAATCTGGGTCGGAAGTCTTTTCAAAGGCTGACCCGCTGTGCATCGAATATCTAGTAGGTACTTAGTCGTTACAGTTATCCTTTTAAATGACGACTTTATTTTTTTGACGACACGGTGGCCTAGTTGGGAGTGACCCTGCCTCCGAAGCCAGTGGTCCTGGGTTCAAATCCCGGTAAGGGCAGATATTTGAGTGATGAGCGCGAATATTTGTTCCTAAGTCTTGGATGTTTTCTATGTATTTAAGTATTTATTTCTCTATATATAAGTATGTTTATCGTTGTCTAGTACCCATAGTACAAGCCTAGAGCTTAGTTTGGGACTAGGTCAATTTGTGTGAGATTGTCCCCTGATATTTATTTATTTATTTATTTATTTTTATTTAAATTCCGTTCACCAAAAAACGTTTCACAAACTGATTCATTTCACAATGCTTCATTATTTCAGATTAACATAGGCTATGTTTTATTATTCAAAGCGGACGGAGTCGCGGGCAACAGCTAGTTATGTATATGTCAATGTTGGGTGTCCCCACGCTGCCAAAACTAGGAGTAAGCTAGTGGCTTATTGAACGATACTAGAAGGCGTGACTGCATAAACGAGTGCCTGCAAACAATTTTGACGAGAAAACGTGTACCCGTATCGTTGGGCGATAGTACATCGTGACCGCGGGGGTTTGAACTGGGTACCTTACGCCTATGACTCGACTTCCTAAGTAACTAGGCCATCGACGCCGACACTACAGTTCTACACCGTGTCATACAAAGATTACGTCAAATCGCGTGCGCTTCAGTTTCTTTTTTGTATAATTTCATTTAACTAACTGCGTAATAGATAACGAATGTCTAGTATAACAACAAAATGTATATATTTTTGTAGCGTAATAGTCACATAGTATAACAATAATTTAGCATAACAACTCTTTGTATAATATTCATATGGGATAATGCCATTTGATATACTATAAATTAAGTATACTTACATACATACACACATACATAACATCACGCCTTCATTCCCAGACCGTGGTAGGCAGAGCTACAGAAATAACAACAACTCAAAAAATACTTGTTGATTCTTTAACCACATTTTGCACAAGTAGGCTTAGAGCCCTTTCACACTAGCGTTTTTGTCGGCGGTTTCTCGGCGGAGCGGCAACGCGACCGGAACGCCGCGAGCACGCGGCGTGATTATGATAAGAGTTGCAAGACCCGACGTGCACGCGGCCGTGCCGCAGCGGATAAAAAACCGCGACGTGCATGACGCGTTGTGCAGTTCTTATAATAATCACGCCGCGTTTCGGTCGCGTGCTCGCAGCATTCCGGTCGCGTTCCCGCTTCGCCGAGAAACCGCCGGCAAAAACGCTAGTGTGAAAGGGCTCTAAGATGTTTACAAGTGTATCAGTGACAGGTTGCAAGCCCATCGCCTAACAGTACTACAGCCCTTATTCCCTTAGTCGCCTCTTACGACATCCACGGGAAGACATGGAGTGGCCCTAACCCTCCCCCTCCTATTTTATTAAGTACTTAATTATTAAAAAATATAAAAACATTTGCAATAATGATCAGGTGAAATAACTATTTATAAATTATAATATGTTTAAATCAAGGTCATGCAAACCAATCTGCTAAATAAATTAGGTCCATCTCACTTTTGCTTATAGGTTAGGTTAGGTTAGAGTGCGTCAAGGCGGGAAGCGCCATTACTACGCGGAATAGGAGCTCCAGCGGAGCTCGGAGTTCGTAAAATTATTTTAAAAATACTATACTATGCATTGAGTCAGTAGGTGTAAAAAGGGAGGAAAAAAAAACGTACCTATATATTTTTTCATACTCGTATGTGTATGAAACATAATTTATACACATTATACAAAATGACTATAATACTATTCGTTATTATACATACATACACATACATAACATCACGCTTTCAGTCCCAGAGTGGGGTAGGCAGAGCCTCAGAAATACCAACAACTCCAAAAACCTACTGATATTTCTGTAACCACATTGTGCACTAACAGGCTGTACACGTTCGTTATTATGTACACTCATAATTATATTTCGAGGCATTATTAATTTTATTTGTATGAATTTTAATATTAAACACTTTGATCTTTATACAAACTACCATTATGTAATTAGTGTTATGTTAAATTAAAATTAGATCATTTGTTTTTATACTAAACATTACACACCCCGTCAAATCACCCGAAAGTATAATATTCATAAAAGCATCTGTCAAAAAGTGTTGCCGACTGTACTCCTTTGTACAGTCACCATCTGATATTGAGACCAAAGCAATGAAACCCAATTCAGTAGAACAGCGGAGATACGTTGCCATCTTCGGACTCCATCCCAATATTCTATATTATCTCACAACTATTGCTTTTTTTAGTTTTTGTTCAAATAATGTACATACCATTTATAATTAAACAACTGCTTCGCCAAACTGCCAGTGCAGTATATGCGAGACCGCGCTCATGTTTCACTTAAATTGCTATCGACCTAAAGAAAACTAAAATAACTAGCGAAAAACTTTTAGGAAAGCTTGTCCTAAGGCAGTCATCATCTTTTTTAGTGCATTTTTAACAACTTTTATACTACCCTTTTTTTCTTCTCTTAACCACCCAATTTCATTACATATTTTTGGGATCAGAAATTTATTTGTTTTGCTATCATAATTCATAATACTTTTTTGTATATTTTATCAACGTTAACAGCTAAATTATTAACGGCGGCCGAGTTTTAAGAACACGATATAATAGGGGTAAAAACAACGTAGAATACCTAAGGCCCTTGACTAGTGTATCGCTCTATTATTCGTTTAATCTATTTTATGCGATAGTTATTGATTGCGATTATCTTAAAAATACTAGAAAACCTGTAGGAAGGTTTTAGGCTATTATACATTAAATTGTTGCCACTATAACGTCATCACTACAAGAGCTGCAGCTCGGGACAAGACTCGGGACGTATGAAAATTCCATCTATCAAACGACGTGTTTAATTGACATTCAAATTAAACAAAAAGAAAACAGCATAGTTAAAAGATACAATTAATTAAATTCTTAGTCTGGTAAAATTTCACAGAGCAATTTGAACAATTCTTCTTCTTTTAATTTAAGAGCCCGCTCTTCTCGGTGGAGTAATTTCCAATTCTCTTTTCTCTACCAGCTCCTTCGCCTCACTGTACGACATGACCACCCACTACCATGACCATGCACCTTCTCCTTTATTCAAACAATTCAGGGTAAAAAAACCACTAGTTGTATATGCAGCTATAGAAGTTAAAAAAAAAACACTAGTTCGAAAAATCCGACTTTCCGCACGATTACAAAAAGTAACACTTTTTGAGCAACTTAAAATTAATATAAAAACAATCGCATCGAAAAAGTCATTATAAGCCAGAGCTTTCTAAACTTTATACGCTACGATTATCAAATCAAAACATACTCCAATCCAAAGTAAAAAGGAAGTATACGTAGAAGGTCTTTATACTGTTATAACGCCTTATTCTTCTGGAGGGCAGCGTACTCCCAGCTATACTCGCGGCGCGTGCGCAGCTGCCCGCGCAGCTGGCGACCTGTCGCGCACATGCTCTCGCGCCGAACCTTCGTGATCATTTTTCCACGAGTTAATACAACCTAACGCCTCGCTCAGGGACGGGCGAGGCGAAGCGTGAGGCGTCAGACGACGCGATGAGCGGGCAATACCAACATGGTGATTAGGGATTGCATTCCGGTAAACCGGACCCGGTATTTCAGTGGATCCGGCATCAGTCGACACTTACTGGATCCGGTACTGATATACAGAACCGGTGATGCCAATTTTGGGCAAAATACGCTGTTCCTCGAGAAGGCATATTTAACGCGAGTTGCGTTTACACTCGGCGTAAAAAAATTCGCACATGTTGAAAATTTCAAAAGAGGCTTCACAGTCATACCTTACCTTGGATAAAATATGATTAATATCAGCTTCATTTGAGTATATTATGTTGAAAATAGAAAGACTGAACTACCCGTTACATTAAAATGTTACTAAATGCTTTTACATTCCTTTAGGTTAGTATTTATTCGTTTGCTCGCGGTTTAATTATACCGTCGGAATTAAAGTTGATTATTCATAATAAGTTAATTTTATATTTATTTATTAACTACCTGTATAATACGATCATTTCATTTTCTCATACACAGTCTATTTAATAACGAAGAGGAATAAATATTCCGACTTGATTAATCCGGCCGGATCGATTTAAATCCGGTCGGTTGTGGCCGGATTGTAAATTACACCGGATTGCAATCCCTAATGGTGATATACATAATATGAGAGCGTTTTTGGACAAGCGTTACACTTCACTATAAACGCACTTGCGCATATCGCGCCGCCACTCGTCGCCTCGCGCTTCGCGTCGCCGATCCTTGAGGCTTTACCGCATAGATTTAAGCCATTTGTCGGACTTGATAGATCCGCGTGGAGCTAACCCCATGTGCTTCTGTTGAGTCCACAAGAGGAAATTCTCTTTTACCGAACAACTGTCCTCACGTATGATACCCATGTACGTCCATGGGAGTCTATTACATAACATTGGCTAAATACACCTTAACGGTAATGAAAGACATTAAACATACATACATAACATCACGCCTTCATTCCCAGAGTGGGGTAGGCAGAGCTACAGAAACACCAATAACTCTAAAAATACTTGTTGATAATTCTGTAACCACATTTTGCATAAGTAGGATAAGTTGTTTACCAGTGTATTAGTGACAGGTTGCAAGCCCATCGCCTAACAGTACTACAAGCCCTTATTCCCTTAGTGGCCTTTTACGACATCCACGGGAAGACATGGAGTGGCACTATTCTAACCCGGCAACCACACGGGGTACGGGAGGCATTAAACAAAATTAAAATAAATACACTAGTAAACTTCTTGGCCTGATTGTGCAAAATGTGGTTACTGAATTATAAACAAGTCTTTTTAGAGTCGTTGGTATTTCTGTCTCTGCCTATGTACATCACTCTGGGAATGAAGGCGTGATGTTATGTATGTATGTAAAATTAATTAAAAAGTCATAGTAAAAAAGTGGTTGCTTGTTTATCCGTCGTTTGATAAGGAGTTAAGTAAGTTTTGATTCTTTTTTTATGAGTAGGGTGGTTTCATTAAAATTGCAAGGTATGGTCAAGGGATCCATGGAAAGTCAAAGGACCTCCGTAAAAATTTGAAGTCGCTTCTGTTTAGTAGTAATTTTTAAGTCGCTTCTGTTTAGTAGTTTATTTTGACAAATTAAAAAGATGCAATGCAATTTATGTTTAAACAAGATATCATTGGTACTTTATTACGTGTATTTTTTTTTGCTATAAAAACAGACTGACATAAAGAAAGGCAGACAAACAGGGGAAAAGCTAAGAACACCACAATTGTTTAGTCAAATGAACAAGAACACACACACACTTTCAAATTTAAAATTTCACTAAAGTCGACCATGGCGATTTACCGTTAATTAACTTCAAAACAAACTTGTTAAAATGTGTCAAACGAAAAATCATTTTATGAGTGCACTATCTCCGTTCGCACGCTAAACGCACTAAGTGCAATAAAAACCATAGATAACAAATATTATTGCATCCATAAACTTTTACATCTGACCCGAATTTTAATTTTTCATTCGGTTAAAACCCCGGTTAATGGTTATTTTTTTAAATTATTTTATAATAAGGAGAATGCACACGAAGACTCAGGTCACCTGATGGTAAGTGGAATCCGAGACCCATAGACATGAATTCTCAAGACTATAATGCTAAGACCTCAAATGCGTTGCCAACCCTGAGGACTAAGATGGAATGCCTATATGCTAGTAATTTCACCTGTTGTCGTACACCGGAACACGACAATGCGAACACTGTTGCTTGGCGGGTGGTTAATAGATTAGATGGTGGTAGCGATCCGAACGGTTATATCTATATATTTTATTGACATACATTCATTGCATAATATCACGCCTTCATTCTCCCTTCAAGTAACCCGTCTCTTGTCTGGAATGCGCTCCCACTTCACGCGCTTCCACTTAGACAAGCCCCTAGCAAGCTTTCTTTCAAGCGAATGCTTCATAAGCATTTTCTGAAACAAGATGTAGCGTGGAATATCTGAAAAGAAGGCCATCATGGAATATGTTTTAGTCTCTGGTATTATTTTTATATGTATAAATACTATGGCATTTATGTACGTACATGTGAATACATACATAACAACACGCCTTCATTCCCAGAGTGGGGTAGGCAGAGCTACAGAAATACCAACCCCTCTAAAAATACTTGTTTATAATTCTGTAGATATTTTGCACAATCAGGCCAAGAAGTTTACTAGTTTGACAGTTGGCAAGCCCATCGCCAACAGTAGGTACTACAAGCCCTTATTCCCTTAGTCGCCTCTTACGACATCCACGGGAAAACGTGGAGTGGTACTATTCTAACCCGGCAACCACACGGGGTACTTATGTATGTATTTATATTTATGTTTGTAATTATCTACATTTATTGTATTATTAGTGCTTTTTGCACAAAGTCATCATCACTTTGTAAATATTTTCTTCGTTTTGTTTCCTATTTTTTTTTTCTGTGCACCACTTTGTTAGTTTAGTTGAGTTTCTGTATTTCTGTAGCTCTGCTTACCCCACTATGGGAATAAAGGCGTGATGTTATTTATGCATACATATTATGTACCTGTTTCCCCATACGACTGGGTCATACACTCTTAAAAACAAAAGTTGTCTCTCCTGTGGTCAATAGTTAAGAGCTTGTGTGCATATAAGTTATGTTTTTTGTTAGCAGTCCTGACGGTGTTTTTGCGGGAATGGGCTTAGCCAGAAAATTAGGCCTTAAAAACGTTAACTTTCGGTATGTCCACAGGAAAGACGGTAACCTAAATCTGTGTATGACCCGAGTATCAATGCAATATGCGTCGAGCGATGTTTAGAACGGTAAACAAATAGCGTAGATAAAGAAAGAGATTAAGCTCTATTCAATTTACATATAAAGTTGGTCGTCCAGCCGTCCATCCCACTAGCTAATCTGAAAACGAGATCTGTACAACTATAAAGCTCATCAAATCATCATAGATCACGGAAACACTTCTCTTGGTAAAGGCCACCTACGATTTTAACCAGAGCTTTAGGTCTGACCAAGATGCAAATCAAATCGAACCAAATAATTTATTTTAGAAACATGTCATGTGTGTCATGTATTGTAGTGGTGGTACCCCCCCGTGTAGGGTCCGTCCGGATCGCTACCACCATCTTATGCTAATGCATTAGGTTAATACCTCCAAGCAACAGGGTTCACATTGTTGTGTTCCGGTGTGGGGATAAGACCACCGGTGAAATTACTAGCATAGAGGCATTCCATCTTAGTCTTCAGGGTTGGCAATGCATTTGAGGTCTTAGGATTCTTGAGTCTTGAGAATTCAAATGTCTATGGGTCTTAGAACCCACTTACCATCAGGTGGCCTGAGTGCTCGTGTGCCTTCTCCTTAACATAAAAAAACCTACATTGTCAATGACTTAGCGGGATCGAGAAAGACTGGAATCCTTCAAAATTTAGTGCTGGAGACGGATGGAAAGAGTTAGCGAAAGTTTGAAAAGAAGACGAATGAGGAAGTACTTAGTATAGTGAAGGAAGAGAGAAGTCTATTGCAGACAATAGAAATTAGACGCGTGACGTTGTTTGGTCACCTGTAACGGCATGCCGAGAACATAAAGATGATAAATGAAGAAAAAATACAAGGAAAAAGGAAAAGAGCAAATAATTTCCATACAAAATGCGATTTTAGCATCGCTTCACAATGCTCTTAAGTGAATGATGATGATGTCCGAAGTTGATTAGTTAGTTACATATTATTATAGTTAGTTTAAGTCTTATTTGTATGTATGTAAATTGTACAAAAAGAAAAACAAAATCAATACAGTTAAGATAAAAACAGAAAAAACAAAGGCAAACTTCTAGTGTTAGTACAGAAAATAATAAAAAATAAAAATGCATCCCCCGTGGGGGTGTGGGTGCCGGGATAGAATAGTGCCACTCCATGTCTTCCCGGGGATGTCGTAGGAGGCGACTAAGGGAATAAAGGCTTGTAGTACTGTTAGGCGATGGGCTTGCAACCTGTCACTAATACACTAGTTAACTTCTTAGCCTGATTGTGCAAAATGTGGATATAGAATTATATACAAGTCTTTTTAGATTTGTTGGTATTTCTGTAGCTCTGCCTACCCCACTCTGGGAATGAGGGCGTGATGGTATGTGTAAAAATGCATATGAATTCTATCGCGAGCATTGCAAATTATTCCAGTTCTCCTGGCAACGACCCTGGAATCAGTCGGCAATGGTGCTGAGTATGCTGTTTGGGCTGCCCCGATTCCTCCGCACGAGGGATGCAACATGCAACCTCAGAGCATAGAATACTAGAAAGAGAACAGCCGCCGGCAGCCGCGTCGTAGTTGTTAGCTCAATCTGCGTACTCTGCCGCTAGTTCACCCTCCGTTTAACGAGTGTGCCTGCGTGCTGATCACAGAGGATATTGCGACTCTTCCCAAAATGACATGGATAAGATGCGCGTGTATTGTGCAATAGGAGCGTCGGTATACAAGTGTGTGTGCTTTAGATGTGTGCGTGCTTTGTCTTGTCAATTACTTGTGCTTTGTGTGGGTTAGTGAACTTGCGACAGACGTGCTCAATACAAATCGGCCGGCATGTCCGATCTCATTATATTCACACATCTGTGGATGCAACCTTTTTGCGCATAATGGCCGCAAAGCCATCAGTGTATGCCTCTGCGAAAATCCCTGATGCGCTGAAGAAACGTGGCAGCCCCAACAGCATCCTAAAACCATTAGATTGATCTATTATAACGAACGCATAAGGCACTAAGGGCCTCCTAGTTAACCCACAGGCTGCAAATAAGATGCTCCGCTTACGAGAACGATTGTCAAAATGTATGAAACCGACATAAGCGCTTAAAGCGACCGCCCGTTGGCTTACTTCAATCCTACACATGATAACGATCACTTTCTCGCTATACATCTTCGAAAATCGTTAAAATGTTATCGTTAGGGTGTCCCCACACCTATCGACGCGTAATCGGCGTTAGCTGACGAAAAAACTCATTATATCTACGCAATAAGCAATAAGAGCGAAAAGACAGTGTAAATACTTATACGTGTCTAGTCGCAGTCAGCCCAGCCAATTCGTCCTTTTTTCGCTCTTGTTGTGTAGATATAAAGAGATTTTTGATCAGCTAACGCCGATTTCGAATCGATAGGTGTGGGGAGACCGTTATGCATGACGTCTAGGTTGAGTTGTCATAAACAATCGACACTCCTATCCAATTCTATACATTTATTCGATTATTAAAATCGCTAACTTAGCGTTATTATGCCTCTTTGACTATGCCCCTTGGGGCCCTAGCCAAGATGCAAACGCTGTTAAAGTTTTCCATTTCATACAGTTGACCACGTGATTTATCGTAACGCACAAAAATGTCATCCCGTACATTTTGAGCGATAGAAAAGAAAAACGTTATTAGCGTTTGAATTTTATCTTTGCTGCCTTGTCTTCTTATAGATAGAACTGTGACATAGTGACGTTTAGTTAACCGATTCATACGATTTGATATTTAACGTGAACGTGACTTTGTCGCATTCTATGGTTAGAGTTCAATTTTGCCGATTACTCTATGTGTAAAACTGCGATGTCTGCGATGCAAAAGGATTTGGTTTGTTGTAGGTACGAGTACTTTCCTAAATTTAGGATGCTAAATAAAACAGAAGTCAGAAATTCGTGTGAGGGAGACGTGAGAGTGTGGGGCCAGTAGTTTTTGCTACTTTTGCTACGTGGTTAATCGGATGTCGGGAATAAATAAACAAATATCACGGGACCCTGTCACACAGATTGACCTAGTCCTAAACTAAGCTCTAGCCTTGTACTATGGGTACTAGACAACGATAAACATACATAGAGAAACAAATACTTAAATACATAGAAAACATCCAAGAGTCAGGAACAAATACTCGTGCTCATCACACAAATATCTTACCGGGATTTGAACCCGGGACCGCCGGCTTCGGAGGCAGGGTCACTCCCAACTAGGCCAACGTGTTGTCGAATTCAAGCGATCCTTACCTTTACCTCCCATTAAATTAAAAGCTGACTTCTATTGGACTGACCAAGCTACCATTTTAAAAGAAGGTTTCGTTGTTTAAAACAGATTATTATTTTATTTCGAAATTTCACCTTAATACAAAAGCTACAAAAAACACAAATACTTTCGTATCAACTTTTATAAGAGGCCTCTTATGACCAGCATAGTTCCCAAAGTTAATTAAAAAACCTCTTCAGCGTAGTCAATGCGGTCTGTTGAACAGCTCAAGTGGCGAAGTGGCAATAATCAATAAAGTCATCGACTCAGGGTTTGACGGCAACTTAGGTATAAATACAGTCGCCTTCAGTCTTCCATCGGTACTTATAAAAACTTTCGTTAAAAAAAAAACTTGGGACAAACTTTTGTCACCGTAGGGTTTTTTTGCAAAGTCATTTACTGTTTATCGAGACCAATCTAATGAGTCCAAACACGGTGGGTCTACTTTAAGTATAGCGGAGATCCTGTCACCATTCCGACTCCATCATCTGACTAGCTCGATGATGCCATGTTATTGTATTGTCATTGAAGTTATTGAAGGTAGATATTTCGCTTCAATCGGTCCCCGGGTTGTTTCAAATCTTCCTTGCGACATTTGACCCGAACATACATTCAATACTATAGCAATATAATAAAAAGTTTGTAAAAAGAGAAGGCCTGACTCACAGCCAATTCAACGCCCAGCCTAAACCATTGGAACTAGAAAGGTGAATTTATTCACTAGTATCACTTCGGGGTGTTATTATGTTTACACAGTTAACAGAATAACAACCCAGAACTTGACAACATACGTAAACTTGCCGGTTATTAAATACGTACGTTGTATTAAAAAGGGACTCGGTAAAACACATGGTTGTTACAGGTATTTAGAACACGATCGTATCGTAATATACATACATAGCGTCACGCCTTCAGTTCCAGAGTGGGGTAGGCAGAGCTACAGAAACACCAACAACTCTAAAAAGACTTGTTGATAATTCTGAAAGCACATTTTGCACAATCAGGCCAATTAGTTTACTAGTGACAGGTTGTAAGCCCATCGCCTAGCAGTACTACAAGCCCGTATTCCCTTAGTCGACTCTTACGACATCCACTGGAAGACATGGAGTGGCACTACGGGGGGGGGGGGGGGTTAATATAAAGTTCAAAATGCATAATGGGTAGGTAATACATAATACATAATGATCATAATCTAGGCTAAGATACCAGGATATTTATTAGTGACAATTGCGAGTACATCGCCTAATACTTTTATTTATTTATTTAAATTCGTATAATTAACACTTACAGACTAGCTAAACGTGTTAACAGGACAAATATTTACAGTAGCGGTAGTATAGTAAACTTAGTTCAAAAATTAAGTATTGTGCTTGAAGTAGCTGTAGACTCTAGGTAGCGGCCGGCTGCTGGTAGGAAACCAGGTACGGTAGGTACTATGAAAAACATCCAATGTGCTATCGCTGCTCAAAATCTTATTTATTTAATACTACAAGCCTTTATTCCCTCAGTCGCCTATAGTAGTTGTATTTCAGAAATACACCGTAAACTTATCGGGATTTTTTAAAAGGCCATTGAACAAAACCCATTAGGTTAGTTTTGTTTTATAACAATCCTGAATGCATTATGCATTTTGAACTTTATAGGAAATAAGGTATAGACGCGTTTAGGCGGCGATTATTTTCTGTGCTCGCTCTTGCCTTATCTTATCTAGGAAAAAAAGATATGATAAATGATTACTCTCACAGGCAAGTTTAATATGCAGAGGTTCAAAATGGGCTAATTGATATAATGATTAAAATTTATAACCATATATTTAACGACATATTTGACGACACGGTGGCCTAGTTGGGAGTGACCCTGCCTCCAAAGCCAGCGGTCCTGGGTTCAAATCCCGGTAAGGGTAGATATTTGTGTGATGAGCGCAAATATTTGTTCCTGAGTCTCGGATGTTTTCTATGTATTTATTTTTCTATATAAGTATGTTTATCGTTGTCTAGTACCCATAGTACAAGCCTAGAGCTTAGTTTGGGACTAGATCAATTTGTGTGAGATTGTCCCCTGATATTTATTTATTTATATACCCAACCTTATAAAAAACTACGCTAAATTTACGCTTTTTAGCAAAGAACTAAAAAAATACTTATAAAGCAAATGTTTTTATAATCATAGCGAATTCTTCAATGAAATCTAATCTTCGAATACGTATAAAAAAGTCTCCAATAATTTTAATTGTTAAATGATTTTACGCATTTTGTAATTATCGAATTACATTCCATTTAGTATTTGAATTCAATTAATTAACTCATAACATAAGCAATATCATTGTATGCAGGCGTCCCCTCGCTTTCGCTGTGCCCTTACAGGGCGTCACATGTATGCCTCTGTATTTGTTCCATCTGTTGTTTTGAGTAATGTGATATGCAATGATTTTTTTTTGGCTCCTCGTGGCCCTGCTGGCACCGAACGAGCTAAATAAATCGCGGGCCCGGCACGTGGGTGAAGTAACGGTCGAACCGGTCTCCTCGCTACCGAGCGCAAGCATTCCTAAATACTGCGTCCTCACTGCAGAGCGGACTGAAGATTGCTTTTATTTGGTTTCCAGTGGGCAACTATGCTGCCACGGGATAGTATTCGATTCCTGGTTAGGGAAAATATTTGTGTGAGGAGTATGAGCCTTGGATGTTTTTCACAGAAGCCTTTAATACAGATCTTGACGTAGGTAAATATCACAGCATAAGCCTCCTTTATAGCCTAATAACATTTGATACATACATACATACATAACACCACGCCTTCATTCCCAGAGTGGGGTAGGCAGAGCTACAGAAATACCAACAACTCTAAAAAAAAACTTTATCAGTGTATTAGTGACAGGTTGCAAGCCCATCGCTTAACAGTACTACAAGCCCTTATTCCCTAACGGCCGAACCCTATATTCAAACCGCGGATAGATAAGGCTTACTTCGGGTTGAAATTTGACATTTGCCCACACAAAATGTGTCAAATTTGAATCCGAAGTAAGGCTATCTGTCCGCGGTTTGAATACAGGGTTCGGCCGTTAGTCGCCTCTTACGACATCTACGAGAAGACATGGAGTGGAGTGGCACTATTCTAACCCGGCAACAACACGGGGAGCAATCAGGCCGAGAAGTTTACTATAAAAAAAAAAAGTAAAAATATAAGTTTATAGTTGAAAAATCCGCCGGAAAATCATAGTCATACCTATTACAACAAGTAAATATTCTTCGTTGTAGTCGCTCAACTATCTTAATCGAGATATTATGTTAACGCCACCCTTGAAATAGGTACCGTTGAGGAGTTCCGATGGCCATCTCATCTGTGGTCTTCATCATCAGTTCCATTTCCCCAAATGATACTTTCTGAATGCAAATGCTAGATTTATTACTAAAAATACTAAAATCGCTATATGTTTGCCTACAATATTTTAGGAGTTCCCTCAATTCCTCACTGATCCCCTCATCAGATTCAGATTTGGTGACAATGGGACCATCTCGGAAGTATACTCTATCAAACCAAAAAAAATATTTCAAAATCGGTCCACAATTGACGGAGTAATCGGTGAACATGAACATACATAAAAAAATTAATACATACAATGGAACGTATAACCTCCTCATTTTTTAATGTCGGTTAAAAAGTGAGACACTCGAACTTCATCAACCGCGCACCGTGGATAAATATCTCGTTTCATAATGGCTTACTTTACTCCCTTGTTGAACAATCTACTGTTGAGCTAAATAAGTAAACAATAAACAAAAAAACTAGATTGCTTTTGACACAAAAGCATCTAAAGCATGACTTTTTAAAGAACACCTTTAAAAAAAGTTCCTATTATCAATTCTCGGCACATATCACCTTATGTACAGTTAGCAGCAGAAGGTGGACAGTCGGAGAGCTCAAAATTACCCACGCTTATAATCTCTTGAACATTTTTGCATAGATAATTTTGAGCCACTGTCCAGTATCCACCCACTTTTGCTGACTGTACCTACCTAAACCGCATATTAGTTTGCACTGCTCACTGTATTGTTTATTGTTAGCTCAGCCTACTCAGCAACACTGGAGACTAAACATCCTGTGACAGTAAGGAGGTCTCTCTTAAACGTGTACAAATAAAGAAATAACTTTTTCTCAATACTCTCTATAAAAAAAACACTGCTCGGAAATATCAAAATTTTTAGTTTCATTTGGAGTCAGAAAAGATCACTTTTATGACAGTTTTCTTACAAAATACAAATATTCTTGGTCTATTTCATACTGATAATGTCTTCACCGTGGTTCTCTATCGTTTGACCGAACTTCATATTTAAGTAATAATTTTAGAAAGGGTTTTTTTCTGAAACCGTGAACTATTCAGAATTGTAATAAAACAAACCTAACCTAACCTAACCTTATTTCCCAGTTGTAAATATAAAATCTTGTAAATGAACAGGGCCTCTATTCAGGTGCGTTAAAACGATATCGTGTTTGACACGTTTAAGAATCGTTTATGTCACAGTCGCCATTATTGTAAATTACATAAGATTTATCAAAACGTTGACAATACGGAAACACGGCAAATACGATATCGTTATAACGCAGTTGAATAGAGGCCCTGGGCCTCTATTCAGGTGCGTTAAAACGATATCGTGTTTGACACGTTTAAGAATCGTTTATGTCACAGTCGCCATTATTGTAAATGACATAAGAGTTGTCAAAACGTTGACAATACGGAAACAGGTCAAAAACAATATCATTATAACGCAGTTGAATAGAGGCCCTGGTGTGTATGTAACATTGATTATGAAGTGATCAATGTTATCATTATGATTTTAAATAGTAGGGGAAATATTTTTATGAACAGTGACCATTACTTTATGATGTAGGATTAAGTAGGTTTAGGGTTAGATTTAAATTATGTTAATGTGTGTGTAATTATTTTTTATCATACAGACCTTAAATTGAATTGTTAATTCATTATTCAAAATTGCTAAATAAATTAATGTATCTAACTATTCTATGGGAAAACCTGAAATAAACAATTTTGATTTTGATTTGATGTACCTAAAATGGTATTAAATATATTTTCGGACTTCCGATAATAGAACTTAAGAATTTATGAGTATGCGCACGCATTTTAAATTGATAACGGCCACACTCAAGGAGCGTCTGACGTCCTCACTGCATTCGCGTGTATACTCCATTTCATATACCATGGCCCGATGCACTTGAGACGGTCATTAGGCGTTAACAATAGGATTAGTGATAACAAAAGATACCTGGCCAGACCCTTTTGCGGCGTGGTATGCAGGTTGGACCGACGCGTGCCATTTTGAAGTGCTCCTAATTAGATAACAAAAGGCAAACATTATGAGCCCTATTGTTAAGCTTCAAGTGCATCGGGCCATGGTATATGAAATGGAGTATAATATCCGAGTGGTGTGAAAGTCGTGGAACTGTGGACACCGTGGACGTTGAGCCGTTACAGGCGTCCACACGACTCTATTATTCAACGCCGAATGCTCAATACACGCGCATGCTCTCAGCGAGGACGCTCCTGTAGAAACAATTAACTCGTTCTTTTTTCAAACTTGTGCATGAAAAATAGTCACTGAAGAACGACATTTTTTCGGTTTCCTGTTGATTTTGTACAGAATGCCATTAGGCATTAAGCCCGCCATTTTATTTGTGGCATAAATAATAAATAAATTAATAGTCTGTGAACACTTGGAATAGGATTCGATTTGTAGTTTTCTCTCACTCGCTATTAATAAAAGCGTATAAGAGCGAATGAGACAGAAGGCTAAACCGAATCCTATTAACTGCTCACCTAGTACAGTCAAGGTCATAAATATGTATAAGTACACTTTAGTACCTTGTCACTTTAATTGCTATGTCAATTTCATATGGCAGTTCAAACATGACGTTAAATAGACAAGGTACTAAAGTGTATACATATTTATGACCTTGACTGTACTATGTACATGTTTGTTAACGTTGATCTGTTTAGATCTGGGATTGGAGTGGACTGTAGTAGGTTGCAGTGGTGAAGAAGAACTCGTTATAATTAATATATTTGGAGCACTTGTTGCCTAGCACTGAGATTGTTGCAAGAGTGTTGCCAGTTTCCGTCCGTAGACTTAAACTATTTAATGTTGCCAACAGATCTTTGTTGTAAATATTCTAGGTGATGGCACCAGTGTTACACTTTAAGCTGACAGGCACCAATAATGGACACTTTACTCTTAACTCAAAGATCATAAGGTTATAAATTGATTGTTGCAAAACAAATGAATAACCTTTATTGTCTGTAAAATAAGAGTCAAGTGTCCATCATTGGGCCTTGTCTATATCTATCATAGTGAAATTGAATATTAATTTTGATTGCAAAATTTTATTGCAGTTAATTTCCACGGCCAGGGTAGAAGACACACACGCACAAGTAGTGTTAACGATAGAACGTCTAGTGAGTGTTGAAGAGAGTAGTAGTCTCTTTGGTTCTAATTCATAAAAATGTACGACAGAAGCGAAATCTTGCTCAAAACTAAAAAAACAAAGCTCACAGGAAGTTGGTAATCAAATAATCTATTATTTCATTGTAAAACATAAGTCGGCCATTGATTCCCAACAATAGGATGCGAGATGTGTGCAGAAATTTCAACGAACGCACACTTTTATATTTTCCGAGAATTCGTCCATGGTCACAAAAACTGCCTTAAACAACCGACGAATGAAAATGAACTTTAACACATGAGCTTAAAGTTTAAAACAACTTTATGTAAACTTCTCGAGCGGGGCCATAGTAAAACTCGAGGACAAACAATTAAAAATCAGTTGTAACTACCCGGTATTTGGGTTTAATTTCAAATGAAAGGGGAATGTAGGGTGCTGGAACTTGGGTGCTTTTTGTTTCAAATTCGCGCGGTTTTTGGCAAAAAATTAGGTCCTTGGTATTCAAAATGGAGTTTTGTTTACGGCAACATTATTTTATTGTTAAGTTATTAGACGAAACAATACAAAATATACCATTTTACTAATACCTGGAAAGTTTTGTACAGGTATGAATAAGGTACCTAGTATAGTTATTTTTAGAGAAATAGGTACCTGGCTGGGAAATAGGAAATACTAAAGGTTATCAATCAGAGATTAGTGGTTAGCTTTTGCTTGTTATCAATTATTTATTATTTTACAATACGGTATTTTCCTGTTAGTATTAAATACTTATACACTGGTAACTTTTAATGACTGGATCTTTGAAAACAATAGTAACATTTGACGACACGTTGGCATAGTTGGGAGTGAACCTGCCTCTGAAGCCTGCGGTCCTGGGTTCAAAATGTTCAAATCCCGGTAAGGGCAGATATTTGTGTGATGAGCGCGAATATTTGTTCCTGAGTCTTGGATGTTTTCTATGTATTTAAGTATGTATTTCTCTATATAAGTATGTTTATGGTTAAAGAATCTTTATTCTCATAAGAATTTACATAAATTCACTTACATGAGAACACAACATACATTTTTTAGAGTTACAATTTAACGTGCGTGCTTACATTCTATAAGATGAATAACAACCCACCTAAATTAATCATGTGGGTACTTTCATGTTTCATTCAGTACGGTAGGTTGCTATGCATCGATATTATACCAAGGGCAAAAGGTGCTAGGTTAGCAAATTTTACAATAATGGATGCGATAAGTGGATGCGCATGCGTCGCCTAAATTAACATTATCAGATAAGAAAATTAGGAGTATTATTAAATAACAAATTACATACATATTTTTATATTTACCCAATTTTAATTTTAATACTGTTATCATCCAGTTTTACTATATTATGAGCTATTTACATTTTATCTTTATTACGCTATATTATTGTTGTAATGCAATTTTACTATAAATAAAATATTTTTATAGTATTGTTTATTTTATTTTGTTATTTAATATTTTATTTACTTAATTATTTCATAGATTATATGTTATATTTGGTAAGTTATATGTTACGAAGTATGTGAAACTTTAGGCGCTTTTTAAAACTAAACATAGATTTACAGTCTTTATCGTTGTCTAGTACCCATAGTACAAGCCTAGAGCTTAGTTTGGGACTAGGTCAATTTGTGTGAGATTGTCCCCTGATATTTATTTATTTTTCTGTTCTATTTATCTGTGAATAGTGTATAGCAATTATTTATTGTTTGAGAAACACTCATAAATAAGTTTTTGATCTCAGTTCCGAGAAGTTGTTGACATTGCCGCGAACAATTTGAGCAAGCAAGTGAAAAAGTAAAAGCGCGGCAAAATACTGTGTTGCCAGATAAATCAATTTTGCCCCAATCTCTATAGTGACAGCATCAATGTTCTTTAGCAAAACTCAGGTCAGATGATTTTAACGTACATTTTAAGAAATATCTTACGAGGATCATAGACAAATGGTGTTCAGCTCATAAAGACGGTGTTATAAGGCCAAAGTGTGCGCAAATGTAACGGCAACGGCAGTTGGTGGTAAGTGGTCACAGTCAATAATGCACCGGCAAGGAAACGTGGGAAAATTGCTTTACGCTATACAACCTATTTTAAAAATTATCATACCACGTGTAGTGTCACTATAATATATTGTATTCACTACTTTATATAAAGTTACCTATAAGTTATTTTTTTGGGCAAGTAACATCATGATTACTTAGATGACAAAATAAAAACCTATGCCATGGTGATGTTTTTCCTAGTTTGACTACGGAACCCTTATAGTTTCGCCATGTCCGTCCGTCCGCAGACTAGCGCAAAGACTATTAGTACCTACTAGAAAGCTGCAATTTGGCATGAATATGCATATTAGTTACGTTAACAAAGTGAAGAATAAAAAGTAAAAAAATATTTTTTTAGGGTACCTCCTCTACACGTAACGTGGGGATGCATTTTTTTTCCTTGTGTACCCGATAGTGGGGGGTTATCGTTGGATAGGTCTTTCAAAAATATTATGGGTTTGTCAAAACAGTTTCGATTCAGTAATCCGTTTATGAAATATTAAGCTTTGAAGCGCTAATTTTTGTAAGACTCAAGTGTCCCCCTCCCCCCTACAGCCAAAACTACAAATACTAAAAATCAGAAGAAAAACTTAAATGAAAGAGCATATAACCAATTTTAAAGGAAAACTATCACGACTAAGTAGACATCATTGGTTCTTGAGATACAGGCGATTAAAGTGGTTATACCTATTAAAATCATCTAAGACGGCACCAATTGACTTTAAATAGAAAATTAGTTATTACTTGTTCATTTTTATGTTTGTAGTACTTAACGGCTTCGGAACCCTACACTGAGCATGGTCCGACATGCTCTTGCCCGGTTTTTTATTATTTCGTTTACGTAAAAGTCGGATAATAAAAGGGCCCTTCTCAGCATAGCGGCACTGCGCCGCTGAGGCCCGCTTCACGAAGGAACAAATCGCACTGCTGCTAGATCAAAACAGCATCAACTCAAAAGAAAACTGTATTTTATAATAAACTTTAATACCAATGTGTTTGGACTTGAAACAAATCTAACAGTTTTTTTGAGTTGATACTGTTTTGATCTAGCAGTGCGAAATTACAAATTACAAGTGGAAGTCTCTGTCTTAACTCCTTTTGCTAGAAAGAGAGTTCCACTTGTAATTTGTAACTTGTAGCTTATTGTAAGTAAAACGGGCCACAGATATTCAGAGGATAGGTAGTATAGGTACTGATCCAAATTCACAATTAACATAATAATGAAGTAGACAATATGTCTCTGACATTCAATTCCACTAGATATACCCTTGAATGGTGGTAGAATTATAAGGTGGTTTTAAAAGGATTAGACAAGATTGTAAACAAGGATATATTTAATCTAACCTCCATACCTGAATTCTATTGAAATATTACCTAGTTAGTGCGGATCAATGGTTTATACCTGGAGGCTTTAGTAAAATCCATTAGACAATAGAAGTACCCAAAACCTTTGGGTTCATGCTTCAGCTATGCCATATAAAGTTCTGGAATTGCCTCGTGGTATTTTTAAGGGTATGACACGATTCTGGGTTTAGTAAGTTTCGTGTTTGTCCCTCTTGAGTTCTAATTCTAATTTTAATTGATGGCTTTTGCTACTTTTAAGGTATTTCGGGAATGTAGAGTTATTTATAAACATTCCCATGGACTTATTAGAGAAATAAGTCCATGGTAGTGCATGTAGTGGTGGTAGGACCCTGTGCAGGGTCCGCCCGGATCGCTACCACCATCTGCTAAGCAACAGTGTTTGCATTGTCGTGTTCCGGTGTGGGGATAAGACAACCGGAGAAATTACTAGCATAGAGGCATTCCATCTTAGTCCTCAGGGTTGGCAGCGCATTTGAGGTGTTAGGATTGTAGTTTTGAGAAAACAAATGTCTATGGGCCTCAGATTCCACTTACTATCAGGTGGCCTGAGTGCTCGTGTGCCTTCTCCTTAATATATATATTAAAAAAACAACGAAGACGCATGAAGTTAGCTCCACGCGCTTGTGTGCACCTACTCGTAAGAGGAAGGTCTACTCAAGAGAGTTGTATTGTATTAGTTCCGAGAGGGGGGAGGGGGAACAGGGAACTTTTTTACTTGTGAGACTAGGGCAAGCCTCAATTTTTAGCTCAGCTGTTATAGATTGTCAGTTTATACTCTCGCGAATAATACTCAAAGAGGCTATTTCGAAGCCTTGGTTCCTCGCCAGGGGATGCTTTTAGTGAAATCTGATGATGTTTACCCCGAGCATCGATACAGGAGGGGGTGATTCTCTCAACACAGCGCTGCGTCGATCTCAAAGGTGAAGTTATATCCGGCAAGTTTAAGAAGTCCCGTCGGATCGTACAAAACAGCAGCGTCGGCAGCTTTATACGACACTGAACTCGACTCACCTGCCTGCTGCCTAATTCAGAAGGCACGCGTTAAAATGTGTTTTGTACGCTCCGACGGGTCTTCTTAAACTCGCCGGATAAAACTTCACCTTTGAGATTGACTCAGCGCTGTGTTGAGAGAAGGTCCAGAGTGCCTAGGATGCCCGACTGATTGAATCTGAGCGGCGGTTAATGCCGGAATTATGCATGTTCAGAAAAACATCTAAAATGGCAATAAAATGTTAGGAAATCCAAATGCTGACTCAAACTCTCTGGGTGTTAACTGATTGTGCGGTCAGTTAGGTATCTTAAGGAATTTTGACCTCTCAATAGAGGATACAATGATCTCGGAGTATCCACCATTAAACCTCACTCAAAACAACCCCTGGCCAAGAACCAAGGCTTCGAAATAGCCTCGTTGGTATGAAAAACGTACTCTGGCCCGTATTATTTGACCGCGAGTATAATTCTGTCATCTACCCACTACAAGAAATGTCCGGTTTTGTTTATACGACTTGACCCAATAAACTGTTATAATGTTTTCAATACGTTTAGTCCCGCCCCGCTACTTATTCCACGAAAAGCTTGCCAAATACACTTTTCTAACTTAAATACAGAATAGCCAAACTACTTCTTCTTCTTCTTCTCTTTTAATGGCAGCCACAGGGCTTGTGCCAGTATCAGTTGCGTGGGTGATAGCCAAACTATACATGCGCAAATGAGCAATGTCTATATGACTGGCGAGACGCTAGTCTTTGATTGACTGAGACCACAGAATAGATAATAGTACAAGTTGTACTTAAACCACGGAATAAATAAAAGTAGGTATTATACCTTAGACAATGAATTTTATGGACGGATTGTTTTAGCTTATAAGCTTTTAAAGTATCACTATATCCAAGTTTAAAGACACATTAAGAGACAAGACACATTTGCTTTTGTGTCTTCATTGAATTTAACAAGTTCTAACAACCCTCTAATCGCATCCCCTATTTTGATTAAGTACCTTATCACTACATAGTATAAAACAAAGTCGCTTTTTCTGTCCCTATATCGCTATGTATGCTTAAATCTTTAAAACTACGCAACGGATTTTGATGCGGTTTTTTTTAATAGATAGAGTGATTGAAGAGGAAGGTTTATATGTATAATACTTTAATCCGGAGCGAAGTGAGGGCGGGTCGCTAGTTTAGAAATAAACTTATGCGTTTCGTGATCATGGGAGTCTCAAAACTTGTCTTTATGTGATATAAAGAACTTATTATACTTACATATTTATAATTTAAATGACAATGAAAGAATTTTATTGCATCTATTATTTATATTAATTTATTGTACGAAAGCTTTATGTTTATTGACGTTATGACATTATGAGATGTCATGTTTATGATAATATTTTTATCCGACCCAAAAAAAAGCCTTAATTTACAAAGAAGCTGTTTCACTTTCTAATGAATGAAAGAATTAAAATAACATGAAAAAACTTCGTAATTTACCATACAAATACAAAATAAACAAAAAATATGCACAATTTCTACTAAAAAAAAACAGCTGTTCCCTTCCGTTCGTACCTTTTCTTAATCGATTGCACGGGGGAAATTCCACGATGAAATTTGAAAAAAGAACGACCCATACGTCACAGAATACGAAAAAAGCTGACGTCATTTAGTTCCAATTGTTATAAATTTATAACATTTATGACCACGTGGCTCGTGCATCCCTTTTTTTGATAGCCTTATTATGCATTTTGTGATCATGGGAGCCTAAAACAAAACGTGTATTTAAGTATAAACAACTTATTATGTTTGCATTTTTACAATTTATTAGAAATAATTTGAATGCATCCTCTTTACATTATAAATTTATTGTATTCGGAATACAGCATTCCCCAAAGAATGGGTTGAGAGTTCTTTTTAGACGAAATCTTTTTTTTTGAGGTAGGTCAGTGTTTATTTTAATATTTTTAACCGACCCAATATGTATTGATTTATAAACAAGCTGCGTCACTTTCTAATGAATAAAAGAATTACCATAACATAACGTTCAAAAAACTTCATAACTTACCATACAAATACAAAATATGCACAAGTCGTACTAACAAAACAGCTGCTCCCTTCCGTTCGTAGGAGTAGTACCTTTTCTTAATCGATTGCACGGGGGAAATTCCACGATGAAATTTAAAAAAGAACGACCCATATGTCACAGATACGAAAAAACTGACGTCATTTAGTTCCAATTGTGATAAATTTATAACATTTATGACCACGTGGCTCGTGTGTGGTATTATTATTAAGTCCGTAGATACTTTTTTATTTTATCCCACGTTTGATAATCTGTGGCAGCAGCGGTGCAGGTAGGGGCGCGGGATGGTCGGTTTGAATGTGGAATATTTTGGGGTTGCCGGGTTAAAATACTTTCTCCCAATTAACGGCTTACTATGCATGCATGTACAACAAATTCTTTTACTTTATAAATTAAATATACAGACATTCTAATTATAGCTTAAAAATTCTTCGTTCTAGCACCAATCCACACCAATTACTTCAACTTAAATCCTAGAAATATAATTATATAACATCTCAATGTTTTAGGTATAATTTTTTGTAAGTTAGTTCATGATTCATGATGTACTTATGCTATGATGAATATCAAAATGTAACGAATCCAACGTATTCTAATAAAATCCTACCGCATGTCCGCATGTGCCCAGACCAGAGGTAGACTAATGCGGCGACTTGGTGGGTCTTCCCAGGATGGGTTATAGGGGAGAGCATGGGTGGAACGAGTGGAACGCTATCCTGAAAGATTGGTTTTAGGTTGCTACGGTCGTCGAGGAAGGATGGGAAAGTCAGAGGATTAGGCCTTTGCCCAACAGTGGGACACAATGTAATGAAGTTTTTACGATACAAGTATGGTAAACTTGTATCATAAAATCTATTATACTTACAAAACCCACCAACGTCATGATCAGCTTGTATAAAAACAATAAAAGAAACCGGTTCCCCAAAATTAGGTCTCGGATTTAAATTTTAATATGAAAGTGCCTCGCATGTTAAACTACTTTATTATGCGTTCTCAGGATACCAGTTCCATAAACACAAAGTGATTTCAATCACCTTGATAATATAACTGCGTCAGAGCCAGACGTCATCGCATCGTGTCAAGGATCACAACTTTTCTATCCCAGTTACCCGGGAATCGGGTAAATTGTGTCAGGTTGGTAACTCAGTCGGGAAGCTCAGGAACCACTTCCCAGAACGATAAAGGGCCGGCGGGGTAGCGGGGCGGGGGACGGGCGCGACAGCTGCGCTCGCGCCGCGCCGCGCCCCGCGCCGGCCGCTCACACCGTCGCCGCCGGCCGCGAGCGACGCACGCGCGAAACATAAAACGCGCGCGTTCCGATCCCGTTTAAGCTGTGTGTAACTTTCACTAACAACAGAGTTGATGAAAGAAGATCGAGAAGACTGGAGGGACAGAGTTCGCCTTGATTCGAGAGGCCCGTGTGGCTGGGCCGTGACTGGAGCTATATTCGGTTCATGTGCAATATTGCACCAGTCCCGGCCTATCCAAGCGGGCCCGGCCGTCGAAGACCGCTACGCAGCATCCGTGCGGTCCCGTTACCCGCTCGGTCGTTCACAGCGATGACCACGCTTAGACCGTGATTCGGTGTAAACGTTGTGTCTCCTATCAAATTGCACCAATCCCGGCCTGCATGTGGTCAACGCGAAGGTACCCAGGTAACCGTTCTTTGTTCAAATTTCGAACCGTTACGCTGCATTCTTGGGCGTCAAGTTCTAATCGATGGACGCAGCTTATCGTTGATATAATATTTGGTGTTAAAATGTGTTATCTGTGTTTTTGAATGCTTTGTAAGAAAGCACAGTGAGATGAAGGCTTGAGTTAAAGTGTGCAGGCAGACCGGTTTTCGTTGTAAATTGTAACATACCTACCGATGGCGCGTATAGGTACTTGACCGGTATTACCGCCAAAACTTGTGGATAACTTAATTTAATGTACCTATTGTCGTTACGCTTTACAGCTGTTCCATTCATTTCGTAGCGCAGAATCTCCCGTCTCTTTCCTTTCAATTAAAACCGCAGTTGTAACTTTTACGTACCTACTATCGCAGTAAGTAGTAAAATAAATAACCTATATTTTTTGTCGTGTTTCTGGTGAAGGCTAGGGTCACCACGTGTAGAGATTGTGTGGGACAGGATCCGGTAGAAACGGGTCGAAAGACATTTTGACCGGGTCGGATAATAAGACCGATGTCGTTGACCTTCATCTCAAGATTGATCAGCGCCCGCTCTCTGACCGCCAAGTGCGAAGAAATGTTTTATCGTATTTTGTAAAATTCAGTAATGTTGATTAACATGTCGCTTAAAACTTGTTTAGTGATTAGTTTATTGCAAACGTAATATACCTACTTAACTACCTACCTACATAGGTTTATTTTAGCGCTTTTTGTGTCAGTGCAATTGCGATATTTAAAGTCACCCTCATTCAAAAAAATCTAACCGTGCATAAACGTTAATTTATGAATATTTAGCTAGGCATTTTATATAATATTTCGTTATTTAAGTACTTTTGTCGATCGTATATTTTTAAACAATTAGGTAGGTACCTTGTACTGATACCTACCTACCTAGGTATGTTGGAATTGAAAATGATCAAAAAACTATCATCACACTGTTACTTTTAGATAGAAATGTATCATATCCCAAATTTTTAATTTGTCAAACCTATGTTAATCCTATAAATTTTTCAGAAATTATTTTAGTACACTATCGTGTAGAACCCTATAAGTTAGGTTAGGTTAACTTTTGTAAAATCCTGAAATATTGACGGCTACAGAAAACAAAGCGGAATGGCAAATGAAACATTTGACCAAAAACTTTTTGACGATACAAAGGTAACCCCTTTTACATACCTAAATAGGTACATAATAGATTAGGTTTACCTAATAACCTTTGTGTAGGTTAGACGCACCTCAGAACGCGCGGAAATACCTAGGTGTAGCCTGGCATGCAAATGAAGATACGGCATCATCGGCATTGTGACAACCTTTTTACTAAATAGGTAGGTACCCGGATTTTCCCGGTTACAACCTTGCCAGTGCAACGTGGTTAAAGGGACAGTTTCTTTGTTATTTTTCGTGAGCATTGCCGCATTTGTGTCGGTAGGGAGGGACCTACATAATAGGACTGGGTAATCTGTTTCTTTGGTTCTTGTGTACCTAAGGGTACCTAGCTCGGGTAAGGGTTTGCTACCTGATTTACAAAAGCTGCATGTCGACGTTTTTTTCGACTTGCTACACAAACAGGGTTGGTCGGTAAGCGTAAGCAACATTCATCTTTTTTGTAATGCTGGGGGTAGCGTGGAATTTCCTTTTTCGAGTTTTAAAACCGTTAGCACGTGTTATTTTAATAAATTGTAGTAGGTATACGATCCGAGTACACAACGACCTTTACCGAACTGGTTAATGGATGGAAAATATTTTATATTAAATTAAATATGTTAAAAATATATTGCAAGTATAGGTTAACTAAAAAGTTTTTTATCATGAAATTAATAATCAAGTTTATAAATCATTGCGAATGGTCTTGATCTTTAAAAGTACCCGATTTTCGAGTAATCATGGCAGGTAGGGAGGCACCCAAATTGGTTCGTTTGTTTTTGTTTATATCTTGCCAATTTTAATTAACATGGACTAGGTAGGTAGGTATAGGTGAGCTGCGATGAATGGAACGAACGGAACTAATGTCAACTAAGATTGTAGGTAGGAGGTATCGTGTCGTCCTACATAAGTACCTACCTACATAGTTCAAATTTCAAACTTTTTACACGGTAAAAACGATATCGCATTTGAAGTGCTTCCGAATTGTCAACGTTTTCATAACTTAGGTACCTATGTCATTTACAATAATGGCGGCCGAGTCATAAACGATTCTAAAACACGTCAAACACGATATCGCTATAACGCAGGAGAATAGAGGCCCTGGGGCCCTAGCCAAAATGCAAACGCTCCTAACGTTTTTCTTTTCAATCGCTCAAAATGTATGGGATGAAATTCTCGTGCGTTTCGATAAACCACGTGATCGACTGTCATCCCATACATTTTGAACGATAGAAAAGAAAAACGTCAGGAGCGTTTGCATCTTGGCTAGGGCCCCTGTATGTAGGACTTTCATTCACCCATTCTATCCTACCTAGCAATAGTAACTTGTGAAGCAACCTACGTAGGTACTTAATACCTATTCGCGCAAAGTTCTTAATCTATATGTATACCTTCCTAGGTAGGTATTTTACCTTAACTACCTACCTATATAAAAATGAATCCCAATTTCCCTTGGTCACGGCATCACGCGGAAACGGCTTTACCAATTCCGCTAATTATTTTTGTTGTGTTTGTTATTGTCAGCAAAAGGGGCTTAAGAAAAAAAAATAAGATAGTTACGCGGAAAATTAAAGAAAATGTCATGTAACATGAGCGCGTTTGACAATACCTATAAACTTTTCTAATGTAGGTATTATTTGTTGTAGGTACCTACGCGCCAGAAAATAAAACTAAGAATGTTGTGTACCCACCATCATATCGTAAAGCATTAGAATAATAAACAATGTTTCTTTTTTAATTATAACAATTCGAATCAAATAGGTACCTATTCAGACAGGACAACGTCTGTCAGGTCAACTAGTTTATTTATTTGTTATAATTACGACTAAAATATACATTAAATCCTCCATACATTTTTTACGCGTGCGTTTAGAATGCGTTCATACTTATTTAGCAATAGTTTTATCCCAACTATTTCAAGCGCCAGTGCCAAGGACTCTATATCGAGTCCAGTTTATGGGGAAATGAACAAGCGGGGCACCAGATGCGTTAAGCCGATCGCAGACATGCCAAAGTTAACAAAGGAGCGTCGTGAATCAAGCGGAAACATGATTCACTCCGAGAAATTACCGTTATGATTTGAATTGCAGCAGCTGACGGTCAAAAAAATGTCTTATTATTACTACAGTTAAGGTGTATTACCATGTTTATGTAATGCATAAATTTTTAGATGAGTTCTTGGTTATGTTTTTAAGTTAGGGTAGGCACTCATGGGTGATCAACTGTATTTTTAGTTTTAAATAGTTCCGTGATCTTGACAAGTAGGTAATAGTTGCAAGTGTTAAAAATAGTGGAGAATTAGTTTTTGTGAAATTATTTAAATTTAGTTGCTCATTAACAGAAGTGCGTGGAGCTAATCCCATGTGCTTCTGTTTATTCCACAAGAGGAAATACTCTTAGGTACCGAACAATTTGTCCTCGCGTGTGATACCCATGGCCTTGTTTCTCGACGATCTGTGCACTAGGATGGAGATGTCAGCTCATTTAAACACGTATTAACTACACTTGATTCTTTAACTTTAAGTGAGTACAGTAAGAGATTGAAATTACGAAATACGGCTGTCACTGGCAACATCCTACAGTGCACAGATTATAATATGCCAATAGGAGTGTCTCTGAATAATAGATGTAGTACCTTCGTAGTTATAGGTGTCCTCCTATATTATAGAAAATTGTTTCATAAAACGTATAATTTTGCAGAATTTTACATAGAGAGCTTGTCTGCTGAAACCTTACTGTTTTCAGATTATCTTAAGCATGGATTACGTAGGTTAGGTTAGGTTAAATCAGCTTCCTATAAAATGAAAATCCTGCGAAGTGATCCATACGTTATATGAAACACTCTTCTATAAAACAGTGTACATCAGTAGTTATAGATATGGCATCGAGCAACCAGGGGTAATAGAAAGATGTAATGACGTCAAAATGTAGATTTATTACAGTACACAATTTGACCGGTATACATTTGGCACACTTGTTGTACAGTTTGAATATAATCACTATACCTAATCCGACTATGAAAAAATGCCCGGTCGGTGATACAGAGAAAACATGGAAGTATCGTCATACAGTAATCGCAATAAGGCTATCTTACTCAGTCAAAGCGTGTCAGGCCCTTTCCATAAATATACAGGTGTCTCAAGAGGCCACATTTGGGCGTTTTCCAAAAAAAGTGTACATCGTTAAAGACCAAAATTAAGAAAAATTAACTTTTTCCATTTCGTCACGAAAATTAACGTATGCAAATGTATGGCTAATTTTCGTGTCGAAATGGAAAAAGTTAAATTTTCTTAACTTGTCCTTAACGATGTACACTTTTTTTGGAAAACGCCTATTTATGATATAATTCGGTAGTTTCCGCGATCTTTATCTTAATAACTATAACGTCTATGCCCCTTACTAATAATCGTTGAATAACGGCGGTGGAGCTATACAAATACAATGTTTTGTCCTTATCTGTCATTGTGACACATGAATTTGACAGATAAGGACACAACTAGGGAATTTGATCCCGAGCCTTTTTTCTAAACCCGGGATTTCGGGATTGTTGACAGACCATCCCGGGATACCGGGACAGTCCCGGGATTGTGATAGGATATGAAAATTCAGGTAATTGTGTGAAAATCAGCTTTATACTTATATTTTCATTAACAGGACAATTAAATTTCCTTTAAATAATCAGTTAGAAGGTAAAAAAAATAAAGCTTAACAAAATTCACTTTAATCTTTTCTTAAAATAAACGAATTACTTCTGTTATTAAACTTTGAAAACAAAAATCAATTTACATAAAATAAAACGTATTCTTCTACGATATAAATATCAATTATCAAATTATAATGAGATTTGGTTAAATTTTAAGTTTTGTCAGGAAAACAAATTTCACCTAAACATAAATAGAATAATTTTAACACAAACTAAACTAATAAAATAAACATTCCAAATAAATATGTTAAATTTAGTTTTAAATGTCTAGGTTAGACACTTTACGTATTATTTATATTGCGAAAATAAAATCTAAGGAATATCAATGCATCCAATGTTTCATCTCCAAGTCCTACTCTTCTACATCATTTTTAATATTTTTTGTTAATCCCGAAAATTTCGGGACTAAAATACGCACGGGATCCCGAGAGTCGGGATCCCGGGACCAAATTCCCTAGACACAACATTGTATAGCTATACCACCGTTATTGAACTATTATCAGTAAGGGGCTAAGGGGGTTAGTGTTTGTTCTTTGGATATATTAAGCTTGGTCATAGATATATTTCCTTGAGACTATTAATTATTAAACGTGAAAACACGAGTAGAAACAAAATTCTCGTAAGTTTTATTTTTCAAACATTACATCTTTTTCGCATATATTTGATTGCATCTTCGAAACGAAACCCTACGATCTTTAAAGATTTTTTCTTATTCATTAGTTGAATAATTAATGTTAATGGTTTTAGAAAAAAAAACTTGGTCTAAATCCATTTTATTATAAATTTCAAGGCCTTATGCTGCCACGACCACAGGAATTAAAAGCGCGCCTTGATGCGCCTTGATGGCAGTGTCAAATTCAAATAATTACTGTTTACCTAAATCCTTTTCTTGGCGATGTATCTTATAAGTTATAAGGTACATAGTACCATAAGATTCACTTTTAAATATTTTTTTGTTATTTTTTTATGCTGTTTAAAACTGAAGAGGTTTGAATTCACGACCTTTTTTATTTTGTCAAGAAAAGCGTACCCACAACATTTATATACAAAAACCGGGCAAGAGCATGTCGGACCATGCTCAGTGTAGGGTTCCGAAGCCGTTAACTACTACAAACATAAAAATCAACAAGTAATGACTAATTTCAATTTAAGATTTTAGAATTTGTAGTTTTGGCTGTAGGGGGGGGGCACACACTTGTGAGTCTATCAAAAATTAGCGCTTTAAAGCTTAATATTTCATAAACGGATTACTTAATCGAAAAACTGTTTTTATATTTTATTGTACCACTTTGTTGGCGTAACTGATATGCATATTCATGCCAAATTACAGCTTTCTAGTACTAAAAGTCTCTGCGCCAGGCTACGGACGGACGGACCGACGGACGGACATGGCGAAACTATAAGGGTTCCTAGTTTGACTACGGAACCCTAAAAAAGGTTTACCATTATTTAGAAGTTACAAATACTCAACTATTGAATTAAAAACCATCGTTAAAGAACGTAGGGTTTCGAAGATTCAATTAAAAATATGCGAAAAAGATGTCCTGTTTGAAAATAACACTATCGTGGATTTTGTTTCTAATAGTATTTTCACGGTAAACAGTCTCAAGGAAATATGACCAAGATTAATATATCCAAAGAACAGACACACAGGCGTCATGGTTATTGATATCCAGATCAAGGAACTGAATTTACCAAATATGACCTCTTAATAATACAAATAAATATTCTCGCGCCGCCTCGTCTCGCTTGCCTCGCCGGTGATAAAGCACGTTTAAGTCTTGGTTGCCAATGTCTGGTTTGTTTTAGGACCCACTTACCATCATGCCGGTGCTCGTCTGTATTATCCATGCTATAAAAAAACCGATGGGAGTCTTACCCTCACATGAAGGGTCCCGTATGAGAACGAGCAAAAAAAAAAGAACCCTCGTTGTAAGTTATTGCTCTGTAAAAATTTCATGTGTTTTGCTAATACGAATAATCATTTCATCGAATTTAAGCTGAAAGTTGTTTTCAGGATATCTTGAACATTAATTACGTAGGTTAGGTAAGGTTAAATTATACCTATAATAATAATAATAATAAAATCTGTTTATTTCAAAATTTGTGTAGGGTTTACAATTTTATACTTAGCCTAAATCTTTATCTATTTAAGATTATTTGGCTAAGTTAGTGAGGACGCTATTTATAAGAATTAATTAGAATTAATTACAAGACATAAGAAATCTTTTAACTATATTTTTGGTAGACCCAGGTTTAGCTTCCATGCGTTCTAATACATGTTTGGGGAAACTATTCAAAATATGAGGTAGGAGATTTGACCAAATTCTAGACCCGTATAGGTTATTACTTCTTGGAGTGATAAATGACTTTCCTTCTTTTAGATTTCGCAGAACCTACCTACTACCAAAGAAAATACACATGCGACGAAAATTGCCTTTCGCCCAAAGATGGAACGTTCGCTAAAAGGCGTTTCGATAAAATAATAGGTAGCCCCGGTGCAAGAGATACAGCGATTCGCACTGCTAGATCAAAACAGTATCAACTCAAAAAAACTGTTAGATTTGTTTCAAGTCCTAACACATTGGTATTAAAGTTGATTTAAAAATAGTTTTATTTTGAGTTGATGCTGTTTTGATCTAGCAGTGCGGATTGTTAAGTGCGAGCAAAAACTGTAATTTCAAGTGTACGTATCAGTGTGTGTATTTCTAGCTATTACGCTTCCAAAGATGAATGGAAGAAATAGAAAGAAAGAGCTCTTCGATAGGTCCCGTTAGCACTCTTTGGGTACGGAACCCTAAGAACACATTTGGTCCGTTTTACCATTAAAACGCTATAAACGGACTTCCGTTGACAATTATGAAATAACGAATGCGTAACGGAGTGACCGTTGATAGCTTGAGGTTGTTTGCTCAGGTGAACGAGGTAATGGCTATCTTGCCAGTGACACGCTTCGACGTTGATATTGCATACAATGGTTAGCTTGTGGCAACGAATGCTTTAAAACTTTCAGGGCCACGGTCTTGATTTTGTGTCAGTTTTCTATGGAATTTAGGAAGCGTAGTTCAGAAGTTGAAATGTCCAGCATTTTTTCTTGTTGTTGTAATTTTTAGGGTTCCGTGCCCGAAGGGAGCTCGATGGGACCTTATTAATAATATGCCTACACTATCCCTCCGTGTCCTTCCTAACTTTTAAGCTGTATTATTTAAACTATAATAGATAGCGGATTGTTTATATATTTAATACATACATACCTACATACATAACATCATGTCCTCATTCCCAGAGTGGGGTAGGCAGAGCTACAGAAATACCAACAACAACAAAAAAATACTAGTTTATTCTGTGACCACATTCTGCACAATCAGGCGAAGAAGTTTACTAGCGTATTAGTGATAGGTTGCAACTTGCAACCTACATTTGCAAGCCCATCGCCTAACAGTACTACCTACAAGCCCTTATTCCCTTAGTCGCCTCTAACGACACGGGAAGACATGGAGTGGCACTATTCTAACCCGGCAACCACACGGCTAAAATAATATAAAATTTGTTTAATAAAGGCGGATTTACTGACATAGGCAAGACAATATAGGCCTGTGATTTTATAGCATTACTGCTTAGAAAACGCACATTAAGAAATCGATGGATCAGAAACTGGCTACAAATAAAACATGGTTCATTGTTTTTTTTAATCCTTCAATAACCCAAAAAAAAACTTCTTTTGAAATGGTTATAGGCCAGTAAAACTGAACTGAGCTTTGTTTAAATAAATTGTCGGTCGCCGACTTCAGTTTGACTGACCTATGTATGACCATTTGAAAAGAAGTTATTTCAGTCAGTCCGTGGGTTAGACGATCAATGGGCTGAACTGATGAAATACTGTGTGTAACCTCCCTCTTACATGAAAGGCATGTCTAATGTCAATATGGCTTCCGATTGTTTTCTTTATTAGTTGGTTTACTTGGGTAACACATGCTTGGGTATTTTGACCGTTTCAAATTGATCTAGCACGAATTAAACAAAAACTACTTAACGCGTTTACTCAAGTTGCTAGTGGCCCTGCCTACGAATCTAGCGGTCCCGGGTTCAAATCCCGGTAAGGGCAGATGTTGGTGGAATGGGCGCGAGCATTTGTTCCTGCGTCTTGGTTGTTTTAAACCCAAATTCAATATTCAAATTTTATTGAGTTGGTATGGGTATTACAGTTGTTCTTATAAATAGATTAGAGTTCTCCAAATTCTACATCATAGAGGCGTACAATGATGATGATGGCGTACAATATTATAAACTTAGATCTATTGTGTTGTTGAAATAAATTTGTGCCACTATCAATGTAAAAAACAAAAAAGATATTAACTTTATTTTTACTTACTTTACTTCAGTGTTGTAAAAATGGTAAACTCAGGGTCTTTCCTTGAGATACGTCACTATGATATGATAACGTTCCAAGAAATTTGACTCTCAGTGTATTTTTCTTGAATCTCGACCTCGGATATAAGCTGCATTGTAACTGAGAATTTGTAAAAAAACGTGTAATTAGGAAAGTTGAATTTTTACTTTTTCTGAATTCTAAAATCAAAGGGCAAAAGTCTGCCGAACAGAATTGAATTGTAAAATGCACTTGACGTACGTTAACATAATCTTATCACTAGAAAATTTAAAATATAGTAATGATGTAAGCTCCCAGACGTGCGTCGACAAAGCGCTTATAATGTCAATTGGGATACACCAATTTTAAACAAAGCATGAAAATTAAAAAGTTTCTTGTAAAAATTTCGTTTTTGAGAGAAGCTTTTGTAGCCGACTACGTTTTTTAGCAGTCATTTACTGCTTATCAAAACCAAATTAATGAGTCCCCGACACCAGCATTAGATCAGCTTCCACGTCATCATAACATGGAAAAAAATAACATGCTTACTTAGACTAACTAACTAGATTTTTAAGCGATTTAAGTAATAATTTATTATTTAATTGTAGGTGTTGTACAATGGTTTTATCTCTATTACATGCTTTTCGCCCGTGTGGTTGCCGGGTTAGAATAGTGTCTTCCCGTGGATGTCGTAAGAATCGACTAAGGGAATGAGGGCTTCTAGTACTGTTAGGCGATGGGCTTGCAACTTCACTAATACATTGGTAAAAATCTTAGCCTGTTTGTGCAAAATGTGGTTACAGAATTGCCAACAACTCCTGTTGTAGTTGTTGGTATTTCTGCAGCTCTGGTTACCCCACTCTGGGAATGAAGCCGTGATAATAATGTATGTATGTCCATGCTTATATAAAATTACTTGTGTCTTTTAACTTTTTACTTACAACCTTTTACTTATTAATTGAGGTATTGTGGAGGCTATTAATTAACATTCGCTTAAATGAGCTAGCAACCTGCTTGTCCGTCTTTTTATCTATCGAGTCATATGGAAGTGTGTTCAGAATACGAGGTAGTGCTCGCGTCCATACTCTCCGGCCATAATCGTTAGTACTAGATGGCGCCACAAATTGCCACGCGATGTATACTTATGCAAAATTTCAACTCAATCGGACCCCGGGAAGTGCGTCAAATTTAACTTGCAAGATTTCATTGCAGACAGCGGGACAGGTGAAATTGAATAAAAGCTTGTACACTCGGCGTCAAAAATATCGCCCCTCCTCGGAAAATAATTACAACCGACTTTAAACCCTATTTGATCAAGGACAACAATATGATTGTTAGGTATCATTTGAAAGGTAATAAAGTGTTTTTTTAGGAAAATTAAAAAAAAAGGATTTTTCCTAGGGGTCAAAAATTAAAGGAAATGACATTGCGAACAGTTGAAAAATGTTTATTCAAGTTTAAATTTACAACAATAAATGGATAACAAAATTTTACAAAAAGTGCCTAAAATTAACTTAAAACCTAGTGTTACCCCCCCTTGCCCTTATCACTGCCTCTAAACGGTCTTTCATTGATCGCACCAACTTTACGATGTCCTCTTGTGGAATGTTGCCCCATTCTTCGATGACTGCGTCCTGAAGATCTTGCAGGGTGGTAGGGGCGGCATCTCGTGACCGAACCCGTGGCTTCAGCTCGTCCCAAAGGTGTTCAATCGGGTTTAAGTCAGGACTCCTGGCTGGCCACGGCAAAACGGGAATCCCGACCTCCTCCAGATAATCCCGAACAATTAATGCAGTGTGGGAGCGAGCGTTGTCGTGCATTAATGTGAACCCAGAGCCGACGTAACCCGCATATGGCATCACATGCTCTTCCAGGATCTCGGCAATGTATCGGCGAGCATTCAGGGACCCTTGGCCGCGAGTGCCTCCAGTCCTGGAGACGCAGACATGGTCGGTTTTGCCGTCTATAGACATGCCCCCCCAGAACATGCAAGAGCCACATCCGTAGCCCACTGTCTCTTCAATACAGGCTTGAGCAAATCGTTCGCCCGACCTTCTGTAGACTCTGGCCCGCCTGTCTTTGCAATAAAGACAGACTCTCGTCTCATCGGTAAAGAGAACCTGCCTCCATTGCTCAAACGTCCAATCGACGTGGTCGCGGGCAAATTGCAAGCGATCTCTGCGATGCTGTGCGGTCAACATTGGGCCTGTAGCAGCCCTGTGAGCCACGATATCCTTCTCCCGCAGTCTTCTTCTAACCGTAGAGATGCTAACTGATCTTGTCCGAGCTTCTCTGAGGCGTTGTTGCACCTCAACAGCACTAGCGAAGCGATTGCGTAGAGATGATGTCACGATGAAGCGATCATCTCTTTCGGATGTGCAGCGTCGCCGACCAGCCCCACGTCTTCTGATGTAGCCCCCAGTCTCCTGGAACCGCTGAAATACTCGGCGGACAGCATGACGGCTTAAATTGAGTTGCCGAGCGACATCACACTGCCGAACTCCTGCTTGCAGTAGTGCAACCACTTGAGCTGATTCAGCAGCGGTGGTCTCCATGTTCGAGGGATTTTTTCTTGCTTAAGTTCCTTAGATGTGTTCTCTTCGACGTCTGGATAGTGAATGATTGACATTTGACCTTGTACAGGCATTTTATACCCCTGGAAAAGGGCACAACTCTCGACCCTTCAAACGAGTATTTGTGCACTTTTTTTTCGAAACGCTCTGATTCACAAGCCATTACTTTTTGTTTAAATTAAACATTATTAATTTAAAACACATTAAACGTGCTTTTAATTGATACTAATATTAATTATGTAACATAATTTCGCTAAGGTCTAGATTAGCTTGAATCTGATTTTCGCGGAGGGGCGATATTTTTGACGCCGAGTGTAAAAACCGATTCGAGCGTTGATTCGGCTTCTCGAATCAATTGATGCAGATGACTACGAATTACGCCACTTTTTTGTAGTTTTATGTAAAACATAAAACGTCTCCAATATTTTACCTTCTCAAACTTACTCTAGAAACAAGGGTTATGCAGAAAATGCTGTATTAATTAAAGTCTAGGTAATAAGCAAACATTGAATGCTTAAAAAGTTATAAAATACTCTAAAATATTAGGTAAATACATTGTATTGCGATCGTTCGTTTACATTATGTTAAAATTAATTTCGTCTACTATTTATGACTGATAAAAGATTACAGATATAAAAAAACGTCTTTCCAAATAGCTCCGTCATTTTTGTGTTCTAAGTAGTTATCTAGGTATATAAATAAAAATGAATCGCCGAAATGTATTTACGCGCACAAATTCTGAACGGCTGGACCAAATTGTTTTTTTTTTGTATGTGTTGCCAGGACCAGGTTTGTCAGTAAGAAAAAATCGAAAAGTCCATCGGGAATGTCAGAAGTATTCAGACGGGTCTAAGGCGCTGCGGCCGCTAGTTTGAAATAACAATAACGCTTTTAATCGTGAAATGCTTTAAATTACATAACTACATAACATGCAGTTACTTATCTTTTCTTGTAGTTTAAATCACTACGAGTATTTGCATTTGCAGTCATTTTTTCTCTTTTAAAACAACAGGGCCTCTATTCAACTGCGTTATAACGATATCGTTTTTGACCGGTTTCCGTATTGTCAACGTTTTGATAACTCTTATGTCATTTACAATAATGGCGACTGTGACATTTCATAAACTATTCTATCGTTTTAACGCACCTGAATAGAGGCCCAGCTCAGTTTTACGCCATAAAAAATTGACAAAATATCACAGTTAAATATACAGTTTTGTTTTTTTTAAGTTTTTGACTTGAGGACGTACGTAAAAATACTAACTATCATAAGTAGTACCTACTAAACAGTAGATTTACCTATGTACAGTTATTCCAGTATTCCACCTTTGTGTACTATATGAAACTTACATATAAGGTATGTAGATTAGTTATTGGTTCATATTTAGAAAAAAAATGGTGTTGGTACGACGACCCTACGTTGTTATACATGTAGGTGTTTTTTTTTTCCAGTAAAAGAAGTAGAGAGCTGTTTACTTTTAATAGTTTCTATTAATTACAGCTATATTTATGCAAAATTTGATTTTTGTCCGCTTCTGCCATTTTGAGAAAAAAATAAAGACGTTTTAGGGTTAAATGGATGCCAGAGGTTCAAGGGGGCAGTAGAGGGTTTAAAAATATAGATATGATAAATAGTTCCAAACTCAAAGCTTTGGGGGCAATTTTTGAAGGGCTATCCTGCTACACGGGCATTTTAAAAATAAGGTGTAGGTACCCTAGTTTAGGAAAATTAAGAAACGTTAACTTTTGCCAGTTTTGTGACGAAATTAGCCACATAAATGTGTGGCAAATGTTAGTCACAGAACTGAAAAGTTGACGTTTCTTAATTTTCCTTAACTAGGGCTTTGTTACAACACACAGTAATGTCTTGTACTGGTTTAGATAAATAACATCTTGTGAATACCATGGTTGCATGGAATAAATGAATGTGAATATAACGTTTCTGTTTTTTATCGAATCGAAATGTATGGAGTTGACATAAGCGATCACGGGCTGTCGTCTCATCAGCCTATTGATGACGACTTTATACATTTTGTCGCTTTTCTAAAATTGTTAACGTAATCGTTCTGCATCTTGGGTTCTTGCCTAGGCCCTCATCGTCTAGTGGACACGAGTTTTGGGTGTTGATTGTGGCGTGGTGGATGTTTTTACTATTAAACGGACTTGCTAACGCAGCGGGTGGACAAAATAAAATGACGTTTGGAAAAGTAATATTAAATTGAATTTGATATGTTTAGGTTGGTTTTAGCTGTGATTCGGGGAGAAAGCCAGCCATTGATTCGGAGAAAACCGCTATTCAGAGAAGATGGTAAGAAATTCTATAATTTGTACAAAAGAGCGATGCATGTCACAGATAATGAGTAAGCAGAAAGCTTGTATTCGACATCCATAGTATCTATACTAACGTTACAAATGCGAAAGTACTTTATTTTGTCACCTTTTACGACAAAAACTCTTTGTCAGTGGTGACAAAAACCTTTTTGATCACAATGCCTACGCCGCAAAAGACTTTGAAGGATTACTCCTAAACAGCTACAAGACTAAGAGGCAAAATTACTAGCATTTAAATGCCTACAAAGCAAAATGCCTCGAATCAATCTCTAAAGCGGTTTGCATAATTCGCAATTGATACGTCTGCATTCTTTCTTGTCTAGGCAGCATAACGTCTCTATAATTAAAATGACTAATACATAACATGCCATATGACATAATTACTTAATCGCTGTCAAAAACGGCTATAAATCAAACTGCATCAAATTAGTAATATCCAAGTAATCACTACATAGTATAAAACAGTCGCTTTTTCTGTCCCTATATCCCTATGTATGCTTAAATCTTTAAAACTACGCAATGGATTTTGATGCGGTTTTTTTTAATAGATAGAGTGATTGAAGAGGAAGGTTTATATGTATAATACTTTAATCCGGAGCGAAGCGAGGGCGGGTCGCTAGTTATAAATAAATGTGAAAGGAGGTGACATAAAAAAAATCTATGCGAATTCCCTATTTTCAGATGAATTTATAGATTATTATTTTATTTTATTTTTAGATTTTTATTTATTTTAAGTTGAATTTGTTATTATCTATTAAAGCTACTGATTTGTTTTGCATTTGAGGTATTTTGCATCCCAAGGCATCTTTATATCCAGGCATTTTACAGCAGAGATGTTTTGCATTCGAGTCTTTTTAAATTCATAGTCATTCTAATGTTTACAAAAATTACTATAAAGTCCTTTTGAATTAGAGGTAAAGTAATGATAAGTTGTTCTAATTTTAGGTATTTTGCTTTATAGCCGTTTTACATGTTAGTTATTTTGCTTCGTAGTCATATAGCTGTTTAGGAGTAATCCTTCTAAGTTGTTTTGCGGCGTAAGCATTGTGACCAAAAAGGTCCAAACTTTGGGCACAGATCTGTTACAAGACGGACGCGACGGCCTTGAACCGCGATTTTCTGACGTTTTCCTTAATCCTTAATATCTTTCAACCAGAACATATAAGTATAAAAAATTACCGGTAGATTTATACAAAACAACTTCGTGAACTTTTGTAATTTTCTGCAAAAGTAAACAGGAAGTCATTTCGGAGGAGAATCAAAAAGACTCCAACTTGGAGATTTTTCGATTCTAGTCCGAAATGACTTGCTCTTCTAGAACAGCTCCAGAACTAGCTTCGTCAGGGTCTGCACTACCGACTAGGCATACTGCGTTGCCAAGGGTAGTCTTACCCTACAATTTATGACTTTTTTTTTTAAAATAGCTGTTGTAAGTGTAGAAAAAAATAAGGAATTCGTGCTTACCATTATCTATACAAAAATGGACTCTAAACATATTAACCTTTTCTAAAAAAAACGCAGAAAAACGCGTTTGCTATATGGAAGCCCCCCGTTAAATATTTTTTTTATTTTAATTTAATTATTTATTTTTATAGTGAATATACAACTAAATATTCTGTGAATATTTGAAGCATCGACCTATTACCGTTATTAAAATCAAGCAAAAAAAAAACTGCAAATAAATCACACTTGTTTATTCTGTTTTAAGTTTTCTTTGTTATAGCGACAACAGAAATACATCATCTGTCTAGCTATAACTAGTCAAAAAATACAGCCCGACAGACAGACGGACAGCGGAGTCTTAGTAATAGGGTTCCGTTTTTACCCTTTGGGTACGGAGCCCTGATAAAGCCTTTGATGTTCAGCAATAAAATAGCTTTGTTAATATTTTTTGAAATCGGTCCAAGAGATTTTGAGTTGATTGTTACAAACATACAAAAATCTAATATATACAATTCTCGTGTCACGGTGTACGTTATTGAACTCCTCTGAAGCGGCTCGACCGATTTTCGTGAATCTTAGCGTGCATATCGGCTAGGGTGGAGAATCGGACAACATCTAAAAAAAATAATTGCAGCGGGCGAAGCCGCTGGCGGGTCGCTAGTACAAAGATAAAAACCTTTCCTCTTTATGATATTAGTGTAGATACATTTGTGGTTATTGTGTATTTAGCTATGGTTTTCTACAGAGAAAACACAAGTAGGTATGTGTATATAAGTAGGTAATGTTTCAACAGAAATGAACTTGGATATCGTCGATCAAACTGCAATTCCGCGTAACTAACAAATTCAATAAGTTGCAAATTGTGCCTTACTGCCTTAGATGTAAAGGAGTATTTTGCAACTTATTTAATTTGTTACTTACGGAGTATTGCAGTTTCACTGACATAATGTCGCTGACTTAAAATTATTTTGTAACAACGGAGGCACAGAATAGATAATTACACGGAGGTTCAAATGGTTAGTGACGTTTGTGTCACTTGAAGCATTGTGAACCTCAGTACCAGACATAGAAGTTTTTGTGGCAGGAACGTTAATTAACTAGATAACTAGGGACTTCCTTACGATATTAAAATTATCGATAATTGTTTCAAATACTTATTTCAAAGTGACATTTTATTGTAGATAGGTATCGATCACCGGATAAAATAGAAAGTGATTAAAATGCTGATCACTACCCATCGATGGGTTTCTTACACAAAAACTTATTTTAATGCTATTCAATCGATTTCCATTAAAAACAAAAAATGTATGACATTGTGTAACATAATAGTAGGTATAATCTATACATATTTTTATTTTTTATTTTTTTTGAGTAACGGTGTATGGAAATTTCATGTTCATATTATACGTTATCTAATAGTCATAACTGTCATAAGAAATAAAGTACAATTTATCGATAAATTAACATTGTTTGGAACTCCCTAGGACAATTTTATTCATGCCACAAAAACTTATATGTCTGTCAGTAGGTACCACATGTCGAGAAGGGTAAAATTACGAGTACCTATGAGGGTCTTTTGGTAACCTTCGGGGAGGGAAGATGGCCGATTGAAAGATGTCCGGCTTTTACTTTTGATTTATTATCTTTACTGTTTTACTCAACTCACTTGACATTGGCGAAATCAGTGTGGAATACCGCGGTGGACCGCCATTAATATAAAAGAAGACCTATGTGGCGTTGTTTGGTTTAAATTTAAACTGTCTTTTCCTTTTCCTTGCACAATCGCCAAGATTTTAGCCAAAGAATAATATTAATCGAACAACTATTTAAATTGTCACGGCCACTAAAGTCTTTATTACGAACTGAAGCATCTTTCTTTTGTCAATATCAACTTCCAATATTTATTCCTTTTACAACCAGTTTTATTCCATTTCTCCTCTCCTCTGTGAACTGTGAAGAAAACAACAATAGGTCTGCTTCCGAAGTGCCCTTGATCGACTCGTTTTACGGGTTTTGATCTAGTTCATAATTATCGAAACGATTTTTCGCAAGGGCAGCTAACACGGCGGTCGTGGCGTTAACGACTCTTGGGTTGTCTGGTTCGATATTAAGTTGGATTGTTTAATGATAGCTTCAAGTAAATGTTTAATATTTACGTTTTTAGCGTACAGTTTGTGATACAAACATAAAATTACCTAATCAATACAGTCATAGAAATAAAAGTTGGCCCTTGGTTCCTGAACTTTGAATAAGTAGATATAGAATTGATAACAGGAACCTTTTTGAAAACTGTTCTTAAAAAACTTCTATGGTTTGTCTCAAGCATTTTTTTTATCTGGTTGTTCTTTATTTACTGAGAATATAAGTGAACTTTCTGGTAATGACTAAAGAGCTTCAACGCCATGGTCTTTTCTACGTCACACCTAGTGCTAAACAAAAAAAAACGCGGCTACAAACAAAATAACTTCATTTCCACTAGGTACTTCAAAGCGGTTGTAGCAAACTCTGTTATTTAGGGTTCCGTAGTCAAACTAGGAACCCTTATAGTTTCGCCATGTCCGTCCGTCCGTCCGTCCACAGCCTAGTGCAAAGGCTATTAGTGCTAGAAAGCTGCAATTTGGCATGAATATGCATATTAGTCACGCCAACAAAGTGGTATATAAAAACTAAAAAAAAATTTTTTTAGTGTACCTCCCCTACGCGTAAAGTGGGTTTTTTTTTCTCGTCTACCCTATAGTTTGGTGTGTCGTTGAATAGGTCTTTCAAAAATAGTATGGGTTTGTGAAAACAGTTTTTTAATTAAGTAATCCGTTTATGAAATGTTAAGCTCCCCCCCCTACAGCCAAAACTACAACATTAAACTAAAAATCTGAAAAAAAGTAAAAACCAAAAAGAAGAAGAAGTAAAGTAAAGAGCATATAACCAATCGTTTATCGTCTTGACGTTTAATTTGGCGATTGTGTTACAGAACTTGTTGAAAGAAAGTGCTACTCTAATGACTGTTAAGTTAATTTTGCTAACTAAAATATTTGCGAGCGATCATAAATAAAATTTACTATATTTATTGTTGCGTGTACTAGGCTATGTCAAAATCCTGTCCTGTAGCAGCGTGAAGGCCCACTACTGCTACTCGTATGTGAGACAAGACTACACAACTGCCGTCATACTAAAGAAGAGGGTTAATAGCAGCTGTGCAGGCTCCGTCCGGATCGCTACCGCCATCTTATCTATTCACCATCCGCCTAGCAGTAGTGTTCGCAGTGTTGTGTTCCGGTGTGGGGACAAGACTACACAACTGCCGTCATACTAAAGAAGAGGGTTAATTGCAGCTGTGCAGGCTCCGTCCGGATCGCTACCGCCATCATATCTATTCACCATCCGCCTAGCAGTGTTCGCAATATTGTGTTCCGGTGTGGGGATAAGACAACCGGTGAAATTACTAGCATAGAGGCATTCCATCTTAGTCCTCAGTCTTAGTCTTGAGAATTGAAATGTCTATGGGTCTCAGATTCCACTTACCATCAGGTGGCCTGAGTGCTCGTGTGCATTCTCCTTAACATAAAAAAATAACTGCAATATAGTAGCTATACTCTATTGGTAACCAGTTAGCAGCCCTTGATATAACGGCACACAAGAAGACAGCTACCTCCCTTAGCCCCTTTGACTAAATAATGGCAATATAATGTCTAAACGGGTGATGCTAATGTTAATTATTCTTATACTAGTACTAACTTTTGTTGTGACTCCGTTATTTTTGAAGTTTGTAAAATGCATTACGAATAGGTACTCCAGTTTTTAAAATAAGAAAAGTTCACTTACGTATTTTTGTGACGGAAAATTTGATAGTGTAATTAATAATAGGGTAATTTGATAAACGACTAGTTAATCGTAAATCATAAAATTCAAACATCATGGGAGATTCCAATCTAAAGTAGTATGAGAGCAGTTTCGCAGCAGTCCAGAACTTAAAGGTCCTATAGTAGTAAACGATTTATAACTGTTATAACCTTATAGCTATCATCTTTTTAAAATTTACTACAGCTAGAGGTCAAAGCGACTTCAAAGCGGCTTCTACCTGCCGTTTTTTACCTTTGAAGAAATTCCAAGAAATATATGTAATTAGCTATGATATTGGAATGCGATAAGAATGTTTTATGTTTCCAGCGCCGCAGTCTGTCAACAAAGCATAGAGACGTATGAATCATAGGTGATTATCTTAAACAACTCTGTGTTGAACTCGAAGCGCCAATTGTTAACCGGCGATTTGATGTTGTCCAGTCAGAGGGTAAAAACAACATTTAAAAGGCCACGTCAAACCCACAAAATCGGTAGTGTTCCACGATATGGATCTCTAGTATATAACCAGCCTGTGTGTGTTCTTTGTATATATTACACGTGATATAAAACTTGGAAACGTCCTCTGACACGCATGTTTCATATTTATAAGCAACATCAAAACAAGATTGATCTCAGTACAACTTCTTTCCCAATAATTAGGAAAGAACTGAAACAGAAATGTAACAATAAATAAATAAATAAACATGATTTGAAACAAAACCTTCGATGGTTTCCTTTTAAAACTTTACATCTCTTTCGCATGTTTTTGGTTGTTTCTTCGAAATCCTACGATCTTTAACGATGTTTTTTTAAGCAATAGTTGATAATTTATAACTTCTTAATACTGGTAAACTACTTTTTTTTATCAACGTTGTGGTTTTAAAGTAAACTAAAAGCTGTCATCAAGGCGCGCGCAAACTACCACCATCTCACGTTCTTCGCGCGGAATCACATGAAGCCATCATTTTCATTCTTGTGTGGGTGTGGCAGCATATGTGGCCTCTTATAGGCGTGCCTTCTCACCTTACCCGCTTTACCCGTCGAGTGAGTCCGCTCGTATGACTTTGCTCACTCGATCGAACGTTAGACAGCAGTTTTTAGTGAATAGCACCTCTAAGGTAGTCTATAATGTATTGTTATCATATGCCTTGTTCCCAAAAATAAAAGACTTATTTTCCATTACTTGAAGCTAGCAGTCATGTGAGCTACACGCTGCCACGGGACAAGATTTTGACATAGGCACGGGCCATTAATTCATTCATTTGTGTGACTTGAGTCCTTTTATTACTACTAAGCAACTGAAACCCCGGGTGGTTGTCATTTTAATAGTTTCATAGTAATATTTGACACTAGTTCCCGTGGCACAATGTTAGGCCCACTGCGTTTGATTCCCGGCAATTTCTGCATTTTGAGTAGGTAGTTTCTAGTTTATCAAATGTATTTTGAAATACATACCAACTGACAAACCAGTTTTTTTTTCCATTTCCCCACTCATCAAAGCTGCTTTAGCCTAGCCTTGTTAAGTAATTCACAGTTATCTATAAAACTGTACACTAAATATAGCCGAGCTAGTGAAGCGCGCAGCACATCGACTCCTGCGCACGTGGGCACCGGAGTGGCAAAGTTCGAGTGTCGCAAGCTCAACGCAACGATCATAGTTAGGGTTGCCACCCGTACTATAATATAAAATAAATAAATAATCACCGGACAGTGTCACAAAATTTGACCTAGTCCCGAACTAAGCTCTAGGCTTGTACTATTTTAGACAACTATAAACTTACTTAGAAGAGAAATAAATACTTAAATACATAGAAAACATCCAAGACTCAGAAACAAATACTCGCGCTCATCACACAAATATCTGCCTTTACTTTAAAGTACTAGATTCCGCCCGCGACTTCGTATGCGTATAAATCAGTTCCAGAGGGAATAGCGATATAAAAGGTAGCCTATGTGTCCAAGGTATAAGCTGTTTACATTGCAAAAATCCGTCAAGTAGTTTTTGCGTGAAAGAGTAACAAACATCCATCCATACTTACAAACTTTCGCGTTTATAATGTGAGTAGAATTGTACTATATTTCGGCTGTCCGTACTTTATTACTAACATAGTTTTAAGAAAATGTTACTAATAAAATATGGACCCCGGTTTGAAATAAAATGATTATTATGATTATTATTATATTTATTATATATGAAAGACATAAAGTACGCTAAAACGATATATTTTCGAAAACGTGACAAAAATTGGAATATAAAGAATTTTCTGAACGCAACCAAAAAAAAACTTGACATTTCGTTTTGACGTTTAATTTGGCGGTTGTGTTAAAGAACTTGGTTGAAAGAAAATGCTACTCTAATGACTGTTAAGTTAATTTTGCCAAGTAACATATTTGCGAGCGATCATAAATAAAATGTACTATAATTTTGTTGTGTGTACTATATTTTAGGCCAAATAATTCACCATATTCTATATCTTGATAAGAAAGGTGGCAACCCTAATCATAGTGTGGGAAAACGGTAAACTGGCGCCATTGGTACCATGTTATACCTACGTACAGAGATAATGTATAGGTACATTTGCACCTTCTCTCATCGAAACGAATGTGCAAGAGTGAATATATCTTTGTCATACTGTACTAGATATTATGATTATAGTTAGGTTTTTTATTAGCGTGCAAGTTCTAATTCTAATATTATATTATAATGCGAGTTTCGTATTGCTACACCGTCGTTTTGAAATTAGGTAAGGACAGTATAAATAGATAGGTGAAGACTGAAGACGACAAACACCGATCAGTTCCCGAAGAATAGCGGTAAGTAATGGCGCGGACATACCGGGTTAAATAGAGCGAATAACGATTTGGGGTTGAATAGTAATACAGCCTAAACTCATAATAATTATAAGACTGAGATTTTAACGTAATTTTCCAATTAACTTGTTTTTTTTTAATTTAATAACTGTTCTTATATGTAAGTTTTTATTAGTAACTTGTTGTAGATTGTATAATATTACTATTCACCCTTCGAATCTCTATCACCCCATGTTACGTATTTGGTTTAATATTTTTTCCCAATATTTTTTTCCAGGGATAAAAAGGTGTATCGCTCCGTCTATTAATTGTTCCGTTTTTATGACAAAATTAAGCAATTAAAACACCGTTTCACTTTTCCATTTGTAATACACTTATTCAATACAGAAAATTCTTGATGAACTTGAAAAATAACGTTTAAATTACCCTACCACGCGTAAACATAACTACAAATAACTTACTACAAGACCGAACTAACCCCACTCCAAAAGGCGGTATAAGGGTATTAGTCCATATGCGTTTACTCCCTTTTCGCTTTTAACGACTGAACTGAAGTCATGCGTGTCCTACATTAGGGAAGGGGACGAAGACCTTGACACGGAATCACCAGACCGTCCCGAGTATTCAAAACAAATTAGCCGAAGTAGACAGAAAACGGTCGACGTTGTGCGTTCATAAAAGGAACTAGTTCGATTGTCTAAAGTTTTCAAGATGGCCGCTGAAAATGGCCGTGGTCATGCGGGTTTATGGCTCCGTAGAGATTGGACCCGTTTTTCGAAATTCACTAGACTAATATTAGTAAGCGCAAGCGGTACATTTCACTAGCAGATATGTAGAAAATTGTTTTGAGTGAAGTAATATTGTATATATATATAAATGAATCCCTATTTCCCTTGGTCACGGCATCGCGCATGAACGGCTGGACCGATTTCGCTAATTCTTTTTTTGTTGAGTTCGTTATCGTCAGGAGAAGGTTCTTATAAAAGAAAAAAATATAAATCCACCGGGAACGTCAAATAATAGCAGCGGGGCGAAGCCGCTGAGGGGTAGTTTAATAAAAATAAAGATTTAACGTTTTGTCATGTCAGGTCCGTCAGTCTGTCCGTGTGTCACAGCCATTCTATGCATATAGGTGGGCGTAGGTGTTTTGCAAACAGGAATCCTGGTTTTTTTTGGGTTAGTGCAGTCAGCAGCAGAGGCCCTAGCCAAGATGCGTTCGCTAACTAGCGATTCGATTCGTTTTGTTTTTAAACCAATCGCGGCACTCGTAGATCGCGTCATACGACGAGTCACGTGATCTACCAGTGCCGCGATTGGTTTCAAATTAAAACTAATCGAATCGCTAGTTAGCGAACGCATCTTGGCTAGGGCCTCAGAAGTAGCTACGCAACCGAAGAGCTCGAAACAATCTGCACTGGACTCTATTGTCAAGAGAATAGCTAAGTCGTGTCTAGATCATTTTGAGTACGTTATTCTGCTTAGCTACTTTTGATGCTGACTGTACCTTACTCCAGTCTTTTAAAAATAGAAAACACTTGTATCATCAATGGATAGGTACTTACTGATAATTATTTAACATCGATTCGAATGCATTTAACCGTTAAATTCGAAAAACAAACTGACAACCAAGGACTGGATGGTTACTATAAATTCGTAACTTTGGATAACCTATCATCTCATTCATCATTCGTTACTTAATCGAGAGAAGGATAGATACAACGTGTTACATAATAATCCGTAAAAAAGAAATTGCGAAAGTAGTGTCAACCCTAGTATACTGTATACCTAAGATACTGAACTGACGTTATTTAATATGAGTTGACACTACTTTTATAATTTCTTTTTTACGGATTATTTTGTAACACGTTGTATAACGTAACCGATTTAAAAAGGGATATAGGGCCTCTGCTTGGATTCATAAATTTAATAATCTAGATGCACACGAGGGCTCGTTTGCAAACAACCTTGATATTGATGAATAGCTAGCATACAAGCGGCCTTGGGTCCGCCTCATGACAGCTGGCGACTTGTTACCCTTCGAATTACTCCCCAATCGGTACAAAAGCGATGTCGCATGGGAGACGTCAAAACATAAAAGCAGCTGATATTTGGTTTTCAATGAATCGTGTATTGGCGCGAGAATACTGTCCTATAGTTGTTCAGCAAGGGACTAAAGTACGACACACTAGACTAGTTGGTAGTGACCCTGCCTGCGAAGCTAAGGGTCCTGGGTTCAAATCCCGGTAAGATATGAGATTTGCACGAGTATTTTTTCCTGAGTGTTGGATATTTGCGATGTATTAAAGTAGGTTTTTTTTATTTTTTATTTGAGGGACCTACGTAGTTAGCCTCTGATGGCTTTGACTATTTCGCCGGAGAGAGGGCGGACTCCTGATGGGAGTCCACGCTATACCTAAATGGGTTTTACACTAGCATGCCTAAGGGCGCCCCTATTGGGCCGACCTCGGACTTAGGACGCCAGGGGAGAATTTCAATCGAATTGGTATTTAAGTAGGTGTATACTTCTCTATATAAGTAAATTTGCCGTTGTCTATTACCCATAGTACCTACAAGCTTAGAGCTTAGTTTCGGACTAGGTCAACTTGTGTGACATTGTCCTGTGATATTTATTTTTATTTGTTACTAGCGACCCGTCAGCGGCTACGCCCCGCTTCAAATTTTTGACTTTTTCGGTGGATTTTTACTTTTTTTCTTTCATAAGAAACTCCTGACGATAACGAACACAACAAAAAATAGATAAAAGATTAATTTTTATATATCGCACCTACGGTGCAACACTGTCACTTATGCAAAAAAGCATTTTTCCAGGAGAATCATTTAAAGATTTAGTGTGGTATAAAATTATTATATCTACTTTCTGATCTAGAAAAGGCGATTGTTTGATATGATTAAGTACTGCTACTTTTAGCTTATTATGTTGCTTTAAGGACAGGGTACTTAAAGCGACGTTATGGGCATACTTAACTCAATTTTCAAAATTTTGCAAAAGTGACAGTGTCGCACCGTAGGTGCGATATGTAGATGCCACGTGTCAAGTGTCATTAGGTATGGCTTTTTAGTCTCAAGTTAAAAACTACTTTTCACTTTATAATAGTTTTAGAATACGCCTTTACGCCTACAAAATTACTACATACTTAATAGCGTAATAGCGCTATCAGTTTTACTGTAATGCTGAAAGAGACAACAAGTTTGTTTTTAGGGTTAGAACATGAAAAAGTCTATAGACAACATTTCCGTAACGAAGGCTGAGGGGCTCCACTGCGCCCTCCGACGACAAGGGCTGTCATGAAATGGAACATGTATCTGGCTGTTTGTGATATTCCGAGGGTTTTACTTCTAAGTGAATTAAAAGGAATATACTTTAGTCTCTAGGGAGCAAAGTGTCACTTTAGTCTCTATCATGGCTATTATTTACAATATGGCATTTTAGAAGTGAATAGACGATTAACTTCCTTGCTCAAACTTGTCTATGAAAAATGTACACTAAGCAAGAAAGAACAAAGAATGAAAATACGTTAAGTATTCCCACCATATAGCATGAACATCGTACAGAAGATAATTAGTTTAAATCAATTTTATCTAAAGCAGGGTCTGGACCTCAGCATATGATGGTTGCGCCCACGCAGGAGCTCCATCAAGAACCCGTAAGGATACCACCGCTGACTGAATTTGTTGGATTTGGCGATATTGCAGATCGACAGTCGGCTGACAATTCAGAAGGCTACACCAGCTCCAAAAAAGGAATTAATACGTTAAGAGAAAAAAAGTTGAGTATATTTTTTTAAAGAATTGATTTTGATTTTTGTGTGGCGACCTAGCGACATCTAACGACAATTTGTAACAACAGCGCCTCCAGCGTCACACAGCGCAAATAAATCTGACAGTGCGCAGCGCGCTACATCGCGCTAACGAAGTTTCCCCAGTCAGTTGAACTATGTATAGATACGGGTGGAAAGTTAACATGGGGCAGTTAGGGCAGTTACTAGATCCCTTTACTAACTTTTTAAATGATGACACTGATGACAATCGACCATCACAGGTCTTTGAAAAAAAAAACTTATTACGAACTGTATGAAAAGGTTTCTTAGATTTGTAGGTGATACGTACTCTGACTTTAGTTGGTCTCAAAGAGTAGGTATTATAATCCTTGTCGATCATCATCACTTAAAAAGTTAGTAAAGGTCTCCTAAGTGCATTTTCGCGTAGCAGTAGCTCCTTCCAGACCCACCGTACCCCTCGGCCGTACCACTGGTGGTACTTTGACCAATTATTACTATTAAAATCGAATTTAACGTTGTCGACGGAGCTCTGCTGTCGCAGAGCTCCTATTTCTGGGTAGTTTGGCCCTCGGGGCCTGCTGAAGAACTAAAATAACCTAAACCTACCTCATATTTATGATACAAATTTTGGGTCACTTGTACGGTTTAGGGGTACGGTGGGTCTGCAGCCGCAGTAGCTTACTGTCCCATCTAAACTTTCCACCCATAATGACATTGTTTATATTTTTGATATCCACCGGATAATGCCTGTAACCATGTGTTTTGTTTAAATAAATTTATTCTTACCTTCTTATTCTTAAACCACTTCAAACTTCATCCCAACGGATTTCAGTCCCCATGCATAACACCCGCCTGGAGAGAGATCTCTATATTGTCCTCTCTTCTTACATAGGGACCCTGATGTGATCGTCATCCTACATAATAATATGTAATCATTTTATTATTAACTGACTGAGTCACGCCCTTAGAAAGGATATTTAACCCTTTAACCGCCGAAGCCGGCAAATCACGTCAGCGGATTTTCGTGCCGGGGACGCCGAGCGGTCCGTACCGATGCTCCATACATTTTGTATCGGCGCAGTTGTGGCATATGACATCGTTTGCGTCAGGTGCACAAAAACTTGCAGTCGACCGCGGCGGTCAAAAGGATAAAAGTTAAGCCCTCATTAATCACTAATTAGTAACCCTTAAGGGTTAAAATACCCTAAAAACCCAATTACTACGTCGATAAAAACTTAGATAACTCCTCAGACTAATGTTCCGAGACACCTGCAAATTGATCAAACTACTTATATTCTTACCCTTTCTCATTATTGCGCAGGAGCAGGACAAAGCATGTTTACCGCCACAGCAGGTGCGTATGTTGCATAAGAAATAATAAAATGTATTAACCGAATTTTGTTTTTCGTTTATTTTCCCTGTACGCTTAGCAGAAGTTGTATTTTCTCGCTTGTCGCTCAGTGCATCTCTGTCGTTACAGACTAGATAGAAAGGGAGATCCGAGCGAGAAACAAGTCGCGTACCACTTGTGCTAACTCCCCTGAGCCTATAGCCAAGATGCGTTCGCTAACTAGCGTTTCTATTCGTTTTGTTTTCAAACCAATCGCGTCACTGGTAGATTACGTCATATGAAAAGTCACGTGATCTACCAGTGACGCGATTGGTTTAAAAAGCAAACGAATAGAAAGGCTAGCGCGCTACCTTTGACCTGTAATGTGACATGCAAACTATTTCCATTCTATTATAGTTAGCGAACGCATCTTGTCTAGGTCCTCAGAGCCTATAGCCAAGATGCGTTCGCTAACTAGCGTTTTTATTCGTTTGGTTTTTAAAACAATCGCGTCACTGGTAGATCAGTGACTTTTGAACAAAACGAATCGAAAAGCTAGTTAACGAACGCATCTTGGCTATACGCTGTGTTATTCAATTGAAGAGATGTTAACCCTTTCCTTGGGTGCTGTAATACCATATTGCCTTTGAAATGTTATTGAAATGTCAACTTTATGATCACTATTTTTTACTTACTCGGGTGAGTTGAAACCAATACGAAAGCAATAGGGTTTTACTTGGGGTACGTCACGAGTGGAAGACTGCTTGGCGTGAGGTTCTGTCAGGTAGGTGAGTTCTCTTAAGAAACCACAATATCGACGGTTCTGTGACTCAACCTCGTATATAGAATATTGTCCAGTATAAACTGACACGCACTAAGTATGTACTCGCGTACTTAGTGAGTGTCATTTTATACTGGACCTAATTAAATATACGAGGTTGAGTCACAGAACCGTCGATGTTACTTTTAAGAGGTTACTATGGTAATGTTTGTTATGTGTGTTGTCTTTTTAATTTGTTGCTGTGTAACTTTTTGTGTAGTTACACAAAGTTTGTTTTTCCATACTAGATGAAAAGGGAACTAGGGTTCACTTACTATGGGGAAAGTAACTTTGGGTGATGACATAAAAAGTTGTCATGAAAAAAATTGGCAAGTAGCTTTAAAAGCATCCTAAGTTCATAATGATTCTATCGATGTTAGAAACTCCTGAAAAATAGTGAAATAATACATGAACTTAAAGTTTTTCGGAACATGGACTTGAGGAAAAATGACAATAATTCCGATTAAAATGATCAATATCTCCGAAAGTACTAAACATCGCTGAACAGACATGGGGGTTAAATCGATAGCTTACGAGCTGCCCTATCTCCTATTTCTGGCTTGACGTCGATTTTTGGGACACCTGTAGGTATATTAAAATTGATCATATTTCCTTGAGACTATAAACGTGAAAACACGATTAGGAACAAAATATTATTGCTAAAAGGAATTAAAAAAAAAACAAATAAATTAAAACACACGCCTGCTATGCGTTTATTTGAATTTAAAAAAGAAATAACATGCATGGCTAGCGTGTGTTTTTAATTGTTTGTTATTATTTGTTTTTATTGATGGGTGATGGAACCAACCAAGAAATCGCCAAAAAAAAACAGCTGTTCCATACATTAACGGTGAATGAATTGAGAGTTAATGTATGGAACAGCTGGTTGGTCCCATCGGAAAGGTTGGTCAGTATGACCATCTTATTCACTTTTGGCCATTCCGGATCATGACCCCAAAATCACCCAGTATAGTAGGTACATTTTTTTTGAGTATATAGTGGGTACATGATTGATGGACGACTCATACGGACTAAGAGTTCATAAATTGCACTTCCTGCCGACGCAGACAGCGCTTCACGGCAACAAAGTGGTAAAAGAAAATATAGAAAAAAAATGTTTTAGTGTTCATCCCCTACGCGTAACGTGGGGATGTATTTTTGTCTCCTCTACCCCTTAGAGTGAGGTATCGTTGGACAGCTCGGTCCAAAATATTACTGGTTTGTTAAAACCATTTTTAGGGTTCCGTAGTCAAATTAAGAACCCTTATAGTTTCGCCATGTCCGTCCGTCCGTCCGTCCGTCCGCAGCCTAGCGCAGAGACTTAGTACTAGGAAGCTGTAATTTAATTTGGCATGGACACATATTTGTCATGCCAACAAATTGGTAAAATAAAAACCTCCCCTACACGTAACTTGGGGATGTATTTTTTATTTCTCGTCTACCGGATCCGTTTATGAAATATTAAGCTTTAAAACGTAAATTTTAGCAAAACTACTAATACTAAAAATCTCAAAAAATCTTACTAAAACTATCACGACTAATGAGGTATCAGTTCTTGAGATACAGGCGATTAAAGTGTTATACCTACGAAAATCATCTAAGACGGTGTGGCAACACTGTTGCATCTTAAGTATATGATGTCTATGAAAGATATGTAATATATATATGTTGACGACACGCTAGCCTAGTTGGGAGTGACCCTGCCTTTGAAGCTAGGGGTCCTGGGTTCAAATCCCGGTAAGGGCAGATATTTGTGTGATGAGCACGAGTATTTGTTACAGAGTCTTGGATGTTTTCTATGTATTTAAGTATATATATTTCTCTTTATAAGTAAGTTTATCGTCGTCTAGTACCCATAGTTTGTACTATGGGTACTAGGCTTGTGCCTAGAGCTTAGTTTGGGACTAGGTCAATTTGTGTGACATTATCCTGTGTTTTTTTAATAAAATAAAATAAATAAATAAATATCAGGGGACAATCTCGCACAAATTGACCTAGTCACAAACTAAGCTCTAGGGTAGTCTCAAACTAATGTATATTATCACTCCAGTTTAAAACTAAAAAGATATACAAAAGTATAAACAAAAGCACTTGTTAAGTTGGCCATAGATATATGCAATGTTTTTGTTATTAACCTCTCACTAGAGCAAATTTATTCCCCATTAGTGGAAAATGTTTTGGCTAGTGCGTTACCTTATATTGTTTTGTATTACATATTTGTTAAATTACTGCAGTTTGTTTCCCTTGAAATAAATCGATAAATATAGATAATTCTCTGTGGTTTACTTACTGACGCTTCACTAGAGTAGTCTCTAGTGAAGCGTGTCGTCAACTTTATTTTGGTCTCCCGCCTGTATTTCTTAAATAGGTACTTAAAAAAAATATTTAAGTTTGTTATTCGAATGTGTTGTATCATTCAACTCATCGACTCTACGACTCCGTAGAAGACGTGATCACGCAACTTAGGCCTACGCCGCCGCTCAACCGGCAATAGCCCCACATGGTAAGAGCCCAAATTGGTGACCCCGGCGTGATTTTAAATAGAAAGTTAGTTATTAGGGTAAACTCTGCTAATTGCATGACTCGCGTAACTCTGTGATACCATGTTTCATGCTTATTTTGTAGTAACACGAACTCGTTTTTATCATTTAAAGCAACCTTATAGTGAAATATCGGCATATTACCGCACTATAAGGATGTATTTACATGATTAAAATTATATCGTACTTATAGCTCTAAATGAAGCATGAAACATGGTGTCTCGGAGTTACCTGAGTCATGTAATTAACCGAGTTTACCATACTCGTTGATTGTTATGTTTGTAGTACTTAACGGCTTCGGAACCCTACACTGAGCATGGTCCGAGATGCTCTTGCCCGGTTTATCTAATATACTTATAAAATTCTCGTGTCACAATGTTCGTTCCCATACTCCTCCGAAACGGCTCGACTGATTGTTATGAAAAGACGATGGATAAAAATGCCCCCACCCACCAACAGTGATGAAACATGTGCCAGTTTATAGATCTTGGCAATATGATGTATTTTTTCTATGGCGACGATCACCATATGTATGGGGTTTTCTTGAAAAATCATAATCTTATCGTATGGAACTATGGAATTTGTTTGAAAATGAACACGTATGTAGATGATTTGCCTTGCCTGGCCCTTTGTTTTCATTAAAAAAATCCCATTGATTTTGCTACGAAGATAAGTATTTTGTCTTTTATTGGGTCCTAATGAACATATAGACCTGCAGCCCGTTACTGTTGGAGGGGGGGGACGGGGTCCATACAAAATTGCCCATCACCCTTTTGTGTGCATATCTGGTAGGTCTGAGAATCGGCCAACATCTATTTTCATACCCCTAAGTGAAATAAAAGAAATAAATTGTAACGGGCGAAGCCGCTGGCGGGTCGCTAGTATTGTATATTGTAGCACAGAACTAACTCAGTAAGCGCGTGTTCTACAACACGCGCTTAGCCGGTTTGGTACAGTACAGTTCATTTCTTCTGTTGTCAAAGCGTACGATAGATGGCGCTAGGTGTTAATAAGATCGCGCAATCGTTGTGTTCCTACAAAACGTAGACTAGTAAATTATGATTTCTGATTTTGCATGTAAACAATAGGTTTTCTATTATAGTAATTTCAAATAATTGAATTTTTGAATGGCTCCTTGGAATTTGATCCGGGAGCTAGAAAGTTAAATATGAGTACCTACGTGTAGTGGTAGTTCTATTGTATTCCACTACTGGCTGAGTATCGCAGTATCGCTGTCTCTCGATAGTGCCAGTCATTAATAATAAAATGAGTTTTAAGGAGTAACTCATCTTAAAGCCTAAAGTGGAACACTAGCAGCAGACGACGGACAGTTGACGAAGGACCGGAGCGGTTAGCGATTACTCCACCGACAAGAGCATGGCTCATACATAGAGACCTATTACACTGTTGTTAGTTTTAAGCAGGGATCGTTACCGGTATTCTGCCTACCGGTTTTAAATGAGGTATAACCGGTTATAATTGACTCACTATTTGTACCGCTAAAGCTCTGATTAGTGGTATAATGAATACCGGTATTCAAGTATATTATCGGTAGACCCCGGATTCTTGTCGCCATGACGTCACAATAGGGTAGTTAGGGGAGTAAATGGAACGGTATTAATTAATAAAAAATAAATACGGTTTTTAACCTAATAAATTTAAATAACTAGGCATTGACGACAAAAATTATATAGTCAATTGATCAAAATTATCTTTTGGTATATAACTTCAAACCATACATTTGTACGTTAAACTGGCTTTAGACAGACAAAAAGTGGACGACCAAAAAAAAAGCCAGTTTAATGTACGTACACATCGCGTATACCACTCCGTCAGACAATGTTTTGAGAAGAAAAAATACTGTTCCGCTGCATTTCTAGACGTACAACATTACAAGCATTTGTAAAATAAAGACAAAATTGCCACATTCTGTGTTCGATATTCTTCGATCTTACCTCTCTGACAGGCTATTTCAAGTTAAGCAAGGAGAAGCACGATCAACTTTGTACTCTATTAAAGCTGGAGTGCTCCAGGGTTCAGTCCTTGGGCCGGTACTGTACAACATCTATAAATCAGACCTGCCACTCGTAGATGATGTAACAGTGGCTACCTATCACATAAAAATTAAAAGAGACCAAGTGAATCAGAAATTTCGAAAACTCTATTGGCTGATGGCAAGAAACTCAGTGCTATCACTGGATAACAAACTTTTAATCTAAAACGCCATCCTGAAGCCTATCTGGACATACGAGGGGCGGCTGAAAAGTTCTAAGCCTAAGGTATGTTGAGGTTGCATATGCGTTAGCGATACTGGCCACTAAAAAGACCATTTAAAAAGTTAATAAATAAAAGAAAAAAATGTCGTCTTTTGTTTATTACATCTCGAGATATCCGACGCTAAAGGTCATCATGTGTGAATTATCAACGCATATCACGAAAATTGAGCACCGTGCAGTCATTAAGTTCCTCACAAAAAGTGACAAATCGCCGAAAATAATTTTTGAAGAAATGTCTAGTATTTACGGTGAATCTGGCCCTTCTCATGCCACTGTTAAAAAATGGAGTCGACTTTTTAAACTTGGACGGGAGTCGATCGAAGACGATCCTCGCTCAGGAAGGCCAATATCGGTTGGGACTGAAGAAAATACTGAAAAAGTCAAAAAGTTAGTATTAGAGGATCGGAGAATTAAGGTTTGGCAAATAGCTGAAGCCTTAGGTATTAGTAAGGAAAGAGTTGGAGAGATTTTGCATCAACATTTGCATATGACAAAAGTAAGTGCTCGTTGGGTGCCGAAAATGCTCACAGCTTTCGATAGAGAACGTCGTGTTCAAACTTCTCAGGCATTTTTAGAATTATGTGAAGAAGGTTTAGATGAAGTTTGTTCCCGCATAGTAACTGTTGATGAAACATGGATCAGACAGTATGATCCAGAGTCGAAGTCTGAATCTATGCAGTGGATCGAAAAGGGTGAAAGGCCGCCAAAGAAATTCAAGGTTCAAAGATCGGCGTCTAAGCTAATGGCCACCGTGTTCTGGGATTGCGATGGCATTCTTTTAATAGACTATTTGGCGAAAGGCTCTACAATAAATGCAGTTTATTATGCTGAGCTATTAAAAAAAGTGCGACAAGCCATAGTCGAGAAACGAAGGGGCAAACTGAGCAAAGGCATTTTGTTTTTGCAAGACAACGCCCCCGTTCACACCGCTCGTGTTGCCAAGCTTGCTCTGAAGGAAACTGGCTTCGAGGAAATTGATCATCCACCTTACAGTCCAGATCTGGCCCCTAGTGATTATTTTCTATTCAGCAATTTGAAGAAAGATTTAAGGGGAAAGCGATTTGGCAGTGATGAAGAGATGAAGGCGGCTGTACAGGAACATTTCGACAGCCAAAATAAAACTTATTTTTTTAACGGTCTAAAAGCATTATTTAAAAAATGTAATAAATGCATTGAATTAGAGGGAGATTATATTGAAAAATAAAAATAGTAAAAAAAATCTGAACCTTTTTTTTCTACCTTAGGCTTAGAACTTTTCAGCCGCCCCTCGTATGGCATCCAGATATGGGGAGTAGCGAGTAAGAGCAATATTGCGTGCCTTCAAAGGGTGCAAAATAACATATTAAGGAGCATCACTAATGCACCATGGTACACAAGGAACGACGAAATACACGCATATCTAAATATGGCAACTGTTACTTCGGAAATAGAGCGCTATAAGAAACAACACATTATCCGTCTCACCCATCACCCAAATCCACTTGCCTCCGGGTTGCTTGACAATGCCAATGTGGTTAACCGTCTAAAACGAAACCACGTTATCTGAGAGAGAAGGAGGCGTTAGCCTCTTGCTCTACAAACGCCATCGTCTACTCAACTCATCTGATTAAAGTCTGGCGACTGATTGCAGATAAAAGAAACAGAAAAAAAAAATATGTACGTACAAATGTATGGTTTGCAGTAATCGAAAGATAACGTTAATCAATTGAATAGGTAATTTTTATCGTGAATACCTACTTAGTTATTACAATTAATTCAGTTAAATCCGGCAGTTTTTCGTATTAAATAACCGTTCCATCCAGTAAATGGAACAGTGGAACATTATTAAACATATTAGAATTATATTTATCAATTAATCAGTTTTAACCTTACAACATAATTAAGTTTTGACCAAAGATGTAAAATATCGTGAATGCCTGATTATAAATATTTAATTCCATAGAACACCAATAGACTAGGTTGCCGTATTAATTAACACCGTTCCATTTACTCCCCAAACTACCCTATTGTGACGTCATTGCGACAAAAATCCACGGTCTAATTATCGGTTTAGCCAATTGACAACAATACCTCTTTTTGATACCTTACCCCTTTTAAAACCATTCCAGTAATATCTGTCAGTGTCAATCTACTCGTTTATTTGTATGTAAATGTTTTCGGTGCTCTTACCAAAAACTTAGACTTGCCATAGACAAGTCTGAAATTACAGATAATTAGTCTAATTGACATCTCACTTACCAGGTACAATGAATAGCGGTATTGAGTACAGGTATTTAATAATGTATACAAAGCGGAATGACAACAATACCTACCTCTTATTCGAATATAGGTATTATTTTTTAGCGGTAATAATTTGACAATGTAAATACAGGTATTAAATAAAACCGGTTCTACAATCCCTGCTTTTAAGTAATCGTTTTTTGTAAAAAAAAATATAAATATTTTTCTGCAATTAAAGAGGTGTTTTACTGTTCTCTATTACCAAGGCTTTTCTACTGAATTAAAACGATATTGCCTTTGACGTGTTTTGGTATTGTTCTTTAACACGGCCGCCATTATTATCAATGACAGAGTTATCAAAACGTTGACAATACGGAAACATGTCAAGACGATATCGTTATTACCGTGTAGAATCCCAGCCTATTCATCACCTCTGCAATGCTTTGGCAGTTAAAATTATCTCTGCACTTGCTGTATGCGCGTCGCCCCATACACCCGTGTTTATACAACGTGTTACCAAATAATCCGTAAAAAAGAAATTACAAAAGTAGTGTCAACCCTTATTTATTATATGTATAACGCCAGTTCAGTATCTTAGGTATACAGTATGCTAGGGTTGACACTACTTTCGTAATTTCTTTTAAACGGATTATTTTGTAACACGTAGACACGAAAAGTAATGACTTAAGAAATGATTTTAGTATCACTTTTGACATTACTATTAGTCGAGTAATTACTTTTCTTGTCTATAAATACGGGTGTTAGAGTCGGTATACAGTAGACTGAGACAAAGCAGACACGCTTCTCATGTCTAAATCTTAGACGACAACAAAAAGAGGAAGATAGAATACGTGACCAGGCGCGCGGGCTTGAGCGCCTCAATATAGGCGCTGAGCGCCTAATCCGAGTCAGTTGTCCGGCCGTCACCGATCAGTCAACACGTGTTTGAGCGAGATAGCGTAATATAAAGTTTACGCGAGTAACACGATCGCATATACGCGTCGTTATTGAGATAGATTGGCGTCTCACTTAGCCATCAATTTATCTCTATTGCTCCTTGATGCATGTATACCTATGCCTTTCTTTTGCAGCTGTGTGTGTGGTGTTAGCGAATGTAAGTCGCGTCACGCATTAGTCTAAGGCCTAAACGCAGTTTTTAGATACGTAGAGAATCTTCATGCGTTTCTTGTATAATCATTATGGCTGGAGTCTGCAAATAGGTAGGTAATACTATTAAAAAGTTATCACTTTTCACAATGAAACACTAAATCAGTAATTTCATTTTAATAAATAAAACAAATCGGGGATCATTAAACTCAATCGAACAATAGATAAAATATAATTTCTTAACATAATTGAAGTTCATATGTTTCTCTTATAAGATTAATGTATACATATCCGTAATCATTTGCACAAGTAAACACATTATAGTTAAGCTATTTGTCTGAGAGCATTAAACACGCCTTTTTTTTTGTAAAATAAATCCAATGAAAATTTGAAATAACAGTAATAATATCATCAATATCACTTTATACTTAATTGAAACGAAATAAATTACTCATACATACTTAAAATATATCATAAAAGTACATTTTGTTAGTGAAAAAAAATCCAAGTTTCTTCAGTGTCTTAATTGTAAACGAATACCCATACCCATAAATTGCAAGCTCAAACTTGCCAAAAACTGTTGCTCCTGTAAACTACACTTTTGCGTAAAAATAGTCAATACTCAGAAAAGGATGATTCAAAAAAACTAGGTAGAATCAATTTGTTTGGTATTGCTACACTTACCCAGCACCCGGGAGAGATATTGGCATAATAAGTTATTACCACTGAAATTCCACTGTTTCTCGAATAAGCAGTTCCGACAGATAATAATAAATAAAAAGACGGATACCATTTGTACAAACCTATGTTAAAATAGAGCAATAAAGTTTTTATCTTTTTCATTTAAATATTCCTATTTCAATGAAGCCATGGATATCACACCCGAGGACAATTGTTCAGTTAAAAAGATTTTTCCCTCGTGGCCTAAACAGAAAGTAATGGGTATTAGCTCCACGCGCTAATGTCAATTCGCAGGCCTCTTAAAAAATACAATTATGTACGTAAATATAGTAATTTTTTACACCTTAAGCTACCCAATCCCATCAAAACTAGTAACAACAACGTATCTCCGAGTTGTCCTCATCCTACCCGCCGCCACGCTGTCAAAAACCCACTTCGAGCTAATTTCACCGTCGGCGACACCCAAACAAACGTCAAAGTCAGCTGTGGCTTGCTCGCCATTTTGTGTGCCGCCGCCATCTTGTACAATGCCGCCGCAGAGGTTGAGGAGTTGTATTGCGGCGTCCCTTTGTTCAGTTTGGGGAGCGATTCTGACTCTCATGCCGCTGAAAACGTCGTATGCGTATTCTGTACATGTTCGGCCAAGGGCAGTGCGTTCGACTCTTGCTTTCTGTAAATAAAAGTAAAAATGTATTTTGAAAATGGTGATGATTTTTTATTAAAGTCCAATTTTTTAATAACATTTACTCTGAGATCAGTCCATAAAGATTTGGCGTTTAATCTAGGTATAAGATTTTATTCCAGTATGGTCGAATGCGACCTTAGTAAACATCTTTATAACAGAAATGCTTCTATCAGGGAAAAATTACAAGTTCGGGCCTCGAGTTGTTTCGAGAAAAGGATTCGGCCGTGCTCGCTCGATATTGGTGCAAATCTGACTCGACCATTTTCACAAAAAAAACTCTAACGTACGTACGTAGCTTTGCTTCACGTACCTGGGAAATCTTCCTCAAATGTGCCACCTCGTAACCATGATGATGCAACCACTTCTTCACTTCCAACGAATCCACCGCCCATTGCGCGTACAACACCCTACACCCTCTCGCGGCTCCCAGTAAAGCGTTCAATGTACGTGCTTTAGGCACCTCACACCTTGGTATCTGCGTATCTAGTATTTCACTTGGTACTTTGGAGCTCTGGTTTAGGGGGTATATGCCGGTTTGGTTGGAGGATTGGCAGGAGCCTAGTAGGACGTGTGTTGTGTGTTGGTTGACATGTTTTTGGATGCGGCCGTTCAAGGATTTGATCGCTGTTTGGACGATTTGACGCTCTGCGCGGGACATTCCTGTGAGTACCTGAAAAGGTTTGAAAGGAATGCTTTTGATATCCTTAAAGCGGAGGACGTCCAACGTCAGAGGTGTTCCGGCTGATGATGATATTTAAAATACGCAAGCAAAGGCTATAATAGTTGAACTAAATCTCTCCAAGCAAGCAAGGTTTCTTAATTTAGCTAAGAACTACCCCAAAAATAAAACCTACCTAGTAAGGCCCGATGTGCAATTAGAATGTACATAATCAAGGCAATTTAATTTAAACTATATCACAAAAAGAATACGGTTCATTTTCCTTTTATTTAAAGTATTTGAACTTTATTCCTTGCTGGTAGACACAAATTCCCATTGGAAAAACGTTCCTGTTTGTACTGTGGTGGGCCTTGAATTAAGACTGCACCGAGAAAACCAAAGTACATACACACATAACATCACGCCTTCATTCCCAAAGTGGGGTAGGCAGAGCTACAGAAATACCAACCACTAAAGTTTTGTTGGTAATTCTGTAAACACATTTTGCACAATCAGGCCAAGAAGTTTACTAGTGTATTAGTGACAGGTTGCAAGCCCATCGCCTTACAGTACTACAAGCCCTAATTCCCTTAGTCGCCTCTCACGACATCCACGGGAAGACATGGAGTGACACTATTCTAACCCCGCAACCACACGGGCAAAACCAAAGTGATGTCTCTAAAAGCGGATTTTTGATATTTGTTGTACAAATGAATCCACAATTTGTAGGCAATATGACAGAACTTAATAACAATTGACCTATTTATGAGTGGGGAACTTAACGGGAAACAGACACGAAGGTTAAAGGTCATTAAACTATGGCATGGTATATATGATATATGATAATAAACAGTTAATTCATTTGTACTGTCACACTTTAGTTTATTAAAAAACACAATAATAGTAAAGAGGGAGCCCTTGTAGATACAAAAAGTGCATTAAAATCGTGGCCGATGCGATGTAAGTGCGCGGACGAAATTTTAGTTCTAGACAACGGCAAACATACTTATACAGGGTAATTTTTTAATAGGTGCACAAATTTTAATATTTGCTTCGCTATTGTTAATCAATAACACATGTGTTATTTTTACTGTAGCTTAAAAAATATCAGAGATATTGCCGATTCAATTGATTCCACTAACTTAACGATATTCATGGATCCTCTAATGCAGGGGAGAGGAGTGTTATTAAGTAAGTTAATAAATGAAATTTCAAATTTAGAATATCAGTAGGAGGGGCTTGTTGTCTGATAAGCTGTACATGAAATTTAGAATTTCGAATATCAATACAGTGTATCGCATACCTACAGCTTGACAACCCATGTCATCATTTCTAGTGTGACTTTGTGTCCACACAAGAAGGAAAAAGAGAGATAATTTGAAACAAAAAAATATATTATTGAACTCGTTTTATTGTTGTAATTAACGATACAAAATCATATGTTAAAATTTGTGCACTGATAATAAAATTACCCTGTATAGAGAAGTACATAGAAAACATCCAAGACTCAGGAACAAATATTCGCCCACATCACACAAATATCTGCCTTTACCTGGATTTGAACCCAGGACTTTGGCTTCGGAGGCAGGGTCACGCCCAACTAGGCCAACGTGTTGTCGTGTGGGTGGTTAATATTCTTCAGATCGTAATGATCATTAAATCTTACAAGTTTCTGTGCTTTAGTATCTGTGCCACAATAGATGTCTTGACCGAAATGTAAGCGCCAAGTTTCGTCGCTCGCGCAACGTCAACTTGGCCGACGCGGAGTGTATGTATGTATGTGTTTAGTGGTGGTAGGACCCTGTGCAGGGTCCGTCCGGATCGCTACCACCATTAACCACCCGCCAAGCAACAGTGTTCGCATTGTTGTGTTCCGGTGTGGGGATAAGACAACCGGTGAAATTACTAGCATAGAGGCATTCCATCTTAGTCCTCAGGGTTGGCAGCGCATTTGAGGTCTTAGGATTATAGTCTTGAGATTTCAAATGTCTATGGGTCTCAGATTCCACTTACCATCAGGTGGCCCGAGTGCTCGGGTGACTACTCCATAACATAAAAAAAAAATGTAAACAAATACGAGATATGTTTGCATCAATATAGATAATGTACATAGGCGAAATATTATTAATAGTACCTTACTAATATTATAAATGCGAAAGTTTGTGTTTCGTACTCCTTCACGCTGCAACGGTTGAACGGATTTGGACCTTATACCTCGGACATAGGCTACTTTTCATCCCGCAGAATTTAAAAGTTCGCGGACGAAGTCGCTGGCAGAAGCTAGTATTAAATAACAGTGGTTTTTGCAACTGATGCATAATGAGAGGCCTTAAAACACGGGTGTGATTTTATGAAACGAGCGTGAGCTGTATGTATAGTTGCATACACTACTTTATCTAAACGCATATATACAACAAACAAAGAAAGTTCCACAATTCTACTTTCGTAGGAGCAAAACAACAACAAACAAATGACAACAATAATGGCGGAAATTTGATCCTCCGTCAAGACGATTTTTTTTTTAATATCATAGACCAATGAATGATGTCCCTATTCTCATGCCACTCGAAATTAAATGTGCGGTTTATTTTAAAGATAAAACTCGATTGACGTTTCGTATCGATTACCGTTTTAATATCTATTGATACTAGAATAGAGACTCTTTTGAGTTTTGATAGCTGTTTCAAATTTAAATTCATAACCTTACAAAAATTGACACTGTAATGACATTAAAGTACATATTTTACCTACTACCACAGACAAGAAAGTTCTCATAGTAAAATTGGTTGTAGTAATGCCGGTCGTTGCGTACGGTTTCTGAACGCATTTTAGAGCACTAAAGTAATTAGATCTATTTGACGACACGCTAGCCTAGTTGGGAGTGACCCTGCCTTCGAAGCTAGGGGTCCTGGGTTCAAATCCCGGTAAGGGCAGATATTTGTGTGATGAGCACGAGTATTTGTTCCTGAGTCTTGGATGTTTTCTATGTATTTAAGTATATATTTCTCTATATAAGTAAGTTTAGCGTTGTCTAGTACCCATAGTACAAGTCTAGAGCTTAAATTGGGACTAGGTCAATTTGTGTGACATTGTCCTGTGATTATTTATTTATTTATTTATTATTTAATTGGTAAGTGGAATCAGAGACCCATAGACATTTGAATTCTCAAGACTATAATCCTAAGACCTCAACAACCTTGAGGACTAAGATGGGCGTATGTGCGCATAAATAAGATTGAACTCACGATTCTAGGTGGGTCAGTGGCTTGCGACAACAGCTGGGTCGTAGCCGGGGCGGCGGCGAGCAGGCGGCGCGCCATGCGCTCGGCGCGCGCCAGGTCGCGGCGCGCGCGCGGCGCCAGCTTGGCTGGGACCGCGCGCAAGGGAGCGGCGGGAGTTTCTTTAAAAAAAATCATTTTTAACACAGTTGCTCAAAAAGTGGTACTTTTCGTAGCTGTATATCGTGCGGAAAGTTGGATATTACGCACTAGTGCGTTAGTTTTCCATTTTTTTTAATAGATTTTTGGTTCAACTTCCAAGCCGTGCATCCAACCAAAGAGTTTGCATGTTCAACCACTTTTTGATTACGTCATTTAGCATTGAGACTATACATAGATAATATAATGTAAAATATTAAAATGAAATACATACATACATACACACATAAAATGTATCTAAGTAATATTAAAAAAAAACAGCTCTCATCAAGATGGCTGAATCTGAATTAGTATTACGAATGATTAGATAGAATTGCGTATTAAGGTGAATTCACATTACACCATGCCGAAACCGGGCCCAGCCCAGTACGGCGTAATGTGAATCCACCTTTATGCATTACCGCTGGTTAATAGAGAATTATACTTTTTGATTTTTAAATATAGGTAATTAAATTACTGTGACTTTTTTTTTATTTGGCTGAATGGTCACAACCGTTGCCATTTCATAAAGTCTGTGTCAATTAAAAGTGAAATTGTCTCTTGTAATAGTTTTATTTACTAATTTATTTTGTTTCATTGATATTTTTTCGCAAATGTATTAAAAAACGTCGTTTGATACACGTGCGGAACTGTCATTTTAACTCGTCCTGAGTCTTGTCCCTCGCTTGCAGCTCGGACCAGGATACTTCAGGACTCGTTTAAAATGACATACTTTCCGCACTTGTATCAAAATGTACTATTTCTCCTCCATGTTCGGATATGTTACTGTTGTAAAAACCAGGGATCGTTACCGGTATTCTGACTACCGGTTTTAAATGAGGTATAACCGGTTATAATTTCATTCCGCTATTTATTGTGCTAAAGCTCTGATTAGCGTTTTAATCAATACCGGTATTCAAGTATATTATCGGTTTAGCCTATTGACAACAATACCTCTATTTGATACTTTACCCCTAAAATCAGTACCGCTAATTACCAGTACTTAATACCTGTCAGTGTCCTATACTCGTTTATTTGTCTCTGTAAATGATTTCGTTGTTATTGCAATATACTTGGATACGCCTTAGACAAGTCTAAAATTACAGTCAATTACAGTCTAATTGCCACCTTTCTTATCAGGTACAATGAATAGCGTTATTGAATACAGGTATTTAATATCGTAAATAGAGTATCCATAGCTATAAAAACAAAAGCGGAATGACAACAATACCTCTAATTCGAATATAGGTATTATTTATTTAGCGGTAATAATTTGACAATTTAAATACAGGTATTTAATAAAACCGGTTTTACAATCCCTGGTAAAAACAGCCCGCAAAAGCCCGAGTTCCAGACCTCGCCAAATAAAAAAAAAGGTAATTGTTTACCAATCGCAGCGCTGCTGTCCCGAAACAGGTCATTATGTACCGCGTTTTCAACTTTTTAAAACCATGTTTGGACTGGGATAACTAACTCCAAACAGCCAAACACTCGTACAATTAAAATTCTTCCATATTTATTTACTTTTTAACATAAGCATAGACAATTTTCCCATAGATCATTTTATGAGCCCGTGGTTTATACAGTAAATTCATAACTTTAACTCTGGTTTTTCTGTGTTCAATGAAAAATCGCATGCGTGCATGTCGATTGGCTAGAGGAGACAATACACGTTATTAAAAACCGGTAATTTGTTTTGATCGATTTTCATAAAACTCTTTAATTATTCCCTTGTATTCTTCGGTTCTAAAGTATACATTTTGAGGGCCTTGCGGTTTTCGGCCCTGAAATGAACTGAAAACCTCCATCCCTCCACAAAAAATGTTTCATTCGATAGAAGACAAACAACATAAAAATTGCAAGGGTGGCTCGATTTCTTTGCTCCCAAATGTGGAAATAACAATACTGGCAACACCCACCTTCGTCTGCAGTGCTCATGTCCCCGGCCTCCTTGTGGGTGAACAGCTTCCGGCGCGAGCGAGGCTGCGCGGGCGGCGCGGCCCCCCGCCCGCCGCGGGGCAGCGTGTTCACGCGGATTTCTGGGTCTGGAACATACAGCCACAGTAACGAGCAAAACTAAATATCACAGGACAATGTCACACAAATTGACCCAGTCCCAAACTAAACTCTAGGCTAGTACTATGGGTACTAGACAACGATAAACACTTATATAGAGAAATATATGCTTTAATACATAGAAAACATCCAAGACTCAGGAACAAGCACTCGTGCTCATCACACAAATATCTGCCCTTATCGGGATTTGAACCCAAGACCTCTAGTTTCGAAGACAGGGTTACTACCAACTAGGCTAGCGTGTCGTCAAGAACGGGAAGGGTAAATAAAAACGCAACAAGGTATCTACAAAATGTTGGTAAGTAAAGCCTGACAAAATTCTATTTGGCCCTATTTCAATACAAACTTGTATTGAAATAGGGCCAAATAGAATCTTGCCAGGCTTTACAATCTAAGTATGGGTGAGGACCAAAAAGATGGACCATAGTTAAGCGCAGTTAACCATACAAATAACGAAGACGGGAAATATTCAGTTGTGCGACGAAAAGTATCCTGACAATTGTATGGCTAATTTTCATCGGACAACGGAAAAGTTTCCTAGAAAATTTAATTTCTTGAGTTAGCGTGGCTAACTTTTTAGTCCTTACCCTTCAGGCATGTTGACTGGACACTGTCCGCTCGGATAAATAAATAAATACATTATGTCGTCTGCGTATAATTCCCAAATTGTCATCTTCCTAATTTGTTCGCATTGCTATTTTGACACCTTATCTCGCCTACATTTGTGTATGGTCTACAGTGCTATCTCGCCTACATTTGGATATGGTCTACAGTGCTATCTCACCTACATTTGTATATGGTCTACAGTGCTAGCTCGCCTACATTTGTATATGGTCTACAGTGCTATCTCGCCTACATTTGTATATGGTCGACAGTGCTATCTCGCCTACATTTGTATATGGTCGACAGTGCTATTTCACCTACATTTGTGTATGGTCTACAGTGCTATCTCGCCTACATTTGTATATGGTCTACAGTGCTATCTCGCCTACATTTGTATATGGTCTACAGTGCTATCTCGCCTACATTTGTATATGGTCTACAGTGCTATCTCGCCTACATTTGTATATGGTCTACAGCAGGGACCGGAACCGCTTAGCATTAAAGGGGTTTTTGATAGGGTATTTGATAGACTTGTTTTTACAAACCCCAAGGATGAGCTAAGCCTATCGTTGACATAGTCCAATGAAAGGGCAACCAAGCGACACAATTAATTCGACTAAACGCTAACCCATTCCCAATACCCTATCATCTATTACCTTTTTTAAACTTAATCGAACGGTTTTAAGCTTTTTTAATCTCTATGCGCAAGTGTTTCGACTTATTATTGCACTACCTACCAATTGAATGGGTAGCGGCGGCAGGTGAGTAGCGCATGCGAGACGGCGAGGTGAGCCAGCCGAAATGTGCCGAAGGCGGCCGAGGCTTTGTCATAGAGTCGCACTGTTCGCTACGTCAAACAATAGTAAACCTAATTATCGTTCGCACAAAATGTACATTGTTTTGTTTGGGATTTGCTTTAAACTTGTTTTTTTTTTAAGGCTGTAGTTTCAACTGACTTTGGTGGATTTTGGCGTAAAGTGTTTGTTTACTTTCAGAAATGTGTGATCAGGGTCGATTAAATAAATTGTATACTACCTACGTAGTTAGCTAAGTTCTTAGTTCCATCTGAAATATTTGATATATTTTAAATAAAATCGTCAGTTAAAAAGTTTCGCTGACGAATTTTCAAAGAAAACAAAATGGAAAGCTTGCTTTGCGCAGGCAAATTACGATGGTATAGGTGGGCGCAATTAATATGGCGCGCGGATTATGCAATAATAGACTCTCTATCAACGGTGTAAGCGCTTCCATGCGCGCATTATTAAGAGTGCGCCGAGGCAACGATATGTAATTACGAAAAAAATGCGTTCGTTTGATCGCCTGCTGCATTGTTTTTACTGAAGCTTTAGTTATGTAATTCATATGTAAGATATTTAAGTAATCACTCTATTTATCCTACACTTTAGAAACACGATTACTTGTACTTCCCTCGATAGAAAAAACATCCAAAGATACCTCTACATAACAAAATAAACACTTAGTACGGCGTAATTACTTCACGGAAGATCATCAGTTTTGGATTTACAACAAAATTACACGTCTTCTATAACGTCTACACTTTACATTTTTAAAATGTGTTTTATTTTACTAATATGAAGGAAATACCTAAATCCGCACGCGTTTCGTCCATTTTAGCCAGAGCCGTCACGTTTCCCCCATGTCCGCATTAGTCCTGCTTCGGCCGTCGGACGTGGAGGCTGTGTCGCTTGTTGTTTGGTTGCGTTTATCGCGATTTTTGTGATTATTCACTTTATTGTAAATGGGGAACAAACACAACCAAAAAAGGAAGAGAAGGGTTGGCAAAAGCACAATGCTAACCGCTTGCGTGAAGAAATGAAGTAAGTTAAAATCGTAAACCTACTGATAGTGGAGTCGTTCTAAGAAACCTGATTTGACAGTTGTCAAAATGCCACGCTAAGGGAGGAGAAAATAAATCGGTAGCAACATAGACTAATTTTCGAGATGTATCGATTTGTATTATTAAGACTTTGTAATCGTTTAGTTGTAGTCTTGCTGTTTTGGGCCAAAATTGGTTTGTTTACACAAGTAATTTTAAACAACACGCGAAGTTCTTTCAATTAGTAGTTATATAAAAAATACACTTCTATGGTGAATATTTACCAAGATATAAAAATAGTTTAGCTAAAAAACACATTTACAGGCAAAACAGGCTTCTTAGAACGACCCGAGGTTTTTTATTATTGAATATTTAAAAATGCTCATTTTCTCATATCTATAAAGGTTACCTGGGCCTCTATTCAACTGCGTTATAACGATATCGTGTTTGACGTGTTTTAGAATCGTTTATGTCACAGTCGACATTATTATAAATGACATAAGAGTTATTAAAACGTTGACAATACGGAAACAGGTCAAAAACGATATCGTTATTACCTTGTAGAATTCCAGCCCTGTAGTGTCCATCGATCGATTATGCAACGAGTCTTTTAGTTAGTTGGCCACTATTGAGTAGACGCGAAAAAATTCAATTACAAAATTTATTAACTTAGTAAATTGAATTAGTTTAGTTTTAATATTAGGTAGTTTAGATATATTTTAATAATGAATGTATTATAAAGTCTTTAATTGTACATACACATACATACATAATATCACGCCTTCATTCCCGCTCAGTGGGGCAGAGCTACAGAAATACCACCAACTCTTAGAAAGACTTGTTTATAATACTGTAACAACATTTTGCACAATCAGGCCAAGAAATTTAATAGTGTATTAATGACAGGTTGCAAGCCCATCGCCTAACATCAATACAAGCTCTTATTCCCTTAGTCGCCTCTTGCGAAATCCACGGGAAGACAATCAATCAATAATAATGGTTCAATTTTAATGATGTAAAATATCTTAATCAACAAATATTTTATATAAAGTAGGAATATAAGGGGACCCAAGATACTTCCCTGAGCAAATATAATGGTAAGATTACCTGTGGTGTCTTTAGACCGGTCGCGCGACGTATCAGTGTCGGTCGACCGGTCGTGCGACGTATTGCTAGTGTCGGCGGACGTGTCGTGCTCCGTCTCGCTCGATATCCGCAGTCGCGGCTGTTTCTCCTTGTTGGCGTTGAACAATTGCGACAGAGGAATATTCTCAGCCTCAGCGCGTTTCTGAAAAAGTCGGTACATATGTGTTTATTTATTTAAAATAGGAAGCCTTCTTAAGTCATTATTTTAAGTATTTATTTGTACACATTTAATAGTGGTTTTTGGCGACACCGCACTGTGGGAGCGCGTAGAACAAACGGTCGGACATGCTTGAAAATAAAATGTTTCACTTTCTTGCTGTTAAATGACTTTTTTGTAAACTTTAACGCTTAGACCATCATGTCTTATTATTATTTTTTCACTTATTTGCCTTGTTGGTGAATAGTACTCGAACAAACATCACTATCCGATAAACCCGTAAAACTCGACTATACTTCTAGGTACTATTTTAACTGTTGTGTAGTAGTTGAGGTCCTTTTTTTGATTTTATTACAAAGAATATATGTTTAAGTATCGCCACAACAAATAATATCTAGGTGTTTCATATTATAATTAATTATAATTGCTGTTTTATCATTCATGTAAAATTAAACTAGAAAGTCATGATTATAAAAAATGTGCCAAGCAATTCCAAGATACTAAGTATTACAAGTTATAAGTTAAAGATAATTTTAATACGCTGCATTTTAACCTTACCCGAACTTAGCCGAATTTTAGAGATATTTGCAATTGGAGGTCATTTTTCGAAAGCGCCTATTTAAAAGAAATAGCAATTTGTTTCTTAAATCTGCTAAGGCAGGCAGCCGAATAGAAATGCAGTTCTAACATCGAAGAATCGGTAAATATTTATTTATACATTAAATATTACGTTTTTTGTGTCAACCGAGCGCATGAATTAACTCCTTGATTTTTACAAATAAATAAATAAATTAACGGCAAATATTATGTACCTGGCACTTCAAAACTTATAGTGCAAGTAATTTCAGTATACCCGCAAAATTAAAAATGTCTTCACACTAAGCCGTCGTCAATCGTTGTGCGTGTTGTTATAATCGGAATATAATGGAAAAACTAAAAACAAATCGTGATTTATATAATCTGCTTAAACATGATCTGCGAGATCATAGTATTGCTGTAGAAAAAGTGATGGCTGTATTTCCAAATACCATCTCTTCGGAAATTAAATCGTAAGTATTGTTTAATGTTACTAAAACGTATATTTTTTTGTATTGAATACTAAACAATTTGCTTACTTTATTGCAGTGCTATAAACGGTAAAATAAGGAAATTTCTGTATACCGTGAAGAATAAACGGAAAGACAAATGTTGGAAAGAAGATTTGTTTCTATCTACATGTGGCAGTTGGCTTGATTTACAAATAGACTGGTCTCATGTTATTAACACTAAGCCTCCGACTTTGCTTCCATCGACATCGACATCCTCTAAAGCATATTTTAATACATTGAGTGATCGTCAAAAGAGAAGGAGAACTGAATCTGTAAGATCCCTCCCCATAGATGAGCTAAACTACGTAGCATCAAAAAGTATCAGACACACACATGCTAAATTTATCTTTGACTTCATTCAAACACACCCGGCACACATTACAAAAGTTAAGGAATTTTGCGAAAAACTCTTAAATAACACGGACGAGTCTAAATCCTTATCTGACGACGATGCACTTAGCTTGTATGTGAACTCTGACCTAACTAGAGAGCAGTACTCGCAATTGCGATTATCTGTTAATAATATTGCTCCCGGATTATTTCCTGCTTATGCTCAAATTCAAAAACTGAAGAAAGAGTTGTGTCCAGTACCTGAAGCAATAACTGTAGCTGAAAATTATGTTAGTATTAATTTGCAATGTTTACTGGATAAAACAATAGAAAGAATAATGCGACCTTTAAAATTTGACAATACCAAAGAATATAATCTTGTCTTGGTTCTAAAATGGGGATGCGATGGAGCCTCTTCTCAGTCTGTTTACAAGCAAAAGAGTTCAGACCCTCTACACGATGATTCATCTGTATTTGTTTGTAGCCTCGTTCCCCTTCAACTCAATAATGAAGATTTATCTGAATCCATTTGGAAGAATCCTACACCATCATCCTCTCGTTATTGTCGACCAATATCTTTTCGGTTCGAAAAAGAAAACAAAAATTTAACAAAGAAGACCACTGCAGAATTAAATGAAGAAATAAGGCAATTACGTCCATATGTTTTCAAAAATGTCGTTGTGAATTATAAAATGTTACTAACGATGGTTGATACAAAAATTTGCATACATCATCAGCCATGAAATGCTTTATTTGCGGTGCTACTCCAAAAGCTATGAACGACATCGATGTAGCTTATAATCGTGAACCAAATCAAGACTGTTTTGAATTCGGCATGTCCTCTTTACATGCGTGGATTAGGAGCTTTGAATGTATGTTACATATAGCATACAATTTATCATTCAAATCTTGGTCAGCAAGAGGAGAAAATAAGAATGTCAGAGAGCAATCAAAACGCAACATACAAGATGAATTCAAAAGAAGATTGGGGTTGTTAATAGATATGGTTAAGCAAGGCGTGGGAAACACAAATGATGGCAACACTGCTCGGAGATTTTTCGCAAACTTCCAGATTAGTGCGGATATAACGGGTCTAAATGTAGATCTTTTAAAAAGATTTTACATAATACTACAAGTCATAGCTTCAGGACTCGCGATAAATGTAGATTCGTTTCGTTTTTATACACGTGAAACTGCGGAGTTATACGTGCAATTGTATGGATGGTACTATATGCCCGTTACCATCCATAAAATATTAATTCTTGGAGCAGACATTATAAAACACAACGCAATCCTGCCAATAGGTGCATTATCGGAAGATGCACAAGAATGCAATCATAAAATATTTCGATATGTGAGACTTCACCACACACGCAAAATATCTAGGATTGCTTGCAATACTGATCTGATACATGCATTACTTTTACGGTCTGATCCGGTTATCTCCAGTAACATTAAAAGGACAACGAAAAAAAAACTGTTGATCGAAGCGCAGCCACTCATCAGTGAAACCGAAACCCAAATTATAGAGTATGAGTAACCTTTTGTAATTTTTTATATCATAACCATAGCGGAGAAATGATGAAAATATGACCTTCTTTTCTTATAAATAACAACAATATCTACAATAATTATTTACTATTTCGACAGTGCGCCTTGTGTAATTTAATAGCAATCTCTTTAGATGATATAATTTTAAATTGTAGGCGTAATAAAGAAATATGCATTTTTAAGTGAATCCTAAGCACAGGACCAATAAAAAACTTATCAAGGGATGTTTGCATGCGACCAGAATAAAATACTGACAAAAATCTTGCGTTTTTTTTTTTTTTTTTTTTTTGCTATATAATCGGAAGACTATTCTTTTCCCCTATTAATATGTTGCTAAAAATGCACTATACTAGCATTTCGTTATAATTTAGAGGCCATAATAATAGCAGTTTATCTGCAATAAACAGTTTACTGTCGCGCACTCGCATGTCCGACCGGTTGTTCTACGCGCTCCCACAGTGCACCGTCTGCGTAGAAGTTTATCGCTACTTCCTCAGGAACCGTCCAATTTTTCGCCCTCATACTTGGGACTCATACTATCTCCATACCAAATTTCATCTAAATCGGTTCGCTAAACAGTGATAGCGTAACAAACAGACAGACAGACAGAGTTTATATTTGAGATATTTATTATTGTTGCTTTTATGTCTTTGTTACTGGTAATTATTGCCACTTTTTCCCCTTGGGGCTCCCATAAAACTGACGTGCGAGTCGGACTCGCCCATGAAGGGTTCCGTAGCAGCAAGACGATTTAAGACGTATTAAAAAAAAACTACTTACTAGATCTCGTTCAAACCAATTTTCGGTGGAAGTTTGCATGGTAATGTACATCATATACGAGTATTCTTTTTAGTTTTATCATTATCTTATTTTAGAAAATGGGAAGGGAAGTTTAGAAATAAAATGATACTAGAAACCTCAATATATTTTTTGAAGAACTATCCAGTTTCGTAATGCGGTTCACAGAATACATCTGGGTGTTTCTCCACTATTTGGAAAAATTGAACAGTCCCTGCCAACTATCTCTCCAAATAAAAGTGAATTAAATAGTAAAATGGTTTTGCATCATAACTTCAGTGTTGTTCATACCAATATCAATTTGTGTACAAGAGTCAATGTTATCCTTATCAATTATTTGTATGTTAATCATAATCAAGCGTCAGGGATTTGTACTCTTGGGACAAAGTTTGATTAAAAATGCTAATAAAATTATTTGCACATTAATTGAAATACTACTATATTATAATGGGTTATGTATTCACCTTCTTAAGTTAAATAAAGATATCTTGATAAATTCTAGCGCATTATTAATATTATGTGATACTTATCAAATTCTGGGTTTGGGGCAGGCCAGGGTACTGTTTTTTTAGCTATTTAAAGATTTATAATTAAATAGGCAGCCTTATTCTTGGCATAATATCAGACAAGTTCAAAAATATGGCTATTATTTAACATGAAAAACTTTTTATTTCACATTTATCGAAACTCATTATTCCGAAAAAAGCCACGGACAGCAAGTTTCCAATTAGTGGAGAAATGCCCATATACTTACCAAGTTTCAACAGTATAGTTCTTATAGTTTCGGAAAAAAGTGACTGTGACATACAGACAAGACGAATCCGTTCCGTTTTTTGCCATTTGGCTACGGAACCCTAAAAATCGTGTTGTTTATTGAGTTACCAGCATGATCCTTAGCGCGCGCGGCGACGGCAGGTCGCTGGGGCGCGCGGCGGCGGGGAAGGCGGGCTCGGGCACGCGGCGCGCGCACGCCGCGCACGCCTCCACCCACAGCGGGGACACCACGCGGCACGCCAGCGCGCGCGCGCGGGCGCGGGTCGAGCGGCACCCGCCTGCGAGTGCCAGGGTACTTTTCATTAAACTATGTCTGTATACCCTCTGAAGTTCTTAACGCCATTCTTTGACCGCTTCCTGACTTGTCGGTATGCTTGCAGTGGGTCCATATCGGCTCATGTAAAATTGGGCTTTCGATTTTTTATACAAATAACGATTTTTGTGACCATACCTACTCATAATTTCTGCGATTTTTTTTGCATTTTGTTTCTTATTCATAATCATCGCAACTCTTAAAGTGAATTTTATTGAAACCGTTCTGATTTTAGGACGTTTATAAAACGAACCTAACCTAACCTAACCTGAAAATAAACAGGTGTATTCTTAATATTTATTATAAAGAGGGATCATTATGATATAAAATGGTATGAGTAAAATTTTCGGAGTTCCAATAATATAATTTACAATTTTATATGAACTTTGGCGCTTGCAGTAAAACGTACAGGCGGCGTAAACGCTGCGCATTGATTGGTAGATGCCACTGGTTGCCTAGAAACCCTTGCCGATTCCGTGTTTTACTGCAAGCATACCGACAAGTCTGGAAGCGGCCTTAGCCCCCAACAAAAACGAGGGTTTTCATAAGTTATAGTATTACAAGTTGAACGTTTCTTTGTATGCGTGTCTGTCTGTGGCACGGATGGACCAATTCAGACGCAGTTTTTTTTAAAAGCATTGCACTGTACTGTAGTTCACCTTTGTATTTTCCTATTCTGCGAATATTGTACCTGAATTTCTGTGTATTACACATGTTTCTTTATGCTAAGGAGAAGGCACACGAGGACTCACGCCACCAGCCCCCTATTTCACCATCCAGACAATGACAGGTGACAGGTGACATTTCAGTGTACACGGCGCACTTTATTTGAAACCCAGTGATGTTTCAGCGTGTTAACTTAACATTGTATACCGAATTGTAACGTGTCACTTGTCATTGTCAAGATAGTGAAATAGATGGTTAGTGGACCCATAGTTATTTGAATTCTCAAGACTGTAATCCTAAAGCCCGTATCAATAAACTCATCTTGGCTAACATGCCCTTCTCAAGAAACGTCAAAGTAAACGTTTAGTCATAGAAAGCTGTCATTTTTGACGCATCTTGAGACGAGCATTAAAGTCGAGATCGGTTTATTAATACGGGCCTTGGACCTGAAATGCGTTGCCAACCTCTACTAAGACGGAATGCCTCTAAGCTAGTAACTTTACCGGTACAGAACAAAGGCTGGCCTTTATCCTAAATCACGTTCCCGTGGGATGGTGTACGCATTGTACGCGAACGACATCGCGGACCACCAGTAATAAACACAAAAGTCAGTACACCCTAGTTGAGAATGAAACGTACGTCCTGAACACGCGGTTCTTAGAAAGCAACTAGCGGGAAGACTGACGAATTTCGAAGTAACAATTTTCACTTAAATGTTACACTTTCTCCAAAGATGAAAGTAAAACTTGTAATTATGATTGTTGAAAAATAACAAAAAACTATTTCTTCTTTAATATGTTTGGTGAATTTTTACACATTTCTGCTTAAAGATAATTTCCAATCCTATTTGACACCATAAGTCATTGGAAATTGACATTATCTATAAGATTTAAAGACTATTCCTGCTCATGTTAAAAAAGACTGATAAGATTAATAACCAACCAAAAACATGATACTGTCTTGTCTATTAAAATGTATGTAAGTAAGGTCCATAAAGTTGGGCATGCTAATTCACGCAATTATATTTTCTATGTAGCTTTTCCATTGGGCAACTAAAATTAGTCATACAATTGTAAGGATACTTTTTGTCGCACAACTGAACTTTTTTCACCTTCGTCGTTTGTTTGGCTACGCTTAAATAAATAAATAAATCACAGGACAATCTCACACAAATTGACCTAGTCCCAAACTAAGCTCTAGGCTTGTACTATGGGTACTAGAGAACGATAAACTTACTTATGTATAGAGAAACATATACTTAAATACATAGAAAACAACCAAGACTCAGGAACAAATAGGGATTTGAACCCAGGACCCCTAGCTTCGAAGGCAGGGTCACTACCAACTAGGCTAGCGTGTCGTCAAAAACATGATACTATAAATAAAACCACCAACAAACAATTAACAAGTCAAATAAAAAACCACTTGCAATTTGAATGGCCCCTCTCATTTTGATTACAATATTATATCCTGTCACTCCCATAAGAAAATCTAACGACACCTTATATGTTAGTGCCAAAGAAATAGACAAACAAACGCTTAAGGGCCAGATAAAAGGTCGGAGACATGCCCCTTCGACAGCGTGACCGTGGTCGGGACGGATTGTGTAGACAGTTGTTTCAAACAAACATTATTTTGGCCTTCCACTGCTTTGGTGGCTATCAGACTTGTTGGCGACCGTGTACCCGGACAAGCCCACGGTCTTGGCGACGAGCCACCAACCAAGGTCACGCCATCGGTCAAGATTAGGCTTGTTGGCAACCGTCTAGCTGTCCCTTTAAGCGTCTGCTAGACGATCGCGAACCCGCCCCTCCGACCGATTGACCTAGGTCGGCAAGGACCGTGTAGAAAGTAGTTTCCAGAAAAAAAAAATTGCCCTTCGGATGCCCTTGGTCGTCGAGCGTCCGCTACCGCAATGCGTGTTGTCCGTCCGCGAGTTCTGAACACACTGACGTTGCAGCGTGGTCGCCGACCCAACCAGCCTTTATGGAGTCACAATTAAAGCTTCCTTTGTAATTTTACAAATATATCACGCCTTTATTCCCAGAGTGGGTTTGGCAGAGCTACAGAAATACCAAGAACTTTAAATAGACTTGTTTATAATTCTGTAACCACATTTTGCATAATTAGGCCAAGGAGTTTACTAGTGTATTAGTGTTAGGTTGCAAGCCCATCGCCTACTAGTACTAAAAACCGTTATTCCCTTAGTCGCCTCTTATACGAAATCCACAGGAAGACATGGAGTGGCACTATTCTAACCCAGCAACCACACAGGGCAATTGTAAGAAATGAAAATACCGCATAGAGTATTGTTTACCTTGTAACTCGTTAAAATGTAACCGAGAGCTAGGCGCAGTCTGAAAATCAGCGCTGTGCAGCTGACCCAGCTTGCAGCATATGCTGAGGCATGAGCCTGTTGTCGCAGAACAATGTATACCTATATACCTATACTGTGTGTTAATGTGACAATAAATCCTTTTTTTTTTCAAGTTCACGCATAGGCTTGTTGGCGACCGTCTAGCTGCCTTTTACACTCGTAACACACTACCCTCTTCCTGATAAAGTCGTGTAAAAATAAAAATAATGCTTACCCTCAGTCCAAACTAAATGTGTCACCAGCGGACTCCAGGTTGGCACCACAGTGGCGCCAAGTGCCATCAGCGCCGCTCTCAAAGCCAAGCCTCGAGTTTCAGCCCCCACATCTACTAAAACAACCACGCCCCTTAAAATTTCCGCACTTCCATCCATATGCTTATAAGTCTTATAAGATACTGAATTTTCATTTAAAGCCGTTTTAGCTTTTTGGGAGTTAGTCAAGTTGGATAAACTCTTTCTTTGGGAAGCGCTTTTCGTGTGCTTAACTTTTTGTGACACCACTTTGCTGGCGCTTCGCACCGGTTTTTGGGTTTTTCTAATTATTTCCGGTACTTGTTTCATTGTCTTTTTGTGGTTTTCTACTTCAGGTCCTTTCAATTCCGACCATTCTTCTCTGAGACGTATTCGGGCGACTATCGCCGATCGGCGCTGGAAAATGGGAGGAAATATTAAAAGCTTTATGATCCTGCAAATAAGTACTAAGTTTAAAGGGAAGAAATTTATTTTGTTAATTTATTGGTTAATAATAAAAGGTTGGTGACAAAGCAATTTTCTAATTAAATTTTGTGTACAATATACTTCTGCATTAAAAATATATGCTGAGTTTGTGCACTTTGAAGTAAGTACAAGACAATTATATTTGTTATTGGCTTTTGATTTACGGATGGCGCAACTTTATAAGTAGATTGTCAATTTTAAATGGAATAGATATAAAAACTACAAATTTCTATCTTTTTCCGACCATTACTAATACACATAATAATAATAATAATAATAACTTCTTTATTTAACACACAAGTTAACATTAAATTATTTATTATTATTATACTAAACTAAATGTTTTCGTAATTAATGGCTTTCTCGGCATGCACTAGTTAGAGAAACAAGACCACGGATACCACACGGAGGACAATAAACGTAACAGTGCCAGTACTCGACAAAGGACCAATGTTCGTCAGTGACTCTTACTCAAAGAAGATAAGAGTTATTCATTTGTTTTGGAACAATAATTTATAACACTACGATTGTAGAATAAAAAGCTTCTGACAATTATTGGTGCTTGTCAGCTAAAAGTGTCAAGCAGTTGGTTAAAACAGTTTTACTCTTGTTGTCTTCCCAGAAGCACATGGGGTTAGGTCCACGCGCTGCTGTCAAGTTGTTATATAGTTTATCAGCTTATGGGAAGCAGAACACTGATAAGTCAAATATCCACAGAACAGTTTAATACGTTGTATATATGGACAAATTAGTTTGGTGCATTTACATTTAGGCAAGTAGGTTAAAATTAGTAGGGTAAAATTTGTCATTAAAAAATTCTAATTAGGTAAATATAAACTATTTATAAATAAGAAGCAGAATCACATGCAGATGGTCCAGAAAATGTTCAAGGTCAGGTTACTATAGTATACTTCTAATCACAATACAGAAAATACCTATTTCGTTCCTTTCACTCTGCAAAATTAAAAATAAAATACCTGTTAAAATTGCACTATTTTAGTTTACTACGTTGTCTGTACTGTATTACAATGTGACAAAAAATAAGACAGAATGACCATAAACTAACTATGCTTGTCATCTTGACTATTCTTGTGTTGTGCTCACTTGGACGTACATCATCTTCATATTAGTGCACATAGAAAGAACTAAATGGATGCTCTATTTAAGTCCTGACACTATGCACATAAACTTATCCGAAAAATTTGAGTGTACTTTATAAAGTTTTTTTACTGCTAAAATCAACTTTGTTCTAGCAAAAAACAGTAAATTCTTGAATTAAGCGGCAGAAGGTTTAGGACTCAAGTGCAAAGTACTTTATAAAGGACTCTTGGTTTTGATGTTTTTTTTGCCAGCTGGCTATTATGAAAAACAAAAATCTTTTTAGAACTACCATCCTTTATTTTACTACTAACTTACAAGTCATTATTATTTATTCCCTGACAAAATGGGTAAATTTTTCAACACACTTCCATAATAACTCCTTCAATTTGATTTGGTTGCAAATTCAATAAGGATAAATACTGTTTTAAGGCATACCAAAAACCTAAAATCGTTTGAGCCTGGACAGCAATTAAAGATACGATAAGCAATTTTCATCCCAATCACTTGATACTGGGTACAAGGTAGACAAAAAAGATATAATTATGCAAGGAAAATAAATGCCCAAAATCAAGAAGATAAGTATTAATTTAAGGTTAAACTTACCAATCTAGCTGCGCTTCTGTTATTCATTGTGAAATTTGTTGTAAACTGTAACAGGAAGTCACCAATTCTATAATGATTGACTTGACCAATTCATTCACAACTAAAATTATATTAACTTTGCCATTTGTGAATGATAAAAACTTTACCTTTCTTCTCAAATACGCACTACGTATATTATGTAAAATACTTGATTTTAGTAATCAAACTTGATAACTTGTCAAACTACAATCTAATTAATTACGTAAATGCATAATTATAAAAACTTAGTCAACGCATCAAAACGGTAACAAAATCAAAACAATTAATTATTCGACAAGTTGGGACTTGTCTTTGTGAGCTGTCACTGTCAACTGTCATACATACATTACATAATGTTGCCAACAGCTCAATTAGATTTTATACCAATATTCTAATAAATAAATATGTATAATCAATCAACTAGCTAGTTTTGCGACAAGTCGTTATAGCTACTTGCGGAAAAAAGTACTTACCCTATGCTCTTTCTCGGGGTTCAAGCTATTTCCAAACCTAAAAAATTGCATTAAAATGGGTTCAGCGGTTTAGCTGTGAAAGAGTAAAAAAAATAAACAAATTTACTTTTAGATTATTTTATTTATAATATTGTAGTATGGATAGATAGCGTCGATATATCCGTCAAATGCATGACTTTGTTTTGTTTGTTGCCGTTATAATAACTATAATTAGACTAACATTAGCAAATTCGTAAGATTCCGAAAAGTGCAGGTTGCACGTTTGAACAGGTGAGTGTGCAAGAGAGTATTTTTTGTACAAAATATCATCAATATACACTTTCTGGTTTCTTATCATTATTTTTTTATAAAAAACTAAAACAACAGCACTAGGAATTGAACTCGTAAATAATAAATATCCATTGATATTTGTCTAATATGGGTTTAATTTTATTAATTAACAGGTAAAAAAATATGATATGTTGACACCGTGATATTATGATACTAATTACAATATTCACATGGGTCAACCACTAGATACATAATGCATCAGTTTTTGAATACAAAATGGATTATTTTGACCATAAACCGCGCTCGCCCTAATTTTTCCAAATTATTTGGAACAGCACCCAGAGTTGACAGATCCCGAGGGGGTAACGATAACGAGTCCTACCTTGGACGGAAATAATATGCAAATGCTAGCCTAGTAGATGCTACCATAGATGGTAGATTTTACCAAATGCACAATAATTTTAGGATTGCAACATTTGAATTTAAAACTTCGCAGATTTGCGTTACGCGGGTTCTGTTCTGTATCGCAGTTTTAGCGCTGAATAATTTTGACTATAGGATACATTTATTAAAACTTAAAACACGAAGATACGGATTACTATTTTAACACATTGTATTAGATTTTATATTTATCACTTTAGACCAATATTTAATTTATATAAATAAAAATTTCAGCGCCTCGACCTTGCACCTAGCTAGTTAGTGTATGGTAGCTCCACAAGATGGCGTTACCTATACCTTATTAAGAACTAGTCTGAACTTCAAACAGGCTTTTTAAAGTAAATCCTTCTTTTAAAGGTTCTATAGCTAAGCCTAAATACGCGCTATAGACTGGCTGCACTTTATTGTCTGTCTGGTTTTGGGCTAATTGCGAGGCTAGGTAAAGGTTGGGTCCCATTTCACCACGTGGTTCGCCGATCTCTTCCAGTTCTTCGATGTCATCTGTTGGAGGTTTTGAAGGTTGCTGGAAAAAACGTACATACTTGGGTTAATGGCAGTGCCTATTATGAGTATGCGTACAATCACTAACAAAGTTATGTAAGCAGTGTGAGTGTTGGAATAATCGGAGATCAAGAAATAGAGGGCGGGAAGGCAACAGTGGCTCACTCTTCCGGAGGACCGGGGCGGATTCTTGTACCGGAAGTTGTACTTTATGTATTTATAGATAAAATACTTGTAAAATAAATTACATTACAAATAAAAGTAGTTCAAAGGCGAACTTATCCCTTCAAGGGATCTCTACTAGTTTAGCTTTGGGGGAATGGAAAAATTAAATGTAGCAAACAATGTATATAGGATCGTTTCAAACCATACTATTTATTCCAATTTGTTTTAACCTGTTTTGCTTGCTATATCGTAATCATACTGTTGACTGGTTTCATGTGGGACTGCCGTGTCATCCTTTAGTCAGCTATTGATAAGGTAAAGAAGGTAAAAAGATGGAAGGTCGGGAAGGGATCCGGCTCCCAGCACTCTTCTTGGCCATATGACTGCCACAGTGATGCATATAAATAAATAAATCACAGGACAATGTCACACAAATTGACCTAGTCCCAAACTAAGCTCTAGGTTTCATACTATGGGTACTAGACAACGATAAACTTACTTATATAGAGAAATATATACTTAAATACATAGAAAACATACAAGACTCATGAACAAATACTCGCGCTCCTCACACAAATATCTGCCCTTACCGGGATTTGAACCTTCGAAAGCAGAGTCACTACCAACTAGGCTAGCGTGTCGTCTATATCCTACCTTCGCAACTACTCGTAAAATTACGTGCCAAGCATATATCGAACAGGGAGATTTTTGTGATTCTACCATCAAATAAATAACTGAACTACGTTCGGCCAAATGCTATTTTCAATTGTTAAATAACGAAAAATAAACTTCATGTACATTAAAATATAGTTTAAACTAAATTGCCTAAATTAAGTACCTCCTATGGCATACTGGGTCTCACTGGGGTTAAGATAAGTCTGTTTAAAAGCATCGACAAAATCTCTGGACGCCCCTCTAATGTGTTAACGTTACATTTGGATGTATTATTTCGGTATCCTGTAATTTTACCAAATGACGTTTTGCAAACTGATTCATTTCATTGTGTAGATTTTATAGGTTAGGTTAGATTTATAAAACTCCTGAAATATTTACAGTTTCTGGTAGAAAAGCAGTTTGCCATATGATATGTACCTACACATGTGAAATGTTTTTGGTAAATCATTAGTGAATCGTTGTTTTCATAGGTCAATTAGAGGAGGGCCGTTCAGTTTTAAATTAGACAATCTCTTTCTCTAGGTACTCTCTAAGTCGATTCCGATTATAGACCACCACAGCCTCGCTTGCTCATCAGCCCTCTTCTATTGTATTGTATCCTACCTGATCCCAGTTCATCTCGACGCCCAGCACGGGTCTCTCGCCGTACGCCTGATGCATCTCCGTCAACTCATCGCGGAGCGCGTGCAGCCTCTCCCGAGGGTCTGCTCGGAAGCCGAGAACGTAGCCGCCACTGCTCTTCCGAGCCGCTATGACCAGGGCCTCGCCGAACTTTGAGTCGCGGGTTGTGATCTGAGAGTAGAAAAATAATCTAAACTTATATTATTTAGAAAAAAATATCAGGGGACAATCTCACACAAATTGACCTCGTCCCAAACTAAGCTCTAGGCCTGTACTATGGGTACTAGACAACGATAAATGTCTGATAATGTCTTAAGTGCGCAAGATAAAGGAATGGGCACTTTACTTGCCCTACTAGACTTTTCACGGGCCTTTGATTCCATAAACGTTACGCTGCTTTTGTCAAAATTGTCGTACTATGGTTTTGAAAGATCGACCATCGCTTGGTTCAATAGCTATTTAAGTAATCGATCTCAACAAGTTGAAATACGTAGAACTGATGGAATGAAAATGATGTCCGATGTCAAACCCGTGACCCGTGGCGTGCCGCAGGGTTCCATATTAGGCCCTATCCTATTTATTTTGTACAGCGCGGATATTGTAAACTGTATTAGGCACTGTAAATATCACCTATATGCTGACGATATGCAGATTTACATGTCCACTAATCGTAGTAACTTAGAAACAAGTGCTAGCAAAATGAACGAAGACCTGAATCGGATCTGTGAATGGTCTAAAAAGAACTCTTTAGTCTTAAATCCACTTAAATCTCAATACATGGTCCTGGGTTAAAAAAATCAAATAGAAAAAATTACCAATAAAGCCCTTGAATTGAAAATTGAAGGAATTTGCATAGATAGAGTACCGGAAGCTAAAAATCTGGGTCTGATAGTTGATAGCAATGATAGCACTCTTCGGTTTGAAAGTCACATGCCAAGTCATCAGAAACTGTTTCTACCGCTTAAAAATTCTCTATAGAATTCGACCATACCTTAGTGAAGAGCTCCGTATCAAACTGTGCGAATCATTAGTTTTGTCTAAATTAAACTACGCAGACACAGTTTATAGTTCCTGTTTACTAGGTAAAACAGAACGACTGGTCCAGCGAGTACAAAATGCGTGCGCTCGATAAGTACTGCTTCTTCATTCCGCCTCGCTCTCACGTCACCCCATATCTGAACAACTCATGCCTTCTTAAAATGAAAGCCAGGCGACAGTTGCATTTTGCCACAATGCTTTTCGGCATAATTAAAAATAACTCGCCTGATTATCTTTATGAAAAGTTAGCATGGGTGTCGGATCAAAGCCAGTATCCGACCAGAGGGTCCACTTGCCGCCTGTCAACATCTCATCACAGAACGACAGCATTTCGTGGTAGTTTTCGGTATGCTGCTTCTAAATGTTGGAACGACATTCCTCCTCCCGTTAAACTGCTAAAGACCACTCTAACATTTAGGATAAAATTAAAATGCATTCTTTTACGAAACCAAGATTAGTTTTAAGTTTAATTGTAATTGTTTGGATCACTGTCCAGTTTTCATGTTCATATTTTAAAACATTGTTTTTTTATTATTATTATTATTTTAGATATTTCTGTATTTTTCTTTATTATTACTACTATTACCCATTTTTTGCTATCTTATAGGATTAGACACGGTATGTTATGTTAGGTTTAATATTTGAATGGGATGAAATTTATTTTTGTAACGTCTTTTTAAATGCTGTCCGTAGTGTATACCTACAATAGATTTTAAATTAAATTTATAGTGTCATGTTTAATTTTAATTGATGGTTCAACCAAAGGTGCCAACCGAAAACCAGCGCTGCGGTCCACTGACCACAGCATTATGCTGAGTTGGAACCTTTTTGGCGCCAGAATACGTGCATAGTGTATATTCTTTTCTAAATGTTATTTATTTTTTGGTGTCAAATAAATTATATTTATTAGAGAGATTTTTATTTGTGGGAATTTGAATCAACTAGCATTTGCTCTTAAATGCTATTTTCAATTTAGAAACAAATAAGAATGAACTTAAAAGATTAAGGGCTTGTAGTACTGTTAGGCGATGGGCTTGCAACCTGTCACTAATAAACTGGTAAACATCATAGCCTACTTGCGCAAAATGTGGTTACAGAATTATCATCAAGTCTTTTTAGAGTTGTAGGTACCTATTTCTGTAGCTCTGCCTACCCCACTCTGAAATGAAGGCGTTATGTTATGTAAGAGTTAACTTTATATACATTAAAATATGGTTTAAACTAAATTGCCTTGATTATGTAGTTCCAGAACACGGTTTAAAGGCTTATATATTATACTTACGCTTTCAATAGTCAGGTAAGGCAAGGAGACGTTGAAGGAGTCGTTGACGTCAGCGTACCACACCACTCGCACGTTGGTGACCACCATCGTGCCAAGGTTGCCGGACTCGCTGGAGAGATTCCAGATGCCATGCTCGTTGAGGCAGATCTGGAATATACGGGTTGAAGACCAATCCGGGTTGACGGGCCGAATTCAGTTGGACCTATATTACCTACCTATCATTTTAAAAGTAGTAATTTCTTGCGTTTTGAAGACGGTTTTTTTTAAACATGACACTTTTTTTGCATGTTTTTGGATGAACCTTCGAACCCTAGAATCTTTAGCGATGAATTTTGCTGTAACAGTTGAGTACTTATGACTTTTAGATCCTGGTCCTGGTCTGGTTTAGAACATCATCATTTTGTTGCCCTTATCCCATTTACTTGGGGTCGGCGCAGAATGTCTTTTTCTTCCATACCTCCCAGTCACTCGTCATCTCGTCACTCACTTAATTCCTCTTCATATCGTCTCTAACACAGTACATCCACCTTTTGCTTGGCCTACCTCGTCTGTTCCATCCCTCCACTTTCATACCCAATACTTTTTTGGTCAAATGACTGTCATCCCTCCGCATAATATGCCCATACCACGCAAGACGATGATAGGTGCTACTTTCAGGCTTCCTCTGATATACTATTTTTTTATTTTGTCCATCCTTGCCACACCACACATCCATCTCAACGTTCTTATCTCCAACCCAACATTCAGATCCATACATGACGACAGGTCTCACAATGGTTTTATACATTTTTCCCTTTAACCGAAGAGGCATTCTGCCATCGCTTATGGTTCCGGAGACCTGTCACCATTTCATCCACCCATTACGTTCGATATCACCATCACACTGTATAAGCCAACCGAGGTACTTAAAGTCGGAGCAGACAGATCCTCGTAAACCTTTTTTTGATAAAAGTGGCGGTTCTAAAATAAACAGTTGAATTTCACGCTGCAATCAAGACGCGCGTAAACCCACCACTTTCTCCATCTCACGTTCTTTGCGCGGAAGCACATAATCCATCCCTTTTCATTCTGGTGTGGGCGTGGCAGCATATCTGGCCTCTTAAACTCACCGGTTAATAATTCATCCGTGTCGAGTTGAAAAGTGATTCCAACATATTACGGCTCTAAACGATCAATAGCAATGCGGGGTTCTCTGCTTACCCTCTCAAGAGGCAATATCTTTAGCTGCTTGTTGTGAATTAGCGCGGTTCGGAGCTTCAGATCGCGATACGGCCTTGAGGCGACATAGGCTCTGAAATATGATAGGATAACATAAACAGGTGGTATTAGTGAGCAAATCGGGAGCCCGTTGTTACCCATATTATTTTTGCTTATCATGTCATTGTTGACATTATTATTGATAGTCATATTTTTTTATATCGCTGAAACCGTTATCTTTTTATGAATTTCTTATAAATCTAACGTGTAGACAACGTAACAACATAACGTGTGACGTGTGAGAGATCTCTCTATTTAATTGTCCTCTCTTCCTTCAGTAAGGTTAGGTTAGGTTTGATTTATTAAAATCCTGAATAAGTAACAGCTTCATAAAAATACGTTATATCTTGCGATAATTATGACTAAACATATTACGACAAATAAAAAATATAGCAGACAATATGTATATGTATAGCCAAATGAGTAATAAAGATTTTTATTAACTACGAGTAGGTAGCAAGAATGAAAGGGTGATGGGCAATTTTGTATGGACCCCGTCCCCCCCCCTCCAACATTAACGGGCTGCAGGTCTATATGTTCATTAGGACCCAATAAAAGACAAAATACTTATCTTCGTAGCAAAATCAATGGGAATTTTTTAATGAAAACAAAGGGCCAGGCAAGGCAAATCATCTACATACGTGTTCATTTTCAAACAAATTCCATAGTTCCATACGATAAGATTATGATTTTTCAAGAAAACCCCATACATATGGTGATCGTCGCCATAGAAAAAATACATCATATTGCCAAGATCTATAAACTGGCACATGTTTCATCACTGTTGGTGGGTGGGGACATTTTTACCCATCGTCCTTTGGTATAACAGAGACTACAATAATAATATGGCACCATCGAGCTGCTACCTAAATAGGTAGCCAGCTCGATGGTGCCATATTATTGTTGTAGTCACCTTTCATTATGACTTATGAGGATGGTGAAATCACCATCCTCATACATAATGAAAGGTGACAGGTGACATCTCCGTATGCATGGCGCACGCGAGTGAATCCGCACATGGTGAGTTTGGACCCATTGTCTAACCCAGTTTTTAAGTTTTATAAGAGTAAATTAACTAAGTATCTTGTATTTTGTAAGAATCCGTAGTCTAACTAGGAACCTATAGTTTCGCCATGTCCGTCCGTCCGCATTTTTCTCAGACTTTTAGCACTATACATATACAAAACTGTTATTTGGGTATGAATATACATATAACTTATATGATATAAGTCACGCTCACAAACAGGAAAAAAAAACTTGAAAAAAAAGGGTTTTAGGGTCCCTCCCATACACGTAAAGTAGGGATGGTTTTTTTTTCGCCTACCCCATGAGGTGGGGTGTCGGATAGATATTTCAAATAAATGTGAGTTTGTAAAACCAGTTATTGAAGGATTCGTTTGTAAACTATTAAACTTTAATTTGCTAATTTTTGTGACAGTCCAGACCGCACGTTAAATCCAACAGTGACACTATATGACAGAATTATAATTATATATTTGAATAGTGACAATATTGCGTTTAAAAAGAATTAACTTTTGATTAAATTCCTTACACCTTCCTAGTGTCACTGTTGGATTAACTGTGCGCGTGTTTTATGGTTGGGGAGATAAAAACTATTGTTATAAATAACATGTATTTAAAATAAAACCTATGAATAGAGAATTAAGAACACACACGTCAATTTTTTTCAGTATAAAATATCGTTTGTAGAAAAACACTCGTATCGAAAAACATTAAAAACAAAACATCCTTTTTAAAGACGGTTTAAAAGGCATTTCCTCTTTTGTTTCATTACCTTTTGCAGGAAATACCATACAAAGCGAAATATCTCCGAATTTGTATATTGAAATGTCGACAGCTCTTCCATCGAAGATATAGGAAGCGGGTAGCATGAATGCTGTTCAATCTGGCAACTAATATACTTGGAATGAAATTGAAATTCTGAGAGCAACGTATCGATGGCAGGGTATGTGAAATAAATAAAACCCGGAGCAGCTAGGGATGTCCGTTCGTACGTTCATTTCCCAGCTACCAAAAGTTAATATGATTAAACCAGGAAAGTTATGATTTCTTCGTATAGAGACTCAACAATATATCTACAACAGTAATTTTACACACATACATAACATCTCGCCTTCATTCCTAAAAAGACTTGTTGATCATTCTGAAACCACATTATGCACAAGTAGGCTAAGGTGTTTACCAGTGTATAGGTTATTATTTCAAAAAATAGTTTGACATTTTCATAACGATATATCTGTATTAGTCCTTTAGCTTTAAAAGTTGTGTTAGAGTAGGTGGCTGCAGCAATTTTTGTTTTCATTTTTCCTTGCCTTTTTTACTCGACACTGTCCAAGAGTTTTTTAGGATTTATGTATGTATATTTGTGGATTCTCTGCCTTTTCGCCGACAAATCTTTGACAAATGCATCGTTTCGCAACCTGGGCTGGAATTCTACAAGGTAATAACGATATCGTTTTCTGACCTGTTTCCGTATTGTCAACGTTTTGATAACTCTTATGTCATTTATAATAATGGCGACTGTGACATAAACGATTCTTAAACGTGTCAAACACGATATCGTTTTAACGCACCTGAATAGAGGCCCTGTTCATCACCAAACCCGCTTTTTTTTCCCTAACTGCAAATATATCAGGATTTTTATAAAACTAACCTAACCTAACCTATAGGGTTCTACACGATGGTCCTGAAATAAATCCAAAATGATTTACAGTCTTGGAAAAAAAACGCGGGTTGTCAAATGATTTGTTTGTAAAATGAATCATTTGTCAAACGTTGGTTACTCGTATGAAATGATAGGATCCCATGTTTGTGATTTTCTTTTTTCGTTTAACTTTGAGTGGCATATAGGGGGCGCTGATGTAGAAATCTCGCCCAGGGCGCTGGTATTGCTAGAACGGCTCTGTTAGGTATCAATTAAAGTCCCTTATCCCTTAACCACAGGCAATAATGGACATCAGTAATGGACAAGGACCAAAGTTTTACACTTGATATTTATTTTATAAAATATAGAGGTACCTATTTATTTATTTTGTAAAATGCGATATAGGTATAACCGTCTGCTCTTTGAATAAAGAGTTAAGTGTTATATATTGGTGCCTGTTAGCTAAAAGTGCCAACACTGGTGCTATTATCTTACCAAATAATAATGTTTCGTATTTTAATATGTTTTAAACATAACAAGTGACAAATTTAGACCATTAGTTTTGGTAGTAATCTTTTTCAGAAATGTGAACTTGTAACAAGAAGCCGTAGAAGTTTAGTATATTCTAACTACAAACTAACTAAGAAAATACTAACAAAGTTTCGACTCCTGTTCCCAACCCACCCACTTCCTGTTGCTATGAATTTTTGCGTAGGCGCTCGCCATTTTGCGTCTCACACTTGGATTATTATGTTTTGTGTGCTTAACAAACTTCAGAGGCAACATTAATAGAGTTTATTACATGGGCACGTGTAACACGAAGTTAGGGTAAACCTGTTTAAGCTTTCTCATTATTGGGAATGGTTTGAATCCATACAGTAACATACGGAGAACTCCACCCTTTGTTACCCAATTACATGTAATTATACACCGTGTTTTTTTTGATTTACGATAACTTTAAGGGCACGTTCTTCAAGTCAAAAAAAGCTAATTTCCCGAAGACAGACATATGATAACTCGTACGGTTATAAAGATATTCAATTATTAAAATTAATCAGTTAATCACGTTAAACTAATGTAAAAGGCTCTTAATTGATACCTAACAATTTTCTTTTAATTACCTATTATGAGTAAAGAGTTTTCAATTGTTAGGTCGTGCACCTGTCAAGTGTTATCTTTACTTGTGTGTGTGTATGTCACGCTGACTTGACGTATTTGACACTAACTATGAGTTAACTCTAAAGACCCTTTTAGAATGATTGAAGACACAACATTTAATTACTTTGTTCTAAACATTTTTTTTTTTTTGCAATATTTTAAAATCTAATGTACCACGTAGTTTCTATACGTGTACCTAACAATATGCCGAAGTTATCGTAAATCAAAAAAAACACGGTGTATAGTATACAATAAATATTATTGTATTATATTATTATTATTTATTTAGCAGGCAGCAGTTGGGATAACTGATAAATGCCTGTATCCATTTTTTTCCCTTATCAAGTGTTCTTTGTACTGCTGAAGTTTTGATCCAACCGGTTTTTAAATTGATTGACATTCAGGGCTGAGACTACTTGTTCTGGAAGTTTGTTCCATGGTTTCACTACTCTGTTACATAAGAAGTGTCTGCGAGGATTGGTATGGGAAAGCTCAGATAGTAGTTTAAATTGATGGCCCCGAAGACGAGTGTTGGTGTTAAGCTTGAACAATTTTTGAAACTCCTGTAAATCGTAATATCCTGTGAGTATCTTATAGGTTTCTATTAAATCGCCACGCTCTCTGCGCTCTATTAAAGTTGTGAGTTTCAATTGTAGTGGCTTCCAATCCGTCTTCGCCAGTACTACTTGTATCATAGGTATTCTTAACCTTCTTTACAGCACCCAGCACCTCAGCCATCAAATTGAAATGGGTAAGTAATACGAGATATAAGAACTTATCATATAACAGTCACAATATATACGCTCACTTTGTATAAATATGTTTAATATAACGTACACTTGAGATAATGAACGAAAGATATAATGTCAAAATAACTATTTCCATAAAGTATAACGTTATTAATATATAATATCAATTTATATAACAATTAAAGTGTATAATGTACATGACACCTAACATATAAAACATTATATAAATCAAAAACTCTAACATCAAAAAATATAATGCACGTATAATATTATATTACGTGGTCTTTTTAATTTTACAGTCAAATTGTTTCGCATAGTTTTTTCAAGGGATGTAAAAAAATAACCTCGAAGGCTAATATAAAATGAATATTATATGACTTGACCGTTATTCCTTATAAAAATATTGATTTTGTTATTATAGCTAACGTTCATTATATCTCGTAAACGTTAGTAACGTGAAAATAGTTTTTATGTAGTTATATCTCGTGGGACGCATCCAATTGAAATTGCTTGAGATTATATATGCTAAAATCGGTAGTGTTCCTCGATATGATTCTCAATAACCACAACGCCTATGTGTCTGTTCTTTGGATATGATGAATGATGCTTGTGAAACCAGGTCGATGTCGGCTGGCAAGTTTGTTGTGCCGAGGGTGTTTAATTACTACGGCGATAGGTGTCTCCAGAAACGCCTACCCTATATACTCAACAGCCTGCCCTCTGACTTCAGACAGGAAGCCATTAAAGCAAAGATCCTCCGAAAGACCTTATTAAAAACATATAGTAATTTAGGATACTTTGTAGTGTTTAGTTTTCATTATAGATTTAATAAGAGAGTTGAGACTGCTCGATCCCACAGTCAAACTGTGCAAACGGTTTTGTGGGGCATATGTTCCTATATATGTTGTAATTTCATCTTTTTAATAAATAAATAAATAATAATAATGTTAAACTTGGTCATATTACCTGACTGTTAAACGTAAAAACACGCTTAGAAACCAATTCCTTGATAGTTTTATTTTTCAAGCCACACCTTATTGGCATGTTTTTGGTTGAATCTTCGAAATCCTACGTGCTTTAACGATGATTTTTGATGCAATAGTTGTGTATTTGATAGTTCATAAGTGTTGTAGTTATTTTAATTCTATGTGTTGTTCCGAATTAAACATCTTTTTCATATGCCTCTTCATTAGACGTCGCCATGACGTAATTAGTCAGGAAAAAACTTGAAATGTTTGTGGCCGTTGCTTCACTAATATGCTGGTAAACATTTTAGACTGATTGTGCAAAATGTGGTTACAGAATTATAAAGAAGTCTTTTTAGAGTTGTTGTTGTCTTTTTGACTGTGTGGTTCCTGGGTTACTTAGAATAGTGCCACTCAATGTCTTCTCGTGGATGTCGTAAGAGGCGGCCAAGGAAATAAAGGCTTGTAGCACCTACTGTCAGGCGATGAGCTTGCAACCTGTCACTATACACCGGTAAACATCTTAGCCTGATTATGTAAAATGTGGTTCCAGAATTATCAACTTTTTTTTAGAGTTGGTCGTTATTCTGTAGCTCTGCCTACCCCACTCTGGGAATGAAGGCGTGATGTTATGTATGTATGTTATTTCTGTAGCTCTGCCTACCCCGCTCTGGGAATGAAGGCGTGATGTTATGTATGTATGTATGTTTGTGGCCTTACTTATGGACGCCAGTAACAGAAGTATAGTGCCGCACGCAGTTTGGCGCCAGGTTTGTGAATATGAATTCGTATCGGCTGGTATTGTAAACTGCCAGCATGTGCAGAGCCTGTGTGGTCCCACGGAGCCCTGAGTTCACCACTTTGGTGCTGGTTGAGAGGATGCAGTTGAGGCCTACCGCTGAAAGAAGAAGGGTTGTTCCCAATTAGTGTGTCTACGGCATCTTATCTAATCAAGATTCAAAATGTTAATTCAGTAAATAAGCCACAAGAGAGCTCTTCTTTTAAATGTTAAGGAGAAGGCACACGAGCACTCAGGCCACCTGATGGTAAGTGGAATCTGAGATCCATAGACATTTGAATTCTTAAGACTACAGTCCTAAGACCTCAAATGCGTTGCCAACCCTTTTTACCCGACTACGGCGAAGCAAAGGAAGGGTAATGATTTTGACACCCTATGTATGTTTCTATGTATGTGTGTATATATGATGTATGTTTCACTCTAGCGCCGTTCCTATTGAACCGATTTTAACAAATGAGGTGTCTATCGATTTGTCTTTTTTGGGCGATGGTTATAGGCTATTTTGTTTTATTATTTAATGACACTATTTCAGGGCCAAATAAAATCTCGTCAAGTCAGTAGTTGGGTTTTCGTTTTTGAACTTATTACACGTTGGTGATATGAATTGAACTTACTAGCGCTTTAGACAAGATCATCATTGCGGAGAAGAAACGTTGCAAGAAACTCCACCTGAAGGTCATTTTTTCAATAACAAAGCACAATGATACTTAAAAGTGTGTTACATTACAAGTACTTAATAAAGTAATAAATAATAATTATTAAAACTAGAATAAATAGAATCATTACAAATGTAAGGCTAATAACATTAAACTAAAAATAATTACTATAGGAGAACAACACTACGAGGTCTTTACGTCAAAAGCCATGACTAGAATAATTAACTGAAGCAGCAGCCCTTGCAAATGTGATCAGACCGGACCCCACAAACAGCACCCGTTCACGACTATGACGCGTATCTCAGCCATTGCCTCTCTCAGCCATTTTTTACCCGATTACGGCGAAGTAAAGGAAGGGAAATGATTTTGACACCCTATGTATGTTTCTTTTTGTGTATGTATGTATGTATATATGTATGTTCCACTCTAGCGCGGTTCCTAATGAACCGATTTTGACAAATGAGGTGTCTATCGGTTTGTCTTTTTTGTGCGATGGTTATATGCTATTTTGTTTTATTATAAATTAAACATGATGCACGAGCAGCGCATCAGGCTGGAAAAAAAAAGACTTTAAGGACCATCTAGCGGGCAGTGGCGGTACTACACTTGTGATAAGTCCAGTAATTAGTTCCGCTACCGGATGGTAGATGGCGTAAGTAAGCAATGTTTGTGCCATTTGTTACAAGGCTATAATTTTTATAATTTTATGACAAAATGTATACTTTCAGACTTTTACCTGTAATTGTAATATAAGACGGTATTACCTGCCAAATTCCATAGTTCTTAGTCTACGGGAAATACCTATCCTATGTCGCTAGTTATGGAAGACAAGAAACCTGTTATTTATTACCTATATACCAGGGTACCACGAGACATACTTTTGGAGTCACCAAATAACGTATATTAAGTATTTTTTATTGTCTTTTAAAAAATAAATACTTCATTTCATTTGGATGCACACTCTGCTGTTCGAATGTGGCAGTTCTCACGATGTTTTTCCTTCACCGTAAGATCATCGGTCGATCGATCATGTTAGTAATGTACTTACTTATTTAAGTTAGAATATTCAAATAAAAAAAATAAAAAAAAATATCACAGGACAATGTCACACAAATTGACCTAGTCCCAAACTAAGCTCTAGGCTTGTGCTATGGGTACTAGACAACGAAAAACATACTTATATAGAGGAATAAATACTTAAATAAATAGAAAACATCCAAGACTCAGGAACAAATTTTCGCGCTCATCACACAAATATCTGCCCTTACCGGAATTTGAACCCAGGACCGCTGGCTTCAGACGCAGGGTCACTCCCAACTAGGCCACCGTGTCGTCAAACAGCGTGTCGTAAATGGTGCTCCCATACAGCAAAGTGTTTTTTTTTTCAGTTTTTTGTAAGTTTTATAATATACATAATAGTGCCTAATGTTGTATAGATAATGGTACGGAACGCTTAGTGCGCGAGTCGGACTCGCACTTGGATGCTTTTTTAAAAAATTATGAGCTAGTAAAATCTTGAAAAATCGGAGTGTTATCGGAATAGTAAACGAGTAGTTAGATTTTGCCGAGTGGTTGCCGGGTTAGAATAGCGCCACTCCATGTCTTCCCGTGGATGTCGTAAGAGGCGACCAAAGGAATAGGTAACGGCTTGTAGTACTGTTAGGCGATGGGCTTGCAATCTGTCAGTAATACACTGGTAAACATGTTAGCCTGATTGCAAAGTGTGGGTACAGAATTAGCAACAAGTTAAGAGTTGTTCGTTTGTTGGTATTCTGTTTAGCTCTGCCTACCCCACTCTGAGAATGAAGGCGTGTCGTTTTGTAGGTATGTATGTAGTTGGATTTATTTATTGTAGCTGTACTCACAGAGGTTAATCCTGGGTGATGTGATGGAATGCCAGATGATTCTGAGGCTGGTGACCACCATGCGACCCTTGCTGCCGCTGTTGCCCTTCGTGTCCTCAATGGGTTCGATCCTATCAAAGATCTTCTCGCCTGGTCGCAATCTCAAAAACCTAGGTGAAATAAATAAATATTTAGGGACAATCTCACACAAATTGACCTAGTCCCAAACTAAGCTCTAGGCTTGTACTATGGGTACTAAACAACGATAAACTTATTTATGCATATAGAGAAATAAATGAACTGTTTTCAAAAAAAAGTGTACCTCGTTAAGGACAAAAATAAAAATCTTAACTTTCCCGAAACGAAACTGTCACGAATATTGACGTATCTAAATGTACCTACTCGTACGACTAATTTTCGTGACGAAATGGAAAAGTTGTAGTTTGTTAACTTTTGTCCTTAACACTTTTTTTGAAAATCGCCCATACATCCATCCATTCCATCTTAGTCCTCAGGGTTGGCAGCGCATTTGAGGTCTTATAGTCATGAGAATTCAAATGTCTACGGGTCTCAGATTCCACTAAGTGGAATCGTGGCCTGAGTGCTCGTGTGCCTTCTCCTTAACATAAAGAAAAATACATAGAAAACATCCAAGACTCAGGAAAGAATATTCGCACTTATCTCACCCATATCTGCTCTTACCGGGATTTGAACCCGGGACCGGTCTTCGTAGGCCGGGTGATCTTCGGCGTTTTAACCGCCGTCATTGTTGTCTTTGCATATTATTTCAGATATAATTAACACTTCTTTAATTAATTTACAAGAATCATAAACTATCCCTGGTACTGCTTCTAGTTACATCACAATTTGCTCGTAGTTATCATTATTTAGGTCAATATATTGAAGACAACAATGACGGGCGGTTGAAACGCCAAAGAATTGCCCAGGCAGGGTCACTTTAGAAACTCTTTATCTTTGCAATGTAGACCGAAGCTTGTGTGTTTTTCTTATTTGTTACTCTTATTTACTTGACAGTGATGGCCTCTGTGTAGTTGCCGGGTTAGAAATAGTGCCACTCCATGTCTTCCCGTGGATGTCGTAAGAGACGACCAAGGTAGTAAGGGCATAAGCTTCTGCTGCTGTATTATAAATTACTGCTAGGCGATGGGCTTGCAACCTTTCACTAATACACTAGTAAAATTCTTTGCCTGATTGTGCAAAATGTGGTTACACAATTACTTAATACCTATGCTTTTTTTACAATTTTGACATATATTTCTGCTTGCCCATTGCTTGCCGGTGAATATGTAGGTGAAGTTAAGTGAATTATGCCGTTTAATTTACAAAAATCATTGAACGTTTTAGATGTAAAAGAAGTACCATTGTCGGTCACTAGACACCACATAATACCGAAACGGGATATAACCTCTTGTAATTTGTTGATTACCGTTGCACTCGTTTTTTTTTTTCAAAAAAAAAAAAAAACTAGTAAACTTCTTTGCCTAATTGTGCAAAATGTGGTTACACAATTATAAACAAGTATTTTTAGAGTTGTTGGTATTTCTATAGCTCTACCTACCCCACTCTGGGAATGAAGGCGTAATGTATGTACTCGTATGTATAATGAATGGCACTAATGGCAAGTTAAAAACAATACGTTAACATGTTAAAAGCAATACGGTATTATCGAGTAGCATAAAGCTCCATCACCTAAGTACAAAGAGTAAGTACACAGGCATAATAATAATAGAATAACGCAGAATTGAACACTTACGCGAACGGCAGATCAAATAAAACCTCTTTGTCTTCCCATAAAGCTCCTACTTTGGTCTTACTCATGGTTAATTATAACATAATACTATTACAAACTTAATTAAATGTGGAGTTTGATGTTAAGATGCGATTTTGTTTGTTATTTCGTTGCTATGGTTACGGCTGCGTTCAAGTTAACTTATAAGTTATAACCTTTATAGTATAGTGTGGTGATAAGGTCGTGTTAGTTTATTATTCGTACTATATAAACAAACTAATTTACTATTACTACTCCGTAACCACGTACCTAGTATATATTTTCGAAGTTTGAGCATGGTCGTAATCACAATTTATTTGCTTAAACATTATTTTCTTGTTAAATTTAATGTATTTGAATAGAAATCACTATTAAATACTGTCTTTTATTGTTGCGGATCTGGGAAGTTTCTGGCAGAATGCAAGGAAGGGTTCTTTGAAAGGGCGGGTTGATTTTCTTTCTGTAATTTTGTTTTTATGTAAACGTAAAGTAAGTAATAAGACAACGCTTTGTGACTTTAATTTCTAGAAGTGCTAAGGATCCCCGTAACGTCTTAGCATTGCTTATCTTCTTTCTTGTTATCTTGCCAGCAATGGGACACTATGTTAGGCTAATTATTATTATTATTATTTTGTGATGAAAGGCACTTCGGTGATAACACGATGTGTGATTCAAATGATATAAAATAAAATACATTAATACATCACGCCTTCATTCCCAGAGTGGGGTTGGCATGCCTACAGAATTACTAATATATAACCACACTGTATTAGTGACAGGTTGCAAGCCCATGGCCTAACGTATTACAGGGACTTATTTCCTTAGTCGCCTCTTAAGACCTCCAACCTCCAAGGGAAGACATGGAGTATCACTAATCCAACCCGGCAACCACGCTACTGGGTAAAAACAAAAAGGAATATCACGGGACAAGGTCACACAAATTGACCTAGTCCCAAACTACGCCCAAGGCTTGTACTATGGGTACGAGACAACGATGAACTTACTTCTATGTAATATACAGGGTGTCCCAAAATCGGTAAACCACATTGACACCGGAGGTAGGTCAGCTTAAGAGGTGCCGAACTAGCCTAACATGACCTCAGTAAAATGTGCACGGTTTTCGAGTTATTGCCAAATTAAAGGTTTTTATAAATTTTCACCTTTTTTAACACTGTTTGTGCTAGGATTCAGTCGGAAAGCTCTCGAACTTATTTTTTTTTAAATGTAGGGAGCCTGGGATAGTTTATTAAGATATCAAAAGTGTTATTTTGTCAATAACTAATGTAAATTTATGAAAAATATTGGATTAGTCTCGATTTAAATTATCAGTAAATCATTAATTTCAACTTTTGACACCTGCCGTGAAAAAATTTTACTAGAAACGAAACGAGCAAATGATGTTTAAAAATTGAGCATGTTATGCAGATTCAGAAATGGTACAATACAAGTATCTTACTGCGATAAGAAAAGCATTCAATAACACTTTTCCGATGCCGCAAACCGTCGCCGTCAGGTAAAAACAATGCCGTACGATGTGATATCGCATTTGAGGCCTAAACATCTTATTTTTTGCCAAATGCACGAGATCGAAAGAGATGGAAATAATGTGCATCTCGGGCTGGATGAAAGTTGATGACCAAAAAAAAACGGGTTTAACTTTCAATGATTTATTTTAATACTTAAAATTAGTTACAATAAATGTTCAAATTGTCTGCCTCGGACTCTAATACATAAATAACACCGTCTCAAAAAATTTCGGCTCAATTTTCTTAAGGTAATTCCCGATATGGTCCGGGCTGCGTCGAATACACGCTGCCGCAATTCTTCTTCACATCTTATTGGTTTTGCATAAACTTTATCTTTCAAACATCCCCAATAAAAAAAATCCAATGGGTTTAGATCCGGGGAACGCGGTGGCCATAAAATTGGACCCAATCGCCCAATCCATCTCTCGGGGAATGTGTTGCTGAGGTGTTCGCGGACTAGTCGAGCGTAGTGTGCCGGGCAGCCATCTTGTTGGAACCACATCCTTTGTCTCAGTGCCAACGGTGTATCTTCTAAAAATACTGGAAGATCATTTTCCAAAAATTGAAGATAATTTGTTCCATTCAAAATAGCTGGCAGTTCGACCGGTCCTATTATTTGGCCGTTAAAAATGCCCGTCCACAAATTAATTTTGAATTGGTATTGGGACCGGTCTTCTCTTTGTTCATGTGGGTTTGACAGCTGCCAGCTATGGGTATTATGTAAATTTAGATATCCATCCCTTCTGCAGGCTGATTCGTCGCTCCACAGTACTTCATTGAAGAAATTAGGATTTTCCCTGTATTTCTGAGTCATCTTCCGACAAAATTCAACACGGTGTGCGTAGTCCGTTGCAAGTAGTGTTTGGACGCGTTGGATATGGTAGGGATGGTATTTATGATGATTTAAAATTCTTTGTGCCGATGATTTGGGGACTCCAGTGCGGCGTTCAATAATTCGCACTGAAGTTCCTGGCTCCGCTCGTACTTCTTCCAAAACCACGTCGTCGTTAACAGTCCGAGGTCTTCCTCCTTGGGTACTCGTTCCTGGTAGCCTGCCCTCGTGATAAGCGTTTAGGGCTCTTAAAATGACGTTATGAGTCGTTGGATTTCGACCTGGATATCGTTCCGAGTACAACCTTGTAGCCAATCTTGCGTTGTACGTAACATTGCCTCGACTTGAAACATGCCTAGTTTCACCGTAAATCAAGAGCATGTCAGCGTAGTCGCCATGAGTGTACTGGGGATCACGGTTTGCCATCGTTGTTGTCGTAGCAGTTCCACAAAGCAAATCAGAGTCCAATAGAGTGCCGAGTTGTCGTTTTCAGAGAAATCAGAGTCCAGAGAAAAGCCAAGTCGATAATAACACACAGATGGAACGCAGAGAACACGGGTGTCGCACGAAACGCAAGGTAACGAACTGATTTGGTTCGAAGGCTACTGCTTATCGTGCTACTTGTAAATAAACGGACAAAGCACTCTATCCATCCCTTTCTTTAAACAATTGGTAAAGCAAGGCAGGTACAAAGCCCGAAGTGGAGGGGTCCAGGTAGAAATCCACACGTGCTATTAGTCACCGATATCCTTCAAAAGGGAGATGAACATTATTTCCATCTCTTTCGTTCCCGTGCATTTGGCAAAAAATGAGATGTTTAGGCCTCAAATGCGATATCACATCGTACGGCATTGTTTTTACCTGACGGCGACGGTTTGCGGCATCGGAAAAGTGTTATTGAATGCTTTTCTTATCGCAGTAAGATACTTGTATTGTACCATTTCTGAATCTGCATAACATGCTCAATTTTTAAACATCATTTGCTCGTTTCGTTTCTAGTAAAAATTTTTCACGGCAGGTGTCAAAAGTTGAAATTAATGATTTACTGATAATTTAAATCGAGACTAATCCAATATTTTTCATAAATTTACATTAGTTATTGACAAAATAACACTTTTGATATCTTAATAAACTATCCCAGGCTCCCTACATTTAAAAAAAAATAAGTTCGAGAGCTTTCCGACTGAATCCTGGCACAAACAGTGTTAAAAAAGGTGAAAATTTATAAAAACCTTTAATTTGGCAATAACTCGAAAACCGTGCACATTTTACTGAGGTCATGTTAGGCTAGTTCGGCACCTCTTAAGCTGACCTACCTCCGGTGTCAATGTGGTTTACCGATTTTGGGAGACCCTGTATACTCAAATACATAGAAAACATCCAAGACTCAGGAACAAACACGTGCTCATCACACAAATAATTATGTACTCTTACCTGGATTTGAACCCGGGACCGCTAACTTCGAAGGCTGGGCCAACGTGTCGTCGTGTTTCCCGCAACTCCGTCCATGTAAAAGTCGTTTATCGCTATTCCCTTAGAAACCATACAATTTTTCGGGATCAAAAGTACCCTTCTCCGGGACTCTAAACTATCGCCTTACAAAATTTAATCTAAATCTTAATTTTAAATGTACCTAATTAATTCATTGTAACATATCGCATCTTTAGTATTATAGTGACCTAATCCACATATTTTAAATTTCGACTTAGGTCTCTTTAGTACTAAATTTATGACTCAAAATCGAATGCTGAAAATGTTTGAATTACTTAGGTCACTATAATTCTAAAAGTGCGAATTTTTAAATCTAACCGCAGAAATTGATTATAGAAGACTATTCTAGGAAAAGGATTTTAAAAATTTCATACATTGTTAAAACCAGGTGCTTCTTTTTAAATCAAACCTTACTATATTTTACACGTAAAATCATAATGAATAATATTAAAATGCTTGCTTTATCAAAGTTTCTTGTCATGTTAAAACACATGTAAAATGTGGGGCGGTGCAGTATACAATTTCAAGGAAACCCATTTTTTGCGCCTTTGTTCACGGAAACAAAGCTTTTTGTAAACTTTGACTAAGCTCAGTTTTTTTTTATTGTTACAGTGTACTGTTATTAAAATATCGTAAGCTGCTTTGTCATTTTGCTTATAATAGCTGAGGCTCCATTCTAACCCTTATTCAAATTAAAACCTCATAGCTTTGACATGTTTTAGTAAAAACTAAGTAGACTTTCCTTTGCTCTACGGCGCCTACGAGACATAATGTTCTGAGGACAGCGCCTTCATGGCATACCATGCGCTTGTAGGCTCAATACTGGTATTCAGGTGCGTTAAAACGATATCGTGTTTGACACGTTTAAGAATCGTTTATGTCATAATCGCCATTATTGTAAATGACATAAGAGGTATCAAAACGTTGACAATACGGAAACAGGTCAAAAACGATATCGTTATTAGTGTTATTACCTTGTAGAATTCTAGCCCTGCAATACGGACTTATGGCTATGGGGAAATTCTTCTTACATAGAAACAGTTTTTAGGGCTCAGAAAAGGTGCGTGAGGTCACTGTGTGGCCTAGATTACACGAGTTCTTGTAGACCGCTGTTCATTGAAAAGAAACTGCTCACATTAACAGGGTATTATATTAAACAGCTCAGTATATTTGTCAAAGAACACCCCGAGCACTTTCAAAAAATCCAAATGACCTCAACACAGCAACTCCGTGAGAGGCCAGGAAACAAAATAAGATTACCTCTATACAAACTGTCTGTCACATACAAAAAGTCATTTTGCATGGCTGTCAAAGTTTATAATGCTCTGCCAGACAACTTGCGTACACTTACTGGGAACTTATTTATAAGCAAGCTTCATATCTGGTTAATCCAAGAGTGCCATTACTCTATCAAAGAGTTCCTAAAGAGTGTGTAAGCATAAAATTGTGATAAAAATAAACTGCCAAACCCTGTTAACTTAAATATTGTCTAACGTTACATATGTTATTTTTTGTACTAGATCATAATATTTGCACGCTTAATTTTAAGTATTTTTGTAAGGAAAAAAATTCCATGACCGTTACCAACCAATCTATGTACCTAAAAAATAATTGCAAATAAATACATTCATTCATTCATTCATTTATAGTATTTCCTTAAAAATGCTATGTAATCTACGAAACAACCTAAGGAATTGTCCAGTAAAGTCGAAAGCTTTCGAATTTCGAATCAATAAGTAAGTAAGTAGTAATCAGTAAGTATTGAAATTCCATAACATACCCTGTATTTGAATTTGGAACTATCTGCACAGACCTGTGACAACCAGGCCAGGCAATATTTAACTGATAGTAATAAATAAATAATTTAACTGTAACAAATCTATACAATAAAATGAATCGCTGAATGTGTTGCTGAGCGCAAATCTCGAGAGCAGCTGAACCGATTTCGCTAATTCTTTTTTTATTGTGTTTGTTACTGCCAGGAGAAGGTTCTAATAAAAAAAACTGAAAAATCCACCGGGAAAGTCAGAATAAAATAAAGTTAATGTTAGATATTACGATCATTATTATTTTAAAATCAAATGTTTCTTAGTTTTGTTTTAAAATAGCGAGTGTTTGTATTTTTAATTTTAGTCGGTTAGAGTCCCGGGCGAGTCAAGGGAGTTACAGAAAATCTTTGAATGCAGTTTTGTTTCTTTTTAAAGATAAAGGAATTTGTTTCCTTTAATTAAATTGAGCCAACTTAAGGATTCAAGGTACTTTCCCTCCAGGGCCCTAACTTATTTTTCCACACTGTATACTTAGTACGTTTTTAACTTGGCCGCAATTAATGTCAAGTAAAATACGAGATAACGTTGACAATGCGAAAGCAGGGTTAACCGAGCAGATTATAGCCCCTGTTCCATTTCTCTATCATGTTAAGTTTGTCGACGAGTCGTGTTGTACATTTACTTGTACTAACTTGTCCACAGCTTGTGCCACAGTTGTTTGTGACTGTTGTGTCAAATATTATCGGCACTTAGACTTTCTTTTTAAATTGAGGATATTGACCACCTTTATTATATACCTTTAATCGTTGACGCATAATTGAGTGACATATACCCACACAAATCTTTAATACGTACCTAATTATTATTTAAGTATTTTTATTGTAACTATTCAATATATAAAGAGCTAATATCCGAACCTTTACATGAACAAATAAACCATTTTAAAAGCACTTAAAATGAAAACAAAAATTTCGTCAACAATATCTGCACTCCATCGCTAAGTAATCTGTGCTCTTTGACAGCCTCTTAAATTTCCCGCCTAAACAGACAAAATGGCCGACTTAACCTCGTTAAGAATCTGACGCTAAGAGTTTAGATTAAAAGCTGCAAAGTGCTTAAAGCGCTGATAATTGGTGAAAACGAAAACATCTTAAGACATTATTACATTATCGGATTTGTCGTCGCGATCGGAAGATTTGTCGTGAGACTAATTGACGGGTGTCTGTGACGGGTGGGGATTATTTTCGGGACGCAGTTTGGAGCGAAATGGAACGTTTCACAACAAATTAATTACCTAGGGAGATATAATTGGTGTAACACTATATTCGGTGTTTTTTTTTTTCTAAAACATGCTCGAAAAGAACCGTTTTCCGATTGAAACAGAAGGACGGAAAGTGCCTCATTTAACTCCTAGTCGTAAAAAAACCATGTGAAAACACTTTTCGTCCAAGTCCATGTTTTATTTAAAAAGTATCTCTAATGCGTGTAAACTCAAATTGACATTGAAAAAAATCCCATACACCCAATTTAATAAAAGGTAGCGGCACGCGGTGCGGCGGCGGGCGGCGAGTCATTGTGAATTCTCAATACCTACTGTCTTGTAGTTTTCAAAAGGAGATATTTCATTTCTTCGATATTTTTTTACAAATACTTCTAATTATGCATTTATATAATTTTCTCGCATTTATTGAGAAAAGTATTATATATGTCTCGGCGGAAATGTTATTGCCTGACTCGTATTTGAGCAGGCCTCGCTATTGCTCGGCCTATACTTTACAGATACTATACAAACATACAATTGCGGCAGTTATTTTATTAGGATTATAATTTTCTGTTAGGTGTTGAATTTAACAACATAATTTATTCACATCCCTACATAGAAACGAATTTAAAATCGCATTGTAAAGCAATCACAAGCCGTTTAACAGATGAAATCCCTGAAAGATGGGGACGCCGGCGCCATTACAATAGAATAATCTTTTGAAAAGTTATTGTCGAGATGGTTTCTCAAAGTTAAATGGACTAATAGTAAGAACACATTTAATGTGCTCTTATATAATACACTTTTAGGCGATGGACTTGCAACCTGTCACTAATACACTAGTAAACTTCTTGGCCTGATTGTGCAAAATGTGGTTGCAGAATTATAAACGAGTCTTTTTAGAGTTGTTGGTATTTATGTAGCTCTGCATACCCCACTCTGGGAACGAAGGCGTGATGTTATGTATGTATGTAAGGTAAATGCAGCTATTAACGACCCTCCTAAGGCAATTTTGAAATTGATCATACTTATTAGGAATATTGGTAGCCGTCACAGTAATTTTATTATTTTTATATGGTTATATAGAATATTGGGTTTATATTTACCACGTTAAATGCTTCAAAATAAAGCATTTTCTTGTGAAAAATAATTAATAAAGTGGGTAAGTCGATTGTTTCTATTACCGACCCATAGTAACAGCTGTGAAGCTATTAACGTTTTTTTTGCAGCTATTAACGACTGTCAGAAAATGATACATCTGTAAATGGTGAAAAATACTTTTAATAAAAATACAAAAGATCCCTTATTGGACTACTTTCAGAAAAAAACACTATTATAAACCAATCGAATACCATCGCAGAATTAAATAATCTGTTTTTTGTTGAAATATCCCAAAAGTTTCAATTAACTCAGAAACCAATGAAAATCGCTGAACATACACGGGGGTGTTTTAGTTTGGTCTAGGCATGAGGCATCTAGATTCTCAATTATATCGTCAATTTTTAGACCACCAATGTACACCAATATAAATAATATTACTTAACATGAAATACTTAAGTATAATAATTTGTGTAGGGTCGCTAATAGTTACCCATCGTTGCTATTACCGACCCATGTGGGTCGGTAATAGAATATGTAGGTATAATAGTAAAATGTTTTACCGACTCATAAAAAGTACATAATATTTATAATCAGTGGTTTCCTGACTGTAAAAGAGACCGTGATTGATTAAAGTAATACAACATTTAAATACGAAAACAACTTTTTATTAAATTATGGTTAGTTAATTATTGTCTCTAAAGTAAATCGAGTTATGAATAATGTAGTCATTTTCAATAAATTTACAACGCAAAAAAAAGAAAACTACACAAATTATTGTATAACGCTAATTGATTTATACAAAGGCTGATTGTTTGTTATTAAAATGGTTTATACAAATACTTGGATAATTGTCAAATTTCAACAGAAAAGATATAAAAATGAAAGTCTACATGGCGGCCATTACCGACTCATGGGTCGTTAATGGCTGCAACTAGTAAAATTGAAGAAGCTATCACTGCCCTATTTTCAGTTAAAGTTTTATCATATAAAGTGATGTTTTATCAATAAAATGCATTACAAACTCGAGAATTTATAAGTAAATGAATACATTTAATACTACACGATAATTGTAGGTATCGTTTATGTCCCCCCCGATTGTGCTGCCACCTTGCCGTGGTGGGGGGGCTTGCGTGTCTCTATGATCCCCGTGGCTATACCGGACAGGGCTACCCATACCGGAAAGGCTCGGGGTGAGAGGCCAGACTAAGAGCGGCACGTCCCTATCCCAATCCCACCTTCCCGATTTCCTATTCCTTCCCAGCTCCCATCCTTCCTCCCTTTTCCACTGAACCAGTGGCGGGATATCCACTTTCCAGGGCCAGCGCGGGCCCGGGGAACCAAATACTCCCCAAAAGAGCGCACATGAGGGGGGCGACGAGGGGGAGTTTGAAGGGACGGAGCTCGGGTAGGGGACCCCGTATCCCGTTCCCGGAAAGCGACCCTGGTTCGCCCAGACGTAAGTCTCGGGTCTAGTGACCTCTGTTTTCAGAGGACATTTTTAGACCTGAGACAGGTGTAGTGTGGGTGTTTGAAGGAACGTGGACTTACCCCGGTCACTGCGACTGGGGGGAATAGCCTGCCGGAAAACACCCTACACTCCATGCAGGCTGTGAAGGAAAGGCGAACCCAGCTTTTGCTGATCGCCTGGACTTCATGGGGAGCCACGTGGGTGAAGGGCCCACATTGCACGGCTCCTCCAGCTTGGGGAGATCGCTGTGTGCGTACGTAGTCGTCTCCTCCTTTGGCGGTGTGCTCTTCGGAGCGGGCTGGGAGGCGCCCAGCGGTCAATGCCTTGGCGGTCCCGCGGCGTCTCCGTTAACCAGCCAGGAGGGTTACGCCGGAGTGGTTTTAAACGGTAGTTCGCTTAGGTGAGAGTCCGTTATACCCCCCATTGCACGGTCATCCTCAGGCGAGGGGGGATGCGTAAATGCATTTCCACTTCGTCATCAAAACAAAAAAAAAAAAAAAAAAAAAGGTATCGTTTATATGCATTAAATGTCTTAAGCAGAAAAATTGGGTACTTACCTGCCGGAACAAGGGCCAGTACGACAAGACCTGCGTCCACGCCGGCCGCACAGAAACTGATGTATTTTATCTCCTTTTCGCACTGCCACGCAAACTAAAGTAAGTTTATTCGATGCTCAACAAACAAACGCGTGTATTTCTTCTTTTACCTGTGGCTCAAACAGTTGCAGAAACGTTAAAATTTAGAATTTCACTAATGGGTCGGTAATACCTGCAGATTTTCGATGGGTCGTTGATAGCTGCGTTTACCTTAATACAATACAACTTGAACACCACTCAAGGAATAAACAAGGAAATACATAAACATGAAAACAGCACTTATTTAGTTAAACTAAAATCCTTTAACTATGGAATATGATATAATGAAATTTTATCGTCTTTTAACCCTTTGTCTCGCCGTCGGCTCGGCGTCAACAGCAGGGTTAATCGGGTTACTCAGCAGACAGGGGGGCGATGGGTGGCAGACTCTTTTGAGCCTGTCACTGTGATTTTAATGTCCGGGTGATATCTACCCCTATTTCACCATCCAGACAATGACAGGTGATATTTAATTTTTTCATTTTATATGAAACCCAGTGATGTATCGAATTGTCACCTGTCACGTGTCATTGTCACGATTGTGACATAGGGGGCTGGTTGTATTTACGTTCAAATTAAACTAAAAGACATCTCCTCAAGAGAAAGCTTTAATGGGTTGCCTGTGTTTTTGGTAGGTGTGAGAGTTTGTGTGTATGTATGTATGGTTATTTGTTCTCTTGCATATATTACAAGATTTATTTAGCGTCGAGTGCCTAGGTTTTTTTATGTTAAGTGGAATCTGAGGCCCATAGACATTTGAATTCTCAAGACTATAATCCTGTGACCTCAAATGCGTTGCCAAACCTGAGGACTAGGATGGAATAAAATGCTAGAAATTTCACCGGTTGTCTTATCCCCACACCGCAACACAACAATGCGAACACTGTTGCTTGGCTGTTCCGTGCCGTCGCACAATAGGTGCTGTTTTATTTTTAATTTTGGTTTACGTCGCCAAATTTAGGTTTCATTTTGTATGTTAAGTCCTTAATTACCAAATAAAAAAATAGCGTAAGCCCAACTCACACTTCACCGGATTTAGTATTTGTTCTTTTTTAGGATTTATACTTGAACCTACTACGACACGCTAGGCTAGTTGGTAGTGTCGCGTGAGTCGCGTCACTGGTAGATCAAGTCATACGGAAAGTCACGTGATCTACCAGTGACACGATTGGTTTAAAAACCAAACAAATAGAAACGCTAGCTAGCGAACGCATCTTGAATACGCCCTCTGGGTTCAAATCCCGGTAAGGGCAGATATTTGTGTGATGAGCACGAGTATTTTATTCCTGAGTCTTGAATGATTTCTATGTATTTAAGTATATATTTCTCCATATAAGTAAGTTTATCGTTGTCTAGTACCCATAGTATAAGCCTAGAGCTTAGTTTTGGGATTAGGCCAATTTGTGTGACATTGTCCCTATATAATAAAACCGGGCAAGAGCATGTCGGACCATGCTCAGTGTAGGGTTCCGAAGCCGTTAAGTACTACATAAAAAAACATCAAGTAATCAATAATTTTCTATTTAAAGTCTTAATTGGTGCCGTCGTAGTTGATTTTAGTAGGTATAAACACTTTAATCGCCTGTATCTCAAGAACCAATGATGTCTACTAAGTCGTGATAGTTTTCCTTTAAAATTATGCTCTTTCATTTAAGTTTTTTTTTTAATTTCTAGTATTTGTAGTTTTGGTTGTAGGGCGGGGGGGACACACGAGTCTAACAAAAACTAGCGCTTTAAAGCTTAATAATTCATAAACAGATAACTTAATTAAAAAACTGTTTTCGCAAACCCTTAATATTTGGAAGACCTATCCATCAACACCCCACACTATAGGGTGGACGAGAAAAAAAAATAGATCCCCACGTTACTTGTAGGGGAGGTACACTAAAAATTTTTTTTTTACTTTTTATTGTACCACTTTGTTGGCGTAACTAATATGCATATTCATGCCAAATTGCAGCTTTCTAGTACTAATAGTCTTTGCACTAGGTAGGCTGCGGACGGACGGACATGGCGAAACTATAAGGGTTCCTAGTTTGACTACGGAACCCTAAAAATGAATCGCTGAATGTGTTGCTAAGCGCAAATCTCGAGAGCAGCTGAACCGATTTCGCTAATTAATAATTATTTCTAAAAAAAACTGAAGAATCCACCGGGAAAGTCAGAAAATTGCAGCAAGGCGAAGCCGCTGGCGGGCCGCTAGTATTTAATAAAAATATTAAATACTAGCGGCCCTATTAAATACTACTACTACTAAGTAGTCTCTTCTACTACTACTTCTAAGTCTGCAGCAACTTATAAGCCCCCATTCCCTGAATATTTATCTATTTTTACCCAGTCAATTAGAGGCCCTGAACTAATATTTTAAGGCGTTAAAGCGACAAGGAGCGAAAGTCTGCAGCAACTTATAAGCCCCCATTCCCTGAATACCTATTTATGTATTAGCCCCCATTCCCTGAATATTTATTAATTTTAATTAATATTTATTTATTTATAATAAATAAACATACGTAAATACTAATAAAGAATAAATAAGTTAACTCCGTGTGGTTGCCGGGTTACAATTGTACCAGGGTGAATTGCAAAAATATTGTACATAGTTGTTACCTAATTGATGTCAAAGCTAATTAGTCATACAATCGTATAGTTAATCTTCGTTACACAGAGGAAAAATAATTTGTTTCAATTAAACACCGACATCAATTAGGTCCTTAACTATGTACAATATTTTTGCAATTCACCCTCCAATCCATATCTTCCCGTGGATGTCGTGAGAGGCCACTAAGGGAATGAGGGCTTGTAGTACTGTTAGGCGATGGGCTTGCAACCTGTCACTAATACACTAGTAAACTTTTTGGCCTGATTGTGCAAAATGTGGTTACAGAATTATAAACAAGTATTTTATGGTCGTTGGTGGTGTATGGTTTTATTTCTGTAGCTCTGCCTACCCCACTCTGGGAATGAAGGCGTGATGGTATGTATGTATGAACATAACTAAATACAAACTTACAACAATCTCAACTTTCTTTTTTAAACAAAGTACAGTTAAGTCAAATAAATGTATTTAATTGCTTTCGTACTTTAAAAGCTATAATATAATATAATACGTAGGTAGGTTTAGGTTATGTTAGTTTTGCAGCAGGCCCGAAGGGCGAAACTGCCTAGAAATAGGAGCTCCGCGGTAGCTGATCTCCGTCGTCAGTAATTTCTAATCAATAAGTGAATTTAAATCTATGTATTTCGTAGGTCACTGTACAATATTTGCCGTTTTAAGAATCTGCCATTAACAGAATCAGCCGTTTAAATAATCTTGTAAAACCGTTTGTACGTATGTTATTTTTTATTCTTGGTCATTATATTTGAGTTGGTACCCTTTCTTCAATATGTCATTTAATCATAGCGGTTGGCGGCGCGGCTGTGTCCACTTCCGGCGGAAGTCGACGGCAATTTCCGATACAGCTTTGTTCTAGAACGTTTGAAGTCAAAACTCTTCATGTGATTGGACGTTATCGGGTGAGACATCGAATTTAGCCGATATTAATTATAACCTTAATAATGTTTTAAAGGATTGGGCTCCAACAAGAAACTTATATTATATATAACTTGGATATTGCACGGCGAACAATGCTTTGATGCGAAGAAAAGTGACCTTGAATGACTTGCTTATGACTTGCTTGCTTGCTGTTGCTTATGTTTTTTGACCCTTTCTCTAAAACTCAAGATCACGCTAACGAAAGGGACAAAAAACATAAGCGACGTCATTCACGGTCACTTTTCTTCACATCAAGGCGTTGTTCGCCGTGCAATCTCCAATGTCATATAAAAGCTTCTTGGGTTGTAACGTAAAAAAACACTAATTGACCTATTTGGACGGTCGATAAGAAGTCAACCCTGACATCTGTCATTCCAATAAAAGCAACGTATTGTCAACGATTTGGTAAATCTTGTGTCATTAGCAATAATGGCGACTGTGACATAAACGATTCTAAACCGCGTCAAACGCGATATCGCTATAATGCAGTAGAATAGAGGCCCAGGGCCTTTATCTATACTAATATTATAAAGAGAAAAGATTTGTTTGTTTGTTTGTTTCGAATAGGCTCCGAAACTACTGGACCGATTTCAAAAATTCTTTTACCATTAGAAGCCGACATTATCCTACTACTTATACATTATCATATGCTACTTTTTTTATCCAGTGAATCAAGAGGAAGGTTTATATGTAATAGTTTAACCAGAAGCGAAGCGAGGGCGGGTCGCTAGTTCTATATAAGGTAAAACCTTTGACGTGTAATGTTTTGATTTTACCTCGGCCGCCCGCCATTACAGCGCTTAATTAGAGCTATATCGTCACGTCACCGTATTGAATAGGAGCCCTGCGGCTCTACTTTGAAATCCGTAATTCGAACTTTGTCTATTGCTATCCCTTTTGCTCTCGATGCGGAACTAATTTGCAAAAATGTAATTAGCTTTTTATTTACTTCGTTTCAGTGCGAATGTCTGGCAAACATTCTTAGGAAATATAAAATTAAAATTACTGTTCAACATGCTGTGTTTACCTGTAATTGGTGGAACAATATGAACCAATTCTGATGTAATGTTCATAGCTATTAAAATATTGGTGATCCTTGTAAATAAATGAGTGTCGGGATTGACTTCTTCTCGAGCTCTAGACTTGTTCTTGGAAACTAGAGAAGAGAAGGTCTATCATGTCATGAGTAGATGTTTTATTTCATTTCATTCAATACTTACAAACTCATATATACATATATATATAACATCCAAGACTCAGTACAGTTAAAAGTAACTGGTCACTTCAAGCAATTTTTGTACTTAATCACATTAACACATTCGACAATCTCGGATGTCGTGAGAGGAGACTAAGGGAATAAAGGCTTGTAGTACTGTTAGACGATGGGCTTGCAACCTGTCACTAATACACTGATAAACATCTTAGCCTGATTGTGCAAAATGTGGTTACAGAATTATCAACAAGTTTAGAGTTGTTGGTATTCTGTAGCTCTGCCTTCTCCACTCCGGGAATGAAGGCGTGACGCTATGTATGTGTATGTACAATCTTGTTTGACTTTGCTTATTTGACTGAACCAAAAGAGAGTGTCGGTGGCCTAGTGGCTTAAGGGATCAACTCGTGATCGTAAGGTACCGTCGAACCCCCGCGGTCACCATGTACCAATGAGTTTTTCTAACTTAAGTACATTACTCGATGCTCTTACGGTGAAGGAAAAACATCGTTAGGAAACCTGCACATTCGAACAGCTGAGTGTGTAAGAGAGTAATTGCACAAAAGATCCTAAAGGTGTCAAAGTGTATCCGAAAGGGCCCATCTGTTCTCTGGCCCATTACACAAATGTTCGCTCCGGGAATCGAACCCAGACACTGACAGGTTCACTCCGAAGTTCTTTTTTAATAGCAAGGAGAAGTTGCACGAGCACACTGGCCACCTGCCCCTTTTTTCTCCATCGTGACAATGACACGTGAAAGGTGACAATTCGGTTTACTTTGCAATCTAAGTACTGGCAAGGCTGGTAAGGCGGATACATCACTGGGTTTCATATAAGCTGTGCCATGTTTACTGAAATAACACCTGTCACCTGTCATTGTCAGTGTCGTGTCTATGCGAGGGTTTTTGCTTTTCTGCTGTCAAGTTTGTCACTGTGACTTTTATTCAATAAATGAAATGTTTCACACATGTTTATTATAATTTCAATTAGATTAATACATATTTAACAGTCAGGATGGTGAAATAGGGGGCTGATGGTTAGTGGAAGCCGAGACAAATATACATTTTCATTCTAAATTCTTCTTCTGTGATTGAAGACACAGACTGCAATCCTAAGACTGCAAATGTGTTGCCAACCCTGAGGATAACGATAAGATGGACATCAGAACGCAACATAAAAACAATGCTGTTTAATAGGTAAAAGATAAGGGATCCTATCATTTCATAACCAACGCTTCACAAATGATTCACTTCAGAAACATATCATTTGACAACCCGCGCTTTTTTCCGAAACTGTAAATAATTCCGGATTTATTTCAGGACCATCGTGTAGAACGCTATAGGTTAGGTTAGGTTAGATTTATTAAAATCCTGAAATATTTGTAGTTCTTTACAGAAAAAAAGGGGGTTGACAAAATGAATAGGTTGCGAAACGATGCATTTGTCAAAGATTTGTCGGCAAAAATACAGAGAACCAAAAGACAAACTATGACATAATATTTATTATTATGTTAATAAAACTTTAATCCACTTTTTCGATACTAAAATGATAATATTCAACATAGAAACAATAGCTAACGGTGGAGAGCCCCGGGATCATAGTGTCAGATGGACGGACAGGCGACTTATCCTCTATAACTTTTCGACACTAACAACTAGCCAAACTAGACTGACAGTTCAGAGTTACGCTTAACTTAAAATCTGAATATATTTTGCTGGCCCTGTGGTTGCCGGTTTAGAATAGTGCCACTCCATGTCTTCACGTGGATGTCGTAAGAGGCGACTAAGGGAATAAGGGCTTGTAGTACTGTTAGGCGATGGGTTTGCAACCTGTCACTAATACACTAATAAACTTCTTGGACTGATTGTGCAAAATGAAGTTACAGAATTATAAACAAGTCTTTTTGGAGTTGTTGGTATTTCTGTAGCTCTGCCTACCCTACTCTGGGAACGAAAGCGTTGTGGTATGTATGTAGGGTATATTTTGCTAGCGCTATCTTCATACCTATTCTAATTTGTTTATTTGCTAGAATCTTATTGGTTTTGTATACAATAGAAATTTATTTCAAGCAATAAGGCCCATAATTGACTACTTGTTAGCCTAGTTGGGAGTGACCCTGCCTCCAAAGCCAGTGGTCTTGGGTTCAAATCCCGGTAAGGGCAGATATTTGTGCGATGAGCGCGAATATTTTAGTGAGTTCCTGAGTCTTGGATGTTTTCTATGTATTTAAGTATATATTTCTACTATATTTAAGTATGTTCATCGTTGTCTAGTACCCATAGTACAAGCCTAGAGCCTAGTTTGGGACTAGGTAAATTTGTGCAAGATTGTCCCCTGTTTTTTTAATTACGAATTCCTTACATGCATCCATACTTACTTATAATATAGACACTAATGCAAAAGTAACTGTTTGTTACGCTTTCACAGCGAACCGATTTTAATGAAATTTGGTAAAGAGAAAGTAGAACGGAAAGAAAGAGCTCGAACCCCGGGGAAAATAAAGGAAACTTTCTATCCCGGAAAATTAATCACTTCATTAAGGGAATAATGATAATCGACTTCTAGCGGATAGAGTCGCGGAAAACAACTAGTAACAGTAAAAACTAACCTAACTACACTCAGAAGCAATGAAAACGGTCACTTTTTATGGAAATTCTGTACCAAGTGACCCATTTACATTGCTGTTGACTATATTTTTTTTATTTATTAAAATTTATTAACGAAAAATTGGCTACAATATAACAATAGAACATTGTCCCACAAAACTGTTAACACAGTTTGACTGCGGGATCATTGAGTGTCTTCAATAGGATAACTAACTTTACTTATTTTAAAATTTATACACAAATATATTGCCAACTAACTCCTAAACTAAGTCAACCTTGTACAGTCGAAGACACTGTTAACTGTGCATTTACAAACGAACATAAACCTTATCGCAACGTATTAAAGTCTACGGGTGGTCAGTTAACAGTGTCTTCGTGTGTACATAAATATTTGTAACTATACTTATTTTTTAATAGTTATTTAGACCCCTGAACAAATAAGCATAAATACAAACGTTGACCATAATCAAAACATAACATCAGTAAAACTGCATAACCGCGTAACTAACAAATTTAATAAGTTGCAAAATACTCCTTCAGAAGTAAGTCATTAAGGCACATTTTGCAACTTATAGTATTTGTTAGTAACGCGGTTATTAATACAGCTGACACCTTAGCCAGTAAATATAATGGCGTTTTGTCTACACGGTGGGAACGAGTAACCCGCCACATTTTAATCATCGATTCTAGAGCCTATTTGGACTATATAATGTAGTGAAACATGAAGTCCAATAAAGCATAATTTAAGAGATTTTCATGTTATTAAAAACCATTCCATAGTTAATTTAATTTGAACTTTATCACCCATACCTAAATAATTATTTACTAAGAAATTTATTAAATTAATTTATGCTGTACGTTGATGATATTGCTACTTACAACATTCATCGTTTTAGTAAATAATGCTTTAGGTTAAGGTGTCAGAGTTCAAATTAAATTAACTATGGAATTGTTATATTATAAAAATCTCGGAAATTATGCTTTATTGGACTTCATGTTATACCACATTATATACTCCAAATAGGCTCTAGAATCGATGGTTAAAATTTGGTGGGTTACTCGTTCCCACCGTGTATACCGCTATAGTCGCACGCCCACAGATCGCAACCACTTAGGGGTTGCACGAGTATAGTTCAACACAGATTGCAACCCCTAAGCGGTTGAACTATACTCGTTATACTCCAAACCTTCCCCTTGACACTTGATGGCGCACGCTCTTTGTAACATTTGAAAAGTTTGAGCCCAGCCAAGAGTCTAATTAAGTTATTAAATACTGGGTTAACTCGAAAGTGGGCCAACAATCTCATTTATAATTATTATCAGGGGGATTATTCTGTAACGTGGGCAGGTTTCCATTGGCGCGGTCTAAGTCGATCAATCTTAGAGAAGCGTGGTGTAGTTCAGGTAATATAATTTTTCCGTCTGCTATCTACTTTTCGATCTTTTGTTAACTTTCGGCGTGTCCACAGGAAAGACGGTAACCTAAATTTGTGTATGACCCATAGAGGTAATCTTATTTTGTTACTTGGCCTCTCACGAAGCTGCTGTTTTGAGGTCATTTGTATTTTTTTTAAATATCCCTATGAAATATGATATCTGAATATCGTTTTTATCGTTATCGGTATATGTGTAAATAAGGTATGTTCTCTTTTGCAATTTTCTTCGATCTAGTTTTTGCTGCCTTCAGGAATAACCCCCAGAATCACCCCACCCTCTCGTGATCCTAGCCCGTACAAAAGTTATAAATGCAAATTAAATGATCCCAAAAATCTTTAATTAGACAATTCTGCGCATCTGTGCCCGCGTTCACCTACTGTCTTAATAATGGACCGATTACCGACTTAAACACAAACTCGATTAATTAAAAATGAACCCTACACCTCTTGTGTTAAGGTGGTGGTGAAGTGTTCTGGTAAATTTGAGGGAAATAGTTTTAAGTAATTTAGATTTGACCGAATTTTACCTTATTGTTAGGGACGATTTAAACTAATTGGGATATTCGAGTTTGATCTTTGTTCGTCAGATTTGAGTTAATTGAAGACGATTTTGCTTTCTAGGAATTTTGTTTGAGTTTTCTATTATCATTTGTAGTCAAATCGAAATCATCGAGAATGGAAAGTGGTCGCCGCCCATGGATACTAGAGATTGCAAACCGGACTGATTTTCAAGCCGGATCCGACCAGATTGGTGTCGCGGTGTTAATATTACCGAAATTTTCTATTTTCTCAAGTTTTTAACGTAATATGGGGAATGATCACAAAGGCAATAGACGGATTAAAACACGCCCGATCACAAAAATGGAAGTGGGCCGGACACGTAGCGCGCCTACAAGACCAGAGTTGGACAAAAAGGATGACCACGTAGTTAGGCCCTCAAGGCAAAAGGAAGAGGGTAGACCTTTAGCTAGATGGGAAGATGAGGTCAAAGAAATAGCTGGCCCCGCCCCGACTGGATTCAAGTATCTCAATCTAGAAAAGACTGGCTATCTTTGGAGGAAGCCTTTACCTGTAGAGGGGTTCTTGCAGATAACTAAATAAACAATGATAGTATATAAGTTATATAATAGTTTTTGTAATAATACGTAAACTAATAACTAACAAAAAAATATAAATAAATATAGTATAAATATTATTTTATTTTATTTTATTATAGGGAATGAAGGAAATGTAAATAACTTTTGAAGTTTCAGAAAATCAACTTTTTATTTGGTCACCTCAAAATCACAGGTACGCAAACGTAAAATTGGCGGGAATCGTAAGATAAAATGCGTTGCTGACCTTTGAGAAAGGAGTATGCTCGTCTCGTTACGTTTACCTTCACACGTATCATAAGTCCTCTATAATACGTTCAGGGGGGTGATTCTCTCAACACAGCGCTGCGTCGATCTCAAAGGTGAAGTTTTATCCGGCAATTTTAAGAAGTCCCGTCGGAGCGTACAAAACACATTTTAGCGCGTGCCTTCTCAATTAGGCAGGCAGGTGAGTCGAGTTCAGTCGTATAAAGCTGAATTATTGAGAAGGCACGCGCTAAAATGTGTTTTGTACGCTCCGACGGGACTTCTTAAACTTGCCGGATAAAACTCCACCCTTAAAACCGTTGATGACAAGGTTACAACAATCAATTTTGTTATGTGGTGTGGTCGTGGTGGTAGGTGTGCTGGCGGCTCTAAGGTTATGCTCTTAAAACTATATCAAATATGATAAAGCTATGAGTTTCAGTTTGCATCTTCCAAATCCAACTGAAGAAATAGGCCCCAATAATATGCATATTTTTTAATCCTACTACTACTGTCCAGAGAGGAAAGTGCTATGAAGAGAAGAATGACTGTATTCGCAAAACAATTGTGGTGTTATTTTTTCATAAGAAGCCTTAAAAAGTCATAGTTTAGACCCCCTGCAAAAACCCTCCATACAAAATCACCGATAGGATTGACGTCACAGCCGTTGTTCCATGTTTAAAATATATGGACCGTACAAAAAAATATGCCTTTATTTCAGTTACTATGTTTAAGCCAATATCATTGAATAAAAATATTGCGTAAATAAAATGAGGGTGCCGAAGAAAACAATCAAAACCTTAAAAGACGCTTTAAATTTTTTAACAATATTTGATTCTACATATATCTAATATATAAAATTCTCGTGTCATAGTGTTAGTTACCACTCCGAAACGGCTCGACCGATTTTTATGAAATTTTATATGCATATTCAGTAGGTCTGTCTATTTTATGTACCTATAAGTGACATGAAAGAAAAAAAAATGCAGCGGGCGGGTCGCTAGTATTATATAAAATCTTAATAAACGGGTCAAAACTTAGTGTATTGCATTTCATGTTTTTTGTTTTACATTTTCTCCTAAATCGTATCAATGATACTCAATTCTGTTTTTCATGTATGTTCCATATTGAAATTATAATTTAGTTAATATGAAACTTAGCTTAACACCTATAGATATATTACGAGTAGCACTGGTAGTAGAAAATTTGCTTTTGGATTCTGAATATCTTAGAATATCTTAGAATAGTTGTAATGTATGTACATAATCAGGCCTTAAAACCGGTTCAGTTGGCAGACCACCTGCCCGTTGGTGACTTGATCTGGTGAGGATCCCAATCCGTCCGCCAAGCAGCAGTGTTAGCATTAATGTGGCTATGGATAGGCCGATTTCAACAAGCGAGGTGTCGTTAGATTCGACTTAACGTCACGAGTGTCACTGGGTATACTTACTTTAAAACAAAAATAATATAGCGGCACAAAAAAATCCTTGTAAGCCCTACCATACTACAAATAGGGAGGTTTTTGTGCGTAGGAATTCGAATCTACTATCAAGGTAATAAAGTCCAGTTACCTTTGCTCTTAAATGTATTTTCAAATTACAAACAATTAAAACTGGACTTTATGACTAGTAAAATAAAGTTTAAACTAAATTGCCTTGATGTTATAAAGGGCAACTAACATATAGACGACATTATCAAAACATGCAGACGGGTTTTAAATGCTTGCGTTTTGTTAGACCGAATAAATAAATATCAGGGGACAACCTCACACAAATTGACCTGGTCCCAAACTAAGCTTAAATACGTAGAACACATCCAAGACTCAGGAAAAAATATTCGGATACCGCGATGGAACCCAGGACCGCTGGCTTCGGAGGCAGGGCCACTCCCAATTAGGCCACCGTGTCGTCATAACCGTCACCTGTTACCTTTTGGGTGCGGAGCCCTAAAAACCATCTTCCATCTTCCCTTTCTAAACCTTTCCGTCACTTCGACCTCATAATACATTTATATGGACATACCTACGTTCGTAAGACGAAACGTCGGGGTGGTAAACGACTCCTAGTGCGGTAATGGGCAGTGTCCCAGCCAGAGCTCGTTCAGGGGCACGCTCACTGCGCTGGGGAGATTGAAATCAGCTGGTTGATTCTCTAACCACCGAGAAAAAAAAGAGGTGTTATTGTGGATATTTATTTAAAATCTGTAAGTTAAGTTTTTTACAATAAATGTTAAGATATAGTTTTGTTTTTCTTTTTTATTAATGGCGGTCCACCGCGACATACGCAGTGATTTCGCCAATGATAAGTGAGTAGAGTAAAACAGTAAACAGAATAAATCAAAATCAAAAGCCGGACATCTTTTAATCGGCCATCTTCCCTCCCCGAAGGTTACCGGAAGACCATGTTAAGATATAAAAGTAAAATAACAATACTCATATAAAAAACAAACTCTATAAATACCTAACCTACGGGTGCCGCCAGCAATACGTGCCGTGTCGAGAAGTACCGCTTTCTGTATCTGGCCCTTGATCCAGCCACCTAGCGAGAGTCTCTTAAGTTGTTGATCGTGTCTCTTCGCTATAAGACCGTTCGCCGAAACAATGATCTTCAGTCAACATAGCGGTCACCTCGTGAGCCAAGTCAAGGTACTTGCTGAGCTTGTCCTTCTCAGCCTTCACGAGGTTCTCTTCATGTGGGATGGCGACGTCAACGAGCACTGCCCGGCGTTGAGATCGATGAGCTAAAAAAACCGGTTAATCCAGACGCACGTCACGCACCATAAACAAGCTCCGCTTAGTGTTTTTATTCAGTACAAAACTTTTGGTTTCTCGACTTTCCGCTCGTGGAATAAACCGGTTAATTAAGGTTAAAATAAAATTCTCAAAACGTTTGCGTTCCTTCCAAAAGTTCGGAGCAAAACCGAAATAAACCGGTATTTATTGAAACGAGCCCTGCAAACACATAAAGACAGACAGAACATAGAAAGAGTTTTGGACAGGGCCGTTCTGTCGCCGTCACGTAACAGGCAGGATATTAAGGAGATTAAAAAAGATAAAAGATAAAAGTTATTTATTCAATAAGTGCCCGTGTGGTTGCCGTGCCCGTGTGGTTGCCGGGTTAGAATAGTGCCACTCCAAGTCTTCCCGTGGATGTCGTAAGAGGCGACTCAGGGAATAAGGGCTTGTAGTATTGTTAGGCGATGGGCTTGCAACCTGTCACTAATACACTAGTAAACTTCTTGGCCTGATTTTGCAAAATGTGGTTATAGAAATATCAACAAGTCTTTAGAGTTATTGGTATTTCTGTAGCTCTGCCTACCCCACTCTGGGAATGAAGGCGTGATGTTATGTATGTATGTGTCAATAAGTAGGCCGCACGGGCACTTTTACACGTCAAAATTCTACCAGCGCTTCCCCAGAGGAGACCACTGCTGAGAAGAAACACCGCAAGAAACTCAACAGTACAAACAACACAACTATTTGTGTTCTATCACTAAGATATGAAGACAAACAGACATAGACATAGAGAATTATTTGACAAACATAATGTTTTAATATAATTATCAGAGTCGCATGATCTACGCAATCGAAAGCTTTGGAAAGATCACAAAAAAACCTATTGAATCAAAAGATTTCTCCCAAATGTAAATAAGTATATATGTTTAATGAGTACAGATGATGCATCAGTCGTGGATCGTCCTCTGGTCAAAGCCGAACTGATTACTGTTAAGCAATTTATTTCTATTGAAGTGACCTAACATATCGACGACCGTAATCTAAATTGATGTAAGGGACAAAATGGCGAAAGTGAGTTATGAATGCAGTTCTATTCAGTTTTTTTTTCTCTATCGATTGGTATAGGTGACGTCTCGATAGCCTTAAAAAACATGCCCCTTACAGCCTTAAAAAAATGTTACTTTGACTCCGTATTTCAAAAAAATACGACGTATCTACAGCAATTAAAAAAACTGCAATTTATTCTTGGTGTAACCTTCATCTCGCAATTTACCTAACGCTGTAAGGCGCCATTAAATAAGTAAAGGTACGATACATCATTTAACGTTCTCAAAATTATCTACAAAAATAAAATTGATTCTATCACAATTAGACGTAACTATCATTTTCTAAATTTACCTGCGTCGTAAAAGACTATTATTCTGTAAGCAATTGTACGATACGCAGTTTTGCTTTCACAAATGTAAGGCAACAGTGACCCTTACGGTAATTTGTAAGTGTATCAAATATTTGCTAAGAGTATATACGACATTTTTTCACAACTACTATAATAAAACTACCGTCCCTTACATTAAAATGTTAGCGTTATCTCTTTCGTTAGATGACATACTCAGTGTTCGTTAATATAGCTAAATCACTCTCACGCACTTAAAGTTGCTTGAGGGTGAAAGAGATCTCACTATCACCTCGTTGTACGCGACAAAAAACATTTTAGAAAGAGCATGTCGCTGCTGGTTGTGGTTGACAGTGTTACCGGTTCATCTGATTTTTACGAAATCTACTGAATTTTCTTGACAATCTATTGATTTTTGAGCCTTGTACATCGATTGAAAATATGCCTAACAATGCATTTAAAATAATATTCCAAGGGTTAGTTATTTGTGCAAACAGATTATAAAGTATTTACAATGAACACGACACGTGATAACTATATTTTTTTCAATTGAAATAAAATATAATAATTTTAATGAGAGCACTATAATTCAATTGTTAGTTTTCCAATAAAGCTTTTACATACATACATACGTACAAGAAAAAAACCAGATTATTAATCGTTTATTCAAAGGTATTTTCGACTGATAAAAAACTATTCATTTTTCAAATTACACCTGGCTACACTGGATTGAGTGCTGCCGCTGCTTGCTCAGTTCTGTTTTGCACGAGCACTCGTCTTCACGCATGTTTCAAGTACTTAATAATAAGGAAGGCAACTGAGATAACGATGAATATAAACAGTATTGAATCACTCTTAGCTCGACGCAATAAATTACTGCGGTATCGAGGCAAGTTATTGCAGTAAGTATTTTATTTAATAAAATATCAAATTGTCGGCTACATGCAATTACCGTGTTTGTGTCTACTTATGTAGGTATATTATTTTGCAAGTCTTTAGAAATGCTATGAGGACCAAAATACTTTATCACGTTTCTAAATATATTAAATACCAATTCCTTCTAGGTACTATCCCAAAGCGTTTTCATAACGAATATTTAACTTTGCCTCACTCTGAAATGATAACAGCTACTTTAGCTGAAACTGACGATGATATCATTATCATCGTCATACGTCGTCTGCTCTCATGAGCAGTGATGAAAATTAAGATAGGATTTGGCCTATTGCTAATTGTATTACTATTAGTACCTAGGTTCTAATTGATACTGTCGAATTAAAATTGTTTATGTTTTTATTTTATATCTCTAATCGTTTTTACACCGAATCGTGTATTTTGTTTTATTTTATTACTTGTTACTAGTCTAGCTATCGACATATTAATGAGAGCTCATAATGGCGTATGTAGTGATGTATCGTTGAAATATAATTATAAAACTAAGTATATGTTCTTCAGAACACTTTACTTTAATTGCAAACCTCGTATATTGCTGGTAGTAACAGAAAAATTAAGATTCAAATAATGAAAGTCCTGTAAACACTCAAATACCACTAAATAATTGCGATTCTGAGCTCTGGATAATTATGTCTATACTTCCATGATTGATCTCTTAATTATCCTAATAAATAACACAATTACATTTTATGTTTTCGTTTATTATTTCACCTAAGATAATTTCCCATGTACCTTTTACACCCTGTCATTGATTACTTTCAATGGAGTTACGATCACTTTAATTTCATTTCTTTAAATTTATTTGTAGATACATCAAATTTACTCTAAAGGCAACTGTTGGAGAAGGGTGGTATTGGACATTATGAATTTATTTTTTGACGTAAGGGACATGCTATCTCAGTAACTAACCGTTGTATGATAAATTGAGTTATTTGTAGTTAAAGAGTGGAAAAAAGTAAGTAATTGGCTATTTTTAGTTACATGATACGTAAACAAACAACAAAACTATGAATTTTAAAAGAAAAAAAATACTGTTTTTTGGCTCTCCTGAAAAGTAGCCATTTGTCCGTTACGTCAATTTAGATTACGGTCGTCGATATATTTTAACATATCAGTCATCTCGCCCGATTTAAAAAGATATATGACAGTTGAGTGGTAACAACCTTGTGTGCGTCTCCCCTTCACACGAAATAATGTCCGGACCTCATTGCGAAGGGCCGGTTATTGAGAAGGTCTAAGAAGCATTAGCAAGTTCAAGGGTAGACTTAATAACTAGAGTGACATACGGACAACTGAATTGTGACGAAATTTTATATAATATGTAGTTATGTACCTATGTAAACACTTTATTGTAATAAAACAACATTCAAACATTTCAAACACATAACAACCCCTTTTACCGATTAGGGGTTAAAAATAACTCTCTGGCCCGTTTTTTTGAGCCAAGTTGGTAATGACCCTGCTTACAAAACTAGCGATTTTAGGTTCGATTCTCGGTATTGGCAAATACGAGTATTTGTGTGATCAGCCCGAGTACTTGTTTCTGAGTCCTGGATGTTCTCTAAGTATATCCTTATATCCTTCTAAGGGCCCAACGAAAAATTCAGCATGTAATCACTAAGGCCCGTAGTCCTACCAGTAGTACTATTGTTTTATACTCATTCAGACCTAGGTACTTAAAAAACTTATTTTTAAGTTATAGTGCTTGTGTAGTCATAGCGTACCACGGTCTTATCAGTAGGATTTCTAGTAAGTCCTACTGGTAGGACCGTGGATTAATTATAGTCATTTCAGTCCAACAATCTAAAGATGTAAGTGGGTCGTTCTACTTTTTTACCGACAATACATCGTCATTTTTCTATATTTTGCGTTTTTCAACTATTGATAATTATGGTATTAATTTTTGATTTTAAAATACGTTGCGTGAATTTTTATTTGGACTAATTAATGATTATTTTGGTGGCGATAATGTTTTTTTCTTTATGGTGGTTTTTCAGAATATACTGTGATAGAGTGGCCGTTTTCAGAGGAGACCAAATTTTGTATTACCACTCTGTCACGTGATACTATGGAAAATAAAATTATAAAAAAAAACACTTGATAGAGAAGGTGAAAGATTATTTAGTACTAATAGATGAATAAATGTTTGGACGTGTATTCAAACACTATAACATTAATAATCAATACTCTAACTAATAACGTTTGGTATGAGGACAGGCAATTGTCGGTAAAAAAGAAGAATGACCCAAGTGATGTTTATAATATGTTTATTTAATTGTTAATGGAGTTAGGCAGCCTTACATTTCCTTGTTTTGTGACAAATTACAAACGAGAGTTATATGTATATATAGCTAACTTGGCATCATATGAGTACATTGTTCAATTGTGTTTTAAGCCTGAGGTAGTAGATATATATTTCTGTTAAAGTGGCCAGGTTCACATATTGGTTTTTGATACTAAGACCGGTCTTTTCTTGAGGGTGGGTGTCGTGTGTAGTTTTGTGCATGGAGGTTGAATGCTTACTACTGCAAGAAAAGATTTTTTTTTTTAAGAAGAGTTGTACTCTGTCATTACTTTTATTGGATAATGTCTGTCCTTTATTAGTTCTAATACAATTAAATTACTGTAAGATATTTACTTATTTTCTCTCATAAAATAAGTATTTCCAGTAAGTCCTACTGGTAGGACCGTGGTACGCTATGACTACACAACTGTCGAAGGAAGCTGGGTCTGAACGACAAAGTTAGTAAGTACTATGGGATTGACCTTGGGCTTTAGGAGGATGTAAGTAAGTTTATCGTTGTCTAGTACCCATTACCAACCACCTGCCAAGCAACAGTGTTCGCATTGTTGTGTTCCGGTGTGGGGATAAGACAACCGGTGAAATTACTAGCATAAAAGCATTCCATCTTAGTCCTTAGGGTTGGCAAAGCATTTGAGGTCTTAGGATTATAGTCTTGAGAATTCAAATGTCTATGGGTCTAAGATTCCACTTACCATCAGGTGGCCTGAGTGCTCGTGTGCCTTCTCCTTGACATAAAAAAAATATGTTTAGAGCTTAGTGTGTTTTTCATTTATTTATTATTTCTAACCACTAATCAGTGGGGCTAGACGAGTTGCATTCGACAATCGTTAGCGTTTTCGATTCAAAAATGTGTGGAATTGACGTAAGCCACCGAGATAGTACCACGTGACAATCTCGGTGGCTTACGTCAATTCTATACATTTGCGTATCGAAACATAATCGCTATCGTTTGTCGAATGCAACTCGTCTAGCCCCCAGGCATGTAAGTAGTTGGTGCTTTCGGTTTTTTTACCTTACTAAGATGCCATGGTGTGTTTTTTTTTTTGAATTTCAATTATAATCTCCCAGCGACTATGCAAAAAATGAATTTGTACTATGGCTAAACTGGGGCTCTTTTCCTTAGTTTCATTTTGCTTTTATATTGTGACTAGCTATTGCCCGCAACTTCTTCTAAGTAGACGTCGTATAACTATCTCTGGTAAAAAGTACCCATGTACAGTCAGGGCCATTCCCGGTCTGCCACCTTTAGGGTGATATTCCTTTGCCCGACCGACGCGTAACGACTCGAGCGCTTAGTTCCAGCAACCACTAGTCGTTCCCCGAGGTTCAAGCTGTCTAATTACCAAATCACATCGAAATTTGTTCAGTAGTTTAGCCGTGAAAGCGTAAGGGGAAGGACCAAAAAGTTGGACCATAGTTATGCATAGTTAACCATACAAGCAACGAAGGCGAAAAAGTTTCTTTACAATTGTATGGCTAATTTTCGTTGTACAACGGAAAGTTTCATAAAACATTTAAATGAGTGAGTTAGCGTAGCCAACATTTCGAATCTTACCCGTAACAGACAGAAAGATTCACTTTCGCATTTTCTATATTAGTATAGAGAGTGTTTGAAGTCAAAAGTCTTTGACCAGTGTGTGTTGCCGGTGATGACTTACGGATCTGAGACGTGGGCGCTAACGATGGGCCTCATAAGAAAGCTCAGAGTCACTCAGAGGGCTATGGAGAGAGCTATGCTCGGGGTTTCTCTGCGGGATAGAATCAGAAATGATGATATCCGCAGTAGAACTAAGGTTACCGACATAGCCCGAAGAATAGCGAAACTTAAGTGGCAGTGGGCGGGTCACATTGCTCGCAGAACTGATGGCCGATGGGGCCAGAAAGTTCTCGAATGGCGTCCGCGGACCGGGAGACGAGCTGTTGGTAGGCCTCCAACAAGATGGAGCGACGACCTCGTAAGGATGGCGGGATCGCGAATATCGCGATGGATGCGGAAGGCACAAGACCGGTCTAAGTGGAGAGCCTTGGGAGAGGCCTATGTCCAGCAGTGGACGTCTTTCGGCTGATATGATGATGATGATGATGATATTAGTATAGTATGGATGAAATTGTTGACGTAATTATGTAATTGTGTATCTGAGAATTATGTGGATTGAAAGATGATGTAGTGACAAAGATTGGAATGGCTAAGATGGTTTGGTCATTTAGAAGGATGGATGAAAGAGAGTTACTAAAGAAAGAGGTATGGCGACCAAGAGTGAATATGGGAGATGTGGGTAGGGGATGCCCTAGACGCACATACAGTGACCAAATTCGCGATGTACTGAATAAAGGCCAAATCAAAAGCACTCGAAACCCAAACCGAAACAAGTTGTATGTTTAGATCGGTGCACCTGGCGTTGCATAGTCTTTGCCTACCCCATTGGGAGACGGGTGAAGGTATGTATGAATGTATTATGTAATAGCCCTTATTTTCGTGGGAATAAGAGTGATGTCGAAAATTTCATATAGTGATACACAGGGTGACATCAAAGACGTGATCTATATAAGTATGTTTATCGTTGTCTAGTATGTACCCATATTAGAAGCCTAGAGCTTAATTTGGGACTAGTTCAATTTGTGTGACATTGTCCTGTGATTATTATTATTATTTATACTTGACAGAAAGAGATGCAAAGATAAACGTCGAAACAACGAAACAAATAAATGACAATGACTAACTTGAATTGTCATTGTAAAATAGTCTGAATAGGATTCAAAGAGGATTGATTCTAAAAATAGGGTAACCATGATTTACTAAATCGGTGATTGGTGAAAAAATAAATAGCTTTTGTTTCTTGTGACTAATATTGCTTGAAAATGACCATCCATTATACGTACAGATTCTGAAAAACTGGTTTCTGATCACGTCTTTGAAGTCACCCTGTTGAAGAAAGATGAGCTTAAAAAATTGGTAGAAGCCCCAAGAATTATCCTTAAATTGACAGAAACATAAAAAATGAGCCAAGTGTTCGAATTTCCGCCAAATCGACTGCGCAAAATCAAACTAATAAATTGTTCCCCTTGACCAACAGAGCTCGAAACGAACGAGTTACGACTGCATCCGTCCCTCTCGCTCACGTTCAAATTGTCATTAGCCGTCCCTTGCAATATCTAACAACCTTACAAGGTGCTCATAATTTTTTGGCGTAAAAACGGGCCAAGTGCGTGTCCTGTACGTGTGTAGAATTCCGTAGATATGAGGGTTTGATCATTTGTTATGCGTTGATTTCTGTTTTTGGCAGCTGCGTATGTACCTATGTCAAATATAAATAGCTGTACACAGATGATGGCTTCACGGAAAGTGCTGTTCAAATCATAAAGATGAGAGTGATCTATTTTGTTTTATTCTTTAATATAATAATAATATAATACCACGGGACAATGTCACACAATTTGGCCTAGTCCCAAACTAAGCTCTAGGCTTGTACAATGGGTACTAGACAACGATAAATATATTTAAATAGAGAAATACATACTTAAATATATAGAAAACATCCAAGACTCAGGAACAAATATTCGCGCTCATCACACAAATATCTGCCCTTACCGGGATTTGAACCCAGGACCGCTGGCTTCGGAGGCAGGGTCACTCCCAACTAGGCCAACGTGTCGTCCAAACATTGATTGATTTGATGTGGTTGATTTATTTCAAACATTGATTGATTGTGAGAGATTAAACCTCTCTCCATTACCATAAATTAGTTTTTTTTTTATATGAATGCATAACGGATACATAAATATATTTTGTCCGTAGGATCACGCTTTAGAAAAGTAAAATATAATTACTATAATTACTTACCTATGTGAGTACCGAAAAAACAGGGTCAATAACATAAACATCCTAAAAAAAAAACTAAAAATAATAATAATTATTACTATTAATAATTATGTTACTATGTTAGTAATTATAAGACTGAAATAATTTCCAATAGAATGTTACCTTATCTTCATTGAATACTTTTTCTTATTTGTAACAAGTAATGCCTTATTTTAGGTTGTGTCCCCTTGGTCTCTATTCACTCCGTGTTACGGTACTTATAAAAAGGTATTTCCAAGAAACGAAAGCTTTAGCAAGTTAAGCGGTAAGCGGTAAGATTAGGCGAACCATTTCCCAGAAAACAGTTTAGTAGTAATTCAATATCAAAAAAGCATTTAATTATCAACAAAAGCTTTGAAAAACTTCGCTCACTTTCACAGTAAGCCAGCTAATTACACTTTCTGCCCACGGAACCATGAAAAATCGACACCCTAAGGGGGCAAAGTTCCCGCCAGATGGCGTTAGGCTATTCAAATTTTCTTGTTAAAATTTCCCTGTTTTAATAAAAGAACTTGGCCCTTGACACAAGATGGTTGCAGTAAATAGGGCGGAAATCGTTTGCGAGTTTTTATTTTGTTTTTGAAATTTGGGTAATTAGTTTTTGGCCTTTGTAAACTACTTGAATAGTAAATCATTTTATTAAAAGGCTTTACCTAATGTTTAGCTATAGCAGAATTCTTATTTGGCTGAATCAGAATGACAACTTAATTGTTGTAATGTTGCCACAGAATAGCTCGTGTTTGTAGCAATATTTTAAAAAGTTTTGGTATACCAAATATATTTGACGACGCATTAGCCTAGTTGGTAGTGACCCTGCCTGCGAAACTAGCGGTCCCGAGTTCGATTCCCGGTATGAGTAAATATTTGTGCATTACACAAATAGCACATTTTTTTTCTGACTCTCGTTTTTTTTTGCATTTATGTATTTATTGACGCGGTCAAATGATATTGGTTTTGAAATGATAGGATCCCGTTCGCTTTGTGTATACAATATTTTTTTAATTGTCAAAGTTAGCTACTTAGGCAGGGCCACTACAACTAGGCTAATCACGTGGTCGTTTCTATTTACCACTAGCTTCTATTCGCGACTCCGTTCGCGTATCGCTATGCTTTTTTGGGTTCCGTAGTCAAACTAGGAACCCTTATAGTTTCGCCATGTCCTTCCGACCGTCGTCCGTCCGTCCGTCCGTCCGCAGCCTAGCGCACAGACTCTTAGTACTAGAAAGCTGTGATTGGGCATGAATATGCATATTAGTCTCGTTAACAAAGTGGTACTATAAAATGTAACTTCTCCTCTACCCTATAGTGTGGGGTGTTGTTGGATAGGTCTTTCAAAAATATGGGTTTGTCAAAACAGTTTTTCGATTTTGTAATCCGTTTATGAAATATTAAGCTTTAAAGCGCTTATTTTTGTTACACTCAAGGCCCCCCCACCTCTACAGCCAAAACTACAAATACTAAATAAAAAAAAAACCTAAATGAAAGAGCATATAACGAATTTTAAAGGAAAACTATCACGACATCATTGGATCTTGAGATACAGGCGATTATACCTGCTAAAATAATCTAAGACGGCACCAATTGACTTTAAATAGAAAATTTGTACCTAATGACTTGTTGATTTTTATGTTTGTAGTACTTTTTTTGTAGTACTGGAGCCCTACACTGAGCATGGTCCGACATGCTCTTGACTGGTTTTATTTATTTTATTTATGGCATGGGGCCATGGAGTAGGCAAAGGAGCATACAGGCCACCTGATGGTAAGTCCTACATTCGCATTCTCAAGACTAAAATCTTAAGACTGCAATATTAAGACGACAAATGCTATGCCAACTCTCAGGACTAAGAATTGGCTCCATGCTAGTAATTTAACTTGTCTTATCTCCACGCCGGACCGGAACACAACAAGCCGAATACTGTTGCTTGGCGCTCTACCACCATAAAAAAAGCTTTCCTTTAGTATAAATAAATAAACAAACAGACACATTTAAGCATTAATATGGCTATGGGTAAGAATTACATACATACATAACGTCATGCTTTCATTCCCAGAGTGGGGAAGGCAGAGCTACAGAATACCAACAACTCTAAACTTGTTGATAATTCTGTATCCACATTTTGCACAATCAAGCCAAGAAGTTTACTAGTGTATTAGTGACAAGTTGCAAGCCCATCGCCTATTAGTACCTACTACAAGCCTTTATTTCCGTAGGAATTATATTAAACATTATCACGTTTTGTATAGAAAATAAAACCAAGATTATAAAGCCGTGCGCACCTGCTTAGCGTATTGTTAACGTGATTGTGTGAAGCCATCTTGAACAAATCCAAAGTCTTTTGTAAAAATAGAACAGGAAAATGGCGACGTTATGTTTGTAGAAAATTACTGCCACCTTAATTATTTGCGATGTTTGACTCCCGTTTCTTTGTTTTCTGGCTCGGCCAAAGGGCAAACTTGATAGGTAAAATAACTAATTTATAAAAAAAAATATGTACTGCTATTATAAAAGTGAAATTAACTATGTCTGTTTGTTATGCTTTCACGGATAAACCGCTGAACCGATTTAGATGAAATTTGGCATGGAGATAGTTTGAGTCCCGGGGAAGGACATACGGTATTTTTTATCCCGAAACATTGGAGGTTCTAGGGGGTATAGCGATATACATTTGGATTTTTTTGTAATCGGTCCCGTAGTTTTTGAGCTTATTCGTTACAAACATACAAAAATTGAAATCTTTCCTCTTTATAATATGAGTACTTGGTGTAGACTGTTAATATTAAATACTTGTCTTAATTATTCAAACCAAACAGCTTCCCTTTGACCCCCTAGCACTTAAATACCTCACTTTATCATTTTAATGAGAGCCCCTTCAGTTGATTTTTCACGGGTTGAATACCTCTTCGCCCTCAAACGAGCCATAGCAGACAATTGCCTCACCGATCCCTAACGATAATTTATTGACGTCTTTTGAGTCCATTATGAACACGGAGAGCGGATGACTGGGGAGGTTACTCGTAGTCCGTATATTAACAAGTTTCAACCTCATGATCAGTCATCAGTGATCGGAATAGGTAGTGCAATTTTGTGAGACTTCGGTACGTAAGCTTAGCATGTAACCCCGGGATTTCATTTGCAAAGTTTTAGTTTGTGTTTTGTTCAAAAACGTTACTAATTAACTTTAACTATTGTTTTGCTAGTATATAATATCGCATTGACGAAATATGTAGACACTTACAACGACAAAAACTTAGAAAAGTGTTTACAGTGACAAAAACTTATATTACGCGCATTTTCCCATTTAACTTCAAGAAGGTCAAGAAAATATTCTGTGGAAAAATGCGAGTCCTGGAATCCCAGGTTTTATCCTTATAAGTATAATGTTTCAGGTCATTCACCCGAAATTGCACGACCTATTTAATTCCGATCACTGCTCATGATTCAAATATGATCATCAATATAAAATCTGTGGGCAATTGGATTTGATTGCTTTTACATTTTGTATATACCAAGTCTTAAAGGACCATAGCTTAAAGTGTCCTAGGCTGAATTAAACAGTAAAACCTTATTGCTTTCGACATGTTTGCGTATTGTCATTTGATAGGTCTTATTTACTTGATAATAATGACGGCCGAGTTAAAAACAATACGTTAACATGTGAAAAAGCAATATTGTTTTAACGTGTAAAATGACCTCAATAGTACCTAACTCTTTTTCTAATATGGACATTAACTTTAGCGCCATTCTAGATATAATATTTCAGTTGTATGGAAAAATGGAACCTGTTAATACGGTATAGTATGTATTTTCCTGTATTTTTTTGTGCATTGTATTAAGGAAAATATACAAGCTTGTAAACCTATTTTCACTGGCATAGATCCAAGTTAAAGGCATCTCCGTATGTTTTCGTAATCTGTGGCCAAAACTCACCAAGTGGAAGAGTAAAAATCCTCTAAGTTTTCCACCGCCATGCTTTGTAAGTGAAATTAATTAGGTAATTATGTAGTAACAGAAAAATATGGCGGAAAACGGGAAGGGTTAGGACATCCGTCTGAATTACGGGAATTATGCTTAAGTAGGCAGGGGATTTTAATTGGTATTTAGTATTGTACTGAAGAAACTGTACTTACAATAAATAAATAATCTATATAAATAAAAACCGGGCATGAACATGTCGGAACGTGCTCATTGTAAGGTTTCGAAGCCGCTAAGTACTACAAACATAAAAAATGGCCAGGGGGTCACTTGATTGTAACAAAAATTTGCGCTTTAAAGTTTAATATTTCATAAACAGATCCCGCTATATTTTTGAAAGACCTATCCGCATTAAGGGGCAGACAAGAAAAAAAATTACTCACGATACGTGTAGTTTTTTAAAGATTTTATTTTACCATTTTTTTGGCGTAACTTCTATGTATATTGATGCCAAATTACAGCTTTCTAGTACTAAGAGTCTCTGCACTAGGCCGCGGACGGACGGAAGGACATGGCGAAACTATAAGCGTTCCTAGTTTGACTACGGAACCCTAAAAAGGAATCGCTGAAATGTATGTACGAGTATAACTTCCGTACGACTGCATCAAAATGAATGGATAATTCTTTTTTTGCTGTGTTCGTTATTATTGTCAGGACAAGGTTTATATGACAGAAAATAAAAACACTAGGAAAGTCGGATATACATCACTACTTGAAAAAAACCGCGTATCTCATATTTCGTGATGTACGATTTTAAAGTTAAACATGAAGATAAATAAGTTCAAAATCGTCAATCACGAACAGCTAGGTAGTTAAATATAAAGGGACTTTCTCATATACATTGAGCTAGTCCCAAACTATGCTCAAGGGTTGTACTATGGGTACTAGACAACGATAAACATACTTACGTAGAGAAATAAATACTTAAACACATAGAAAACATCCAAGACCCGAATCAGAAACAAATACGCACTAATATTTGTGTGAGGAGCACGAGTATTTGTTCCGGAGTCTTGGATGTTTTCTATGTATTTAAGTATGTATTTCTCTATATAAGTATGTTTATCGTTGTCTAGTACCCATAGTACAAGCCTAGAGCTAAGTTTGGGACTAGGTCAATTTGTGACAATGTCCCGTGATATTATTATTATTATTAATAATAGATATGTCGCAAGAATAACGAGCATAAAATGTAACAAGGTTGCAACAGTTTCAGAACAATCAATTTATTAAAAAAAAATAGAAATTTAAAAAACCCCCGACTAAATAAATAGTCTGTAAAAATTGTCTAAAAAGTAAATAATAATAAGTCAGTGGCCTAAAGGGCTGATTGTTTGATAAGTATAGATGAATTATCGAGAGCATGGAATTGCATTTGTAGTGGTTGTACCGTTTGCAACAAAAGGAGAATGATTTTCTCTTAATTTAATAAAATTACATACCTAAGCGTATGAGAGGAGGAGGAGAAATGGAATAAGTAGTAGTCCTCTCTTTTTTGCTTTTAGTCGCTATCATGTTCTTCATCTGAGCTGTCACAAGTATTGATAAAAAGATTGTTTGAAATTCGATCCATTTCCCCTTCCTGACATCGATATTTACTGTCTTCACTTTCGACATGGCGACAAATATTTTCCCAGTCCTCAGCAGGAATAGTATTCATTCGTTCAGTTGCTAAACTCATAATGCCTTGCATGTTTAAAGAAATGTCTTTCCATTAATATTTTTCGGTTGTCCTCGGTCTTTTTCCATTTAAATCCTATTTTTTGTATTTGTTTTTTTGGTTTTGTGTATTTTTGGTGGAAATGCCAAATTTGTAATCTATATCGGATTTTAACACAGAGTGGAGTGCCTTTAAGGGTGGAAATTGCTTATGGGACAGATGAAAATTGTATATAGTTCTCCGGATGACTTCCTGATCAAAATCGTCTACTGCTGATGACGGACAAGTACGTAACGTTTTATTTCTCGGGAGGTGAATTTATTTGTTGATGCGAATTTCTCACTATTGCTCTCTGACACATTGTTATAAACAGTAGAGAGACAAACACCTGTAGCTTTTTCAACTAACTGGGCAGCCGTGTAAGAGGAATTTAAAATTTTCTTCAGTTCAAGTTCAAAATATTTATAACAGTTAAAAATAATTTGCGTACTTTGACTCTCAATCGGACCACAATTACTCACTGCCATATTTTTTGAAAATTATGTAACTTACACTTACTTGTACGGGCTGACACAAAAATATTCTGATAATATAATATAATATGCACAACGTAAATAATATTCACAGTTTGACATTGACATTATTTTGGTATTTACTTCTTCAATATATAACAAACCTCTTTTTATGCTGATAGTACGAGAAAATAGAAAATTCAAATATAGAATGCCTAAAAACATACAATACTACTACATATGCAATTCCATGCTCTCGTTAATTTAACTATAGATGGTTAACTGAACACTGACACTAACTATACTGACACGTCGGGGACCGCTAAGTAGCTGGGTTGTATGGCTGGGATTTTGTGTTATTTTATTTACTTAGCGGTCCCCCGCCGTGTCAGTTTAGTTAGTGTCAGTTTTAAAATAAAGCTACAATAATCAGAATGGTTCTTAGCAAGATTTCATTAAAATTGGTTGGTTCGCTTAAGAGATATCAGCTCTGAAAGTAGGTGTCGCCGTTATTTTGGGGGCTTGTTACCCTCTAAAAGCTAAATATCTCAAAAACGGCTAAAGCGATTTTGATGAAACATGTCTAAGAACCACCACTAAAAAACCTGCATTCATTTAAAAAAAAAACGGATTCAAATCGGTTCATCCATTTAAGAGCTACGGTGGCACAGACAGAGACACACACACACACATACACGTCAAACTTATAATACCCCTCTTTTTGCGTCGGGGATTAAAAACAAATGTATCTATGCGAAACGTTACTTTGCGAAAACTTCGTATGTGAAAATACAGACCTAATCTTGAAGAATAATATCAGGTGGTCCCAAAAATAGCTCAGTAAATGCTTAAAAAACATTGTTTTGACAGAATTTCGCTGGGATTCGTTAGAATAATCAATTAGGTGAATACATCTGCCTATAAAGTTGTTTTGCTGCGAATTCCGTTATAACTTCAGGGCTCGAGTCATAGGCAGGCATAAAAATAATATAATTTACGCAGAACAAAATCCATTCATGCTAATATTATGAATGGGCTCAAGCGGTGAACCGATTGCGATGAAATTTGGTATGGAGACAGCTTAAACCCCAAGGAACGACATAGTATATGGCTAAGGACCAAAAAGTTGGCCACGCTAACTCACTCTATTAAATTTTCTATGAAACTTTTCCGTTGTGACACGTTTTTTTTTTTTATGTTATGGAGAAGGCACACGAGCACTCAGGCCACCTGATGGTTAGTGGAGAATCTGAGACCCATAGACATTAGAATTCTCAAGACTATAATCCTAAGACCTCAAATGCGTTGCCAACCCTGAGGACTAAGATGGAATGCCTCTAAGCTAGTAATTTCACCGGTTGTCTTATCCCCACACCGGAACACAACAACGCGAACACAGACAGAATTAGCCATAGTAGGGATGATTTTCGTGTCACAACGGAACTTTTTTCACTTTTGTTGTTTGTATGGTTAACTACGCTTAACTGTGGTCCAACTATTTGGTCCTTGCGAGGAAATAACGGTAACCGACTTCCACGGAGTCACGGGTAACAGCTATTTCTGATTCAATTGAAGCCAAAACAGTTAAAACATCTATATCCGATGTTATTGAAATCAAAATGGAATTTCTAAGGCGATTTTTGTCAAAGGCATGTCTGTAGCACTTTCTTTTAAGAGGAGTGTGAAGCAAAAAAACCATACAGAATGCGATTAAGTTTTTCTCCCCTTAAACGTTGTCCGATTTTTAAGATTTTTGAATATGTTACTGATATTATGAAAAACTAGGTCGGTACGTTTCCCTTTCAAAAAAATATTTACAGGAAAAAAAAAATAACAAAAGCGGAAACGTACAGACCTAGTTTTAAACAGACTTCAAAAAAAGAAAAAGGTTATACGTTCCATTGTACGTTTTTTTTTTATGTATGTTCACCGTTTATTCCGTCAAATGTGGACCGATTTAGAATTTTTTTTTGCTTTGATACACTATACTTTTGAGGTGGTCCCAGTGTCACCAAATCTGGATCTGATCAGAGGATCAGTGAGGAATTGATTTAGGAGAAAACGTAAAAAAGCATATAAATCGCAAAACACTAAATTTTTACCCGTTTATAAAGATTTATATAGAATCAAAACATGTTAATTTATATATTTTTCGGTACCCTCATTTTATTTACGTAATATTTTAATTCATCGATAAAGCTTAAACATAGTAATTTACGAAGTAATCGGTCGAGTCATAAACTATTCTAAAACACGTCATATTATCATTATGTATGTTCATAAAAACATCGCTAAATTTAGAAAGAACTGTGACATACATAATGTTAATACCAGAAATAAATATAAGCTCGCAGTGCCCTTCACGCGGCTCCATAAAATAAAAAACTCTTTTATGGGTAATTGTATTAGGTTCTATAATAAGCTCCCAAGTAATGTTACTGAACTATCAGTAAATAAATTTAAGAGTTACGTTAAGCGTAAACTAATTTCTAAAGCATATTATAGTATTAAAGACTATATTAATGATAACAATGCTTGGGACTGAATTGCTTGTAATAAAATGTTTAGTCCTTACGACAAAAGGTTGCGAACGTCGAAAAAAAAAAGACATCTGACAGAGTTTCTTACAGGTTCTTCTCTGATCGGTCGCGATTTGAACCTGCAGTCAATTTAGGCTAAGTCGCTACTATGACGTTTCAAAAGAGTTTATTATTTGTAAACCTACTTGAATAAAGATTATTCTGATTCTGATTCTAAATTTAAAACGCAATAGAATGGAGGCCCTGGTCAACTGTCATCCCACACATGTTTAGCGATAGTAAAGAAAAACGTTAGTAGTGCTTCCACCAAGGGTAGAGCCCTGAATTGATTCCTTATCTGCCTAATACTGTACCTTCATATAAAACCTTAAAATCTTAATTTCCTCGAGGCTATAGATACAGTTACCGCGTCCATCGGACAGATGGCGCGCCCGTGATTGATGGGAGAAAACTTAATTATCATACTTCCCTCGCTTATTCTTTAAATTACTTCTACCCCCAGTTTACACACAACTTTCCCTTATTGGATTTTGTTTGAGCATATTTAGGGCAGTGCGGCTACCTTATAAGGAGCAATTGATGATGTCTCACCAAACAAAGAAGTTTTTTGTTAAACGTTATTGGTAAGTAGGCCATAGAAAGTTATCTTGAGACTGCTTTGCAACGCCGAGGCCCTAGCCAAGATGCGTTCGCTAACTAACGTTTCTATTCGTTTGGTTTTTAAACCAATCGCGTTACTGCCGTCACTGGTAGATCATGTCATACGAAATGTCACGTGATCTACTAGTGACGTGATTGGTTTAAAATTCAAACGAATAGAAACGCTAGTTAGCGAACGTATCCTCAGTACTAATGCTGGGTTTACAAGGGCTAAAGGCTAGTTTATGGAGTTTTACACGCGTTGGCTTCAAATACAGCGTCACCTGCGGCGGAGCCCGCGGGTGGCATCGCCGCGTTGCACGCAGCGTCGCACGCGTCATTTAAGCTGGGTCCACATTTATATCATTTCGTCGTATCGTATCTCTGTCGCGTTGCACCGACGCGTATCAAGATCGCTAGTGTGGACGCAAAAACAGCGCGATCATGCGGCGGGCCGTATCTGATGAGTCGGGATCGATGTTTACACGCGTTTGTTTTATACCCCGCACACTCGCGATCGGATACGCGTATATGAATCACGATACGAAGTTATGATTTGATATGCGATACGCCGTGATCGCTCTTGAGGCGGTTTTTCCCCGGTCATCAAAGGGGATACGGGGAGCGTCCACACTTAATGATAGGGCGTTATTATATGATACGCTACGGTTAGTATGGATGCATTTTTTCATGCGACAAGGCGGTTTTTCCCCGGTCATCAAAGGGGATACGGGGAGCGTCCACACTTAATGATAGGGCGTTATTATATGATACGCTACGGTTAGTATGGATGCATTTTTTCATGCGACAATGGTAGTGATACGGTGTGCCGAAAGTGAGCGTCCATACTTAGGATACGCGAGTTCGATACGATACGCGTGATCGTAATCGGCAAAATTATACAAATGTGGACCCAGCTTAACGGCGGTACCCTCCACTCTCTATGTCCCGTGCCACGCGCCGCATTACGCCCCGCATTATCATAAACAACCCCGCACATTGCCATATGATTGTATTTCACGTGCCACTGCACGCGCGGCCGCCTCCGTAAACGGAAAAAAACGCCCGACGCCACATGCGAGGCCAAGCCGCACGCCACGCTCGATGCCCCGCGTCTCCGTAAACAAACCTTTAGAGTTTGTCATTAGTACTGATCTTTAAAGTCTTGTCTTGAACAAGTCTTTAAAGTTGTTGGTATTTCTGTGCCTACCCATTCTGGGAATGAAGGCATGATGTTATGTTTGAATGTAATCAGCATGTTTACACATTGGGTATTAGTTTAAGTGACATGTACTAAGCATTAGTTTCTAAACCTGTGACAACCTAGCATAAGTTAAAAATGTTGGAAGACGATGAGAGGAATAAAGGCCATTAATTAGTACTAATCGCATAGTACTAACCTGCATAGTGACAAGTGGCAAGTAACCGCTTACACGTTGGTTAAGTAATTCATAATTATTTTTTCAGTAAGTAGAAATGTGTTAAAGGTACAGTTAACCAACTTGATTCCTAGGCCACTATGGGTTTTGGTAAATTGGTTGACAACGTATCAACCGAAATATAAGAGACTTCTTTTAATTTGGTTGACAACGTCATAAGTAGTTCAAACTGGCTTAGGCATCAAATTGTCGACTGTACAACTTGTCACGAAGCACATGTCGTAGCGGTTTATAGGTTCAGCAAGCGACAAGTGCTTATCAAATTGTGGTAGAGGTATCGACTTGTCATTAAGTAAATAGAATCAAATTCTATTCACTTGCACTGCATACAAGCACTTAATACTAAGCACTAGTCAGCATATCTACACATTGGGTATTAGTATAAGACAAGTGTCATGTACCTCAACGAAAATGTTAAGAATTCTAAGCCTTGTCATAATAAACTTCAAACTAAACATCTAAAGACTAGCTTGACAATAACTACAATGATATGGTTCTAAGTATGCTTAAACTTTTTATTGGGTGAATGTACTAAGCATTACTTACTAAACCCAGCGTAAGAGCTGTATATCGACCGAGACACCCGGTTCAAGATACGTCAAAAATGTTGGAAGACGATGAAAGGAATAAAGGCCTTTTATTAAATCCAAATTCCATACCGAAAGATTTATAACTGAAGTTGGTGGTCCTGAAAACGATAAATCATCTGGTAAAGATCTAGAGTTGTCTGAGTCACGATTCTAGTGTAGAATAGCACCTCGGTCAAGATCGGTCATACGGCCCTTTGGCTTGTAATAAATGGATTTTAAGTGAGATCTCCATGTCAAGATACGTCATAGAAAATAAATATATATCACGGGACAATCTCACACAAATTGATCTAGTCCCAAACTAAGCTCTAGGCTTGTACTGATACTCGACAACGATAAACATTCTGTAGAGATATAGATAACATCCAAGACTCAGAAACAAATACTCGCTCTCATCGCAAAAATATTTGCCCATACCGGGAATCTATCCCTAAGGTCACTACCAACTAGGGAATAAAGTCGTTGACAACTCATAGATGACTGTCATCAAGTGACGCTTCTTAAAACTGTAATTTTACTTAAATCCACATGTGTATCATTTTGACGTATCGTATCATTATCGTATAATTTTAAATTGCTTTTACAGCCTTCAAGAGTATTTTAGTTTTAAAGATAATGTATGACTGAGTAAGAATATGGTGAGATTTAGGTTATATTGTAGAATAAATTTTGAGTTGCTGTGCCCTAGCAGGGTTTATGCTGGAACGTATTGTATGCTTAGTTATTAAGATCTTGTAAAACCCATAACTGCAATGAATAAATGAATTATGAATTATCTCTGTCGCGTAGCACTGACGCGTATCATGATCGTTAGTGTGGATGCAAAATCGATCGCTGCCCGCGATCCATGTTGCTACGCGTTTATTAAATACCCCACACGCCTGCGATCTGATACGCGTATCAATGTCGTTAAGTATGGACGTGTTTTGATGCTGTATCATGATACGCAGTTATGATTTGATACGTGATACGCCGCCCACCTCAAGATTGTTTTTCCCCGATCATCGAAAGGAATACGGCGTTATGATACAATACGCTACTGTGGTACGGCTAGTATGGACCTGGATTAACGAGACAATGCTAGTGATACGGTTTGCCCAAGGTGACCCAAAAATGATACAAATGTGGACCCAGCTTTAGGTCATGAGTCATGAGCTGAAGTAGTTAATCGAGCAATAAGGGTTAACGTTGAAAAACCGTATGCCTGTTATTCTATGTCGAAAGACAGTGCTAATTGAATGTAAAAAGAGAACTCAAAAACCGGGCAAGAGCATGTCGGACCATGCTCAGTGTAAACACTTTAATCTAACTAGGACTCTCTGAGCTAGGCTGCGGACGGACGGACGGACGGACACGGCGAAACTATATAGTAGATGATCCGAACCTAAATCGTTTTTCACCGAGCTGATAATAGAATGAAACATAATATATTTTATCATGAATTTAGTATATTAGAAAATATGTTAAAAAAGGGTTCGCTAAAAAAAAACCTGGACAGATTATTTTTAATTATTTTTTAAAATATGATTTTTAATTCAATGTTGCAACATCAAGATAATAAGAAAATTTTGTGCTGACTGAAAATATAAAACGTATAGAATGTGCAGCAGGTGGTCTACTATTTACATATGATGTTTTTTTTTTTTCAATTTTCCCATCCAGTGAAAGTAACTGGCATCGATATACCTGTTTATACCTGACAACGCAGTAGTTCGCCTAGGTAAACTTAACTTAACTTTCAGTCAGCACAAAATTTTCTTATTATCTTGATGTTGCAACATTGAATTAAAAATCATTTTTTGAAAAATAATTAAAAATAGTCTGTCCAGGATTTTTAAAGCGAACCCATTTTTAACATGTTTTCTAGTATACTAAATTCATGATAAAATATGTTTCATTCTATTATCAGCTCGGTGAAGGTCGATTTAGGTTCCGATCTTAGACTAATAAGGGTTCCTAGTTTGATTGCGGAAAACTATGTAGAAAAGCCAACACGACAATGAATTAGGACAAAATGGACAAACACAAATCAAAGTGCTTGGTTGTGAGTTATGGGTAATTGTAATGAATGTCAGTTCCAATTGTATTTTTTCTGTAATGTCGGTCAAATAAGTGACATTTTAAAATTGACGCACTTTCACACACACACACACACACTTTCTTATAAAAACACATCTTATCCGCCTTATTGGTTTTTGACGTGCAAATATAATTCAGCCTAAAATATAGTTAATGGCGGATATATTTGGCCGACTGTACAAACGAAGGCACATATGCGAAAGGCAAATGATTTAACCATTAAAGTAGGTTACATTAAAACTCCCACAGAAGTAAATAAAACACGCCTCAAGGATAAATTCAAACCGTTGAAACTTGAAAAAAGAACTTCCGGCAAAAAACCCGCAAATCCGCCGGATACGGAAGCCACTCGGAAGTAGTTTTTCAAACCTTTTCACTGGACGCGGGCTTAATCCAAACTTTAAGGTATGACTTAATGCACGAAAAGATCTTATTTTATTACAAAATCCGCAAATAAGTCATTGCTGAGCTTCGCTGTCTTTTTAATGCGTTCAGCTCGAAAAGACTGTCATTATCTAAATATATAAAAGATGAAACTGATTAACATACATATGTACATATTGTCACGCCTTCATTTCCAGAGTAGTGTAGGGAGCTACAAAAATACCAACAACTCTAAAAACACTTGTTGATAATTCTGTAACCACATTTTGCACAATCAGGCCAAGAAGTTAGTGTATTAGTGACAGGTTGCAAGCCGATCGCTTAACAGTACTCTACAAGCCCTTATTCCCTTACGGCCGAACCCTATATTCAAACCGCGAATAGATAAGAACTTTACTTCGGGTTGAAATTTGACATTTTCCCATAAAAAATGTGTCAAATTTTAATCCGTATTAAGGCTATCTGTCCGCGGTTAGAATATAGGGTTCGGCCGTTAGTCGCCTCTTACGACTTGCACGGGAAGACATGGAGTGGCACAATTCTACACCGGCAACCACACTACAATACACGGACTAAGTGGGTTCTATGTGCTTTCATATTAGATATTTTTCAGATTTATATTATAAATACCATAGCTACTGTTAGGGCTTGTAACCTGTCACTAATACAATAGTAAACTTCTTGGCCTGATTGTGCAAAATGTGGTTACAGAATTATAAACAAGTCTTTTTACAGTTGTTGGTATTCTGTAGCTCTGCCTACCCCACTCTGGGAATGAAGGCGTGATGTTACGTATGTATACTTTACTCGTACTACAAATCATCTAAGACAGCACCCAATAACTCAATAGGAAAGTCATTATAACCTGTTGTGTTTTGAGATATTTTTTTGTGTTCGGAACCCTACACTGAGCACGGTCCGTCACGATCTTGCCCGTTTTTTTTTACTTAAATTTATAGATCGATTTATTTTATCAAAATAGTTTTCGAACTACTCATCTGGGCCTCTATTCAACTGCCTTATAACGATATCGTGTTTGACATGTTTTAGAATCGTTTATGTCACAGTTGCCATTATTGTAAATGACATAAGAGTTATGAAAACGTTGACAATACGGAAACACGTCAAATACGATATCGTTATTACCGTGTAGAACCCCAGCCCTGATATTAAATGCCGCTTGTAAAAGGGTCACCCATACATACAAATCATACAATGTATGTATTTAACAAATGTAACCATTCAGTATTCACTAGGGAAGTACGCGGCGGCCAGCAATATCGAAAACTTAATCCCGCGCTCAACAATATGCAGCAAATGGATTGGTTTCAAATGAATCTGTACTGTGATAGTGATGTGCTAGGAATAGAGTTATAGTTAATTTATCGATAAATTCCCTATCAAATGAATACAATTTAACGCTATAAATAATTAATAAGTTATAAAATGTCAATAATCCAACGATAAAAAAGTAAGGTCTCGTGTATCGCTATTCCCTTCGAGAACTGTCTACGTTTCTGGGATTAAAAGATCCTACACCGTTCTCCGCAAATCAAGCTAACTCCATATCAAATTTGATTAAATTTTAGCTGTGAAAGGGTAACAAATAAACAAGTGCAAAAATTTACATACTTTCATATTAGTACAAGCTGTTGCTCACTTTTACATCCACGTAGAAGTCGTTTATCATTATTCCCTCAGGAACAGACGTATTTTTGGGGGAAATAAGTATCCTCAGTCTTTTCCACAACTCAAGCAATCGTCATACCAAATTTTATCGCAATCAGTTTAGCGATTTAGCAGTGAAATCGTAACCAACAGACATACAAAGTTACTTTCACATTTATATATTACTTAGTAAACTTAGAGTATATAAAGTTTTAAGCATTAGCTTGTTCTCATCAAAATTAGAACATGAACGCAATTTATTTTAATTTAATAAAGTGATGACATTTGTTGAATATAGTAATATAATGAAATTTCTAATTTAATCATCAATGTGATCGTAGGCCTGTTTTATCGATACAGCGTAGCACTAGCTCTCAAACCCAACCGCACGATTCATCTTTGCTGACAAATATTGAAATGAGACCGTTCCCAGTGTTGCGAGATCCATTAATCGACTGGTTTTATCGATAATGCAAATAGTAAATACAAGTAACTGGCACATCTCTATTTATGCAATTATGATTATAATTCGCTTGTTTATTTGCGATTGTGTTGCAATTGTGGAGCTGAGATAATGTGTCAGTCAATATGCTTAGGTCGCTTTAACTGTGCGTTTTGTATTGGTAGACACATGGGTGGATGAAAACTGGGATAATGATCTCGAAATAAAAACTCGCATTGAAAAAAAGACGACACGCTAGCCTAGTTGGTAGTGGCCCTGCCTTCGAAGCTAGGGGTCCTGGGTTCAAATCCCGGTAAGGGCAGATATTTGTGTGATGAGCATGAGTATTTGTTCCTGAGTCTTGGATGTTTTCTATGTATTTAAGTATATATTTCTATATATAAGTAGTAGTAAGTTTATCGTTGTCTAGTACCCATAAGTGGGTGAATTGCAGAAAAAATGTACCTTTTAGTTTAATTGGTGTCCCGTGAAAACACGGTGGATTTAAAATTATATCATGAGAAGAAAAGACGATGTAATTATTTTTCTTAAAGTATGAGAAAGCTTAAAATTCAGATAAAATTATTTTTATTTTTATTCTGTTTTATTTATATAGATTTAAATAAAAAACAATCCTGCGATACGCGAGTACTTCATATATTATGGTCATGTCCCAATTCCGAGTGTGTTTTTATCTAGGAAATTTGTTACGATTTATATTAATTCTTATAAAGCATAACTGTAAACTATACAGTCCTTTTTAGTTAATCTTTAAGTTCCGTACAAATCTATTAAATTTTATTGTAAATAGTTATGAAATTTTAATATTAATTTACCTGTCCCAACTTACTGGACTTTCGTTACTCAGCTTTAGTTACGGAGCATTTAATCCCAAAAAAAGTTTTAAATATCTTAGTAGAACTACTTTTTATCAATCTGGATACACCTTGATATCTATCAAACTGTTGAACACAGCGACACCCATTTTGTTTTCAACGAAGTGGCACGCGGATTGACAGTCTAGTGTATAAAATCTAAAAAATCTCATGGTGATAAACGGCGATTTTCTCGGGTAAAAGTTTCATTTTCGTACACCACTTTATTCATTACCGTGTAGTTTTACTCTGCTTCTTAAGAATTTACAAAGTTCTAGAACAATGCATTACACGTTTGTAGGGAAATATATTTTTTAGGTAACGTTTCTCATATTATCATTCTCAGTTTCGTTATTTTTCGTTATGTAACGAAACTGAGAAACTGTAAAGCCTATTTCATACAATAAAACTATATAGAAAATACTGGTGTGTAAGTTTGTTTCAGTCGAAAAGTCTGCCACGGTACAAACCATCCATACTAACATTATGAATGTGGTGTGTCTGTCTGTTACCTCTTCACGCTTTAACCGCTGAACCGATTTAGATGAAATTTGGTATGGAGATAGCTTGAGTCCCGGGGAAGGACATAAGCTACTTTTTATCCCGGAAAATTAGACAGATCCCGAGGGAGCAGCGATAAACGACTTCTACGCGGACGGAGTCGCGGGCAAAAGCTAGTACCGTAAAATGAGGCTATTTGGTACTAAGTAATCACAAGCTTTTAGTTGATATATTTCTTGTCATGGCTACGATAGAACTGTAAAACTCGGTGTCAGGCTAATTGTTCAGCCATGTTATTCTCATAAGCGCATCACTTATTAACTCGACCCAGCTTTTGTTAACCGGCGCGTTTAAGTTGTCCCGTCAGAGCGTATAAAACACATCTTAGAGTGTGCATTCTCAAATAGGTAGCACGCTTCGACACTCAGATCACGCAAGCATCACTTCACCTATCACATCACGGAATTCTAGTTTAATGTCGAACGAACGGTGAGTCGATAAACTGACATTAGTTTGACATTACTGCGTCGAGTTGAATGCGTTTCCTGAATTTTATAAAGCAGGCAGCACAAGTACCGTGGTGCTTTTGTCGGAATGGTTAATAATAAATATTTCTAGTATTTAATGCAATCAATTCGTATATGAACGGATACAAATAATAAAAATAATTAAGTAGACTTATGTATTCGTACTTAATTTTGTTTGTTAGAGGTAGTTAAGTATATTTCAAAAATTGCCACATGACTAGTCTGTCTGTGGCATGTCACTTAGCCTACCTACCTCATTGAACTGACAGAAGCGACTTTTTTGATCAAAATCCGATCAAATTACTCTACCTAGATTTGTTTACGAAGCTTTTGTTATTATGATTGATGAAGCCATCTTTTAAATTATAGAACCTATGCTCTCCATCGAGTACGCCTTTCAGTGAAGTTTCTAATAATTATAATTTGACTGAGACAGACTGAGATTATGAGTAACATTGGCAAAATTGTGTCAACCAACGAACAGTTGCAGTTTCATTATAACAGAAGAAGGGTTCTAAACTCTCCCAAATACTAGAACCCCGAACGAAGTCTTGAGTGCAACGTTAACGTGCAAAATAGCCGGATATTAGCTACCAAATTTTTTACATAATAATATCCTAGAAATGAACGTACTTACCTACCCTGTAGGTAAGTGTCGACGAAATACGCTTGGTCATGCGTGTAATGGTGGGACACTTGGCGAAGAAAATGTGGGTTTTCTTGAAAGATCCGCTGAACAATAATTCTCGTATAATTATTGCCCATATGCAGTAAACTTAGGATAAGTCGCTACTATGACATCTCCAAAGTTTATTATTATGTAAACCAACTTGAATAAAGAATATTCTGATTCTGATTCATATCTAAATTCTCTTTCTAATGATGTCCCTAGACCTACCGACTTGAAATCATTGTTACCTCTTATATTGTACCTATATCCCTGGTAAATAAGTATTTTATTTCTTTATATATTACAGTCAAACCTGTTAACTTTGAACATTAAGTGGGGTTTTAGTAAAAATACCTGTTGTTCTCAAGTAGGTTTATTAAGTTCTGAACACCATCTTTTTCTGTCCGGCTGTCACACATGCATGACCCGAACCCATCACAGCTAATACAACAACTGGGTAACTTTGAGCGGCCTGAAAATGGTTTTTGCCAAGTTGATTAATCTCATTCCCCTTTCACCTTTTCACCACTCAAAAATACCTACTTATACGGTCAATTTTATTTCAAGCATTAAATGGATGCTACCAAAGTAGTCAAAGTTACTGGGTGTGACTGTAATGACAATACCTAATAATTTTCTTATCTCAATATTGTCTTATCATTTATAAAATAGACGGTTTTTTTTTCATATTGCAGTCCGTTTGAAAGATATTAAGGAAACTGTCAGAAAATCCCAGGCTCAGAGTAGCGCCTTAAGAAATACCGAAATACCTGTATTTAATTTTATTGTATGATTGTAGGTAACAATAATACATTATACAGGTGTCAAGTACATTTTGTGAGTGCATCACTACTATCTGGTTCACTAATGTTTCACCTAAAAACGTTTCACCAAATTATTCATTTGACAAACTATTCATTTGGCAAACCCCTGTTTTTTCTGAAACTGTAAATATTTCAGGATTTTTATAAAACTAACCTAACCTAACCTATAGGGTTTTACACGATAGTCCTGAAATAAATTCTGAAGTATTTACAGTTTCAGAAAAAACAGGGGTTTGCCAAATGAATAGTTTTGAAACATTTTTTGGTGAAATGACAGGATATGCTACTATATATGGCATACAATAATTTAAAGAAGTAAATAAAAAATACTTATAAAACTTAGATACTTATAACAATCATTATTTTTTATTAGAAAATAATTAACATTATAACTGTTGTTTTCTTTACAACATAAAAAATCTTTTAGCCTTTGTATTTAGGTACAAATTAATGTCTAATAATCATTAAAAAATATAACTATTTATAGGTCAGCTCTTCTCAAAAGTCAAACTCAAAACTGTTTTTTAAAAGCTATATATGTACACAATTCTTAAATTTGTACAAATCATTCTAGGTGCTTTTGCCACAATCAAAGCAAATATAAAATATCTTGTATGTTTTGTGTCCAAATAACAAGTTACATTAACACATTTACTAGGTCCCCTTTCACAAAAGCTAACTTGTATGTATAACAAGCAGAAGTCTCTTTAGTTTTATTTTTGTAATGAGTTTTGAATTGTGGTTAATGTTTGTGGTAAAAATTAAATGTTTGGGACTCTATAGCACATGAATGGCTGAAATTTTATACAGACCTGTCAGAGACACATCATTAGCCCTAAAAGATCTTGTGAAATTATTTTATACACATTTTTCCTTCACTGTAAAGTCCTGTACCACCATACTACAAGAATGATAAATTTATTGAATTTCTTATATTTCTAATAGCAAATGTTACAGTTTTCAATAACAATACTGGTGGTTCCAGAGGGAATAATAAAGTAATTATGAGTATGCCAATTTACCTTATCAAATAAAATGAAACAGCCATATTTTAATTACATGTTTTATTCAATACATCCAACTTTCATTTCCTTAGGTTAGAGGCTAGTTAGTTTCTTGATTATTTTGTACGACAACAATGTTATCCATAGTAGCACAGGCAAGTATAACTGACAGTTTGTACTATGCACAATGTGAACCTGAAATCATAAGATGCAAAAAATTATGACAAGATTTTGTAATGTGTTTGCAACTTACAACCTTAAAGATAAATGTTTTTGTTCATTGTTGTAACTTTATTATATTAACTACCCATTTATCTTAAAAGTTATCTGGAATCTCCTCTAAGCTGTTGCAAAAAATGAATCTCAGCAGCCAGAAAATGAACCCTTAAGACTCTAAATTCAAATTTTAATGCTTCAATTAAAGTTTCTCACGGGATATGAAGAGTTAAAGACTTGAATAATGATCGAAAACCATCTCATAGGTCTGACTTTTTAGATTTCCATGTATTAATACTATTTATTGTCTGACAGTAGAAACTACTGTTAACTCTGTTTAAACAGTATTTTTTATTAATATTATTTCTACCATCTGATCCTATTCACAGAATCACCACCAAATTCAGAATGTCTTTCCAGACATACTATCCTATTTCCCCTATATGAAGCACAGACTAATAAGAGACTATGTACCCTTAGAATAATAAGATATAGAAACCTAGTCAACGCACCAGTGTGATGCCACTCAACAAACTAGACCAAATTTGGTCTACCAGTACGACGTTATTTATGCACTTATGTGATGGTTTTGATGCGACTGTCGTCGTTCGAACTTACGAAATATAGGTACGTATCATCTATAGATTGTTGGGCAAAAACAAGGAATTTGGCATCTATTGCTTTGATAGCCTGTAGCAGTTAAACGGCTAAGGGATTTGCCCACCTGCCAAGTCGTACGTTACAATAAATTCATTAAGATTAATAAGGTATTGCTGTATTTTTTCTCTAGGTAAGATAGATAGGTACTAGGTTTCTTACAAGATTACTTGTAGATGGTAATGGTAAGTTCTATTCTACCGTAGGCGCTGACGTGACGTCTGACTCACGTGACCGACCGGCACTGAGCTTGGTCCATAGACAAGATATGCTTTTTTTAAAGGATTTTATGGCCTGGTTGCAGAGGACCTTTAAGCCATCTTTATTGAGACAAGATAGGTAACGTTCCTTATACTTGTGGAAGTTGCCGCGATTGAACAACGAAGGGCACCTATGCCCTAAATATCATTGGCATTAAATATTTAATAGGTTCAACAAATTAAAGATTTACTTAACAATTACCTTACCATTACTACGAAATAAATTCAAAAGCGGCCAAGTGCGAGTCGGACTCGCCCATGAAGGGTTCCGTACACACTTTTTATATTTGAGTTGATTGAATGAAAGGTAAATTGCGGTTTACGATTTATGACGTATTAAAAAAAACTACTTACTAGATCTTACGGAGAAAATCACTAATGAAGAAGTTTTGAGTAGGGTAAAGGAAACGAGAGATATCATTCACGCAATAGATAAAAGAAAAGGAACAATGATGGGACACATATTTAGACACGATAGCTTTATAATAAACATACTTAATAGAAGGATAGATAGAAGGAAGACGAGGCCCAGGAAGACCGAGAACCAATTATGTCAGGGAGATTCTAGAAAGAGTAGGAGCAAGCGGATACCAAGAAGTGAAAAACCTTGCACAAAAAAGAAATTAGTGGAGAGAACTACACCGACAAATCAATACGACTTGGGGGCCTTCAAAAAACGTGCTTACTCTTTTCTCAAGGGCCGGCAGCGCACTTGCAATTCCTCTGGTGTTGCAGGTGTCTATGGGTCGCGGTGATCGCTTACCATCAGGTGACCCACCTGCTCGTCTGCCCTTTTTCCATTTAAAAAAAAAAAAAAGATCCGCTCTTACATTTAATGATGATGAGATCTCGTTCAAACCAATTTTCGGTGGAAGATTGCATGGATTGCATTAATGTACATCATATATTTTTTTTAGTTTTATCATTCTATCCATAGATTTCCCATACGTATGGGTTAGATGAAAAAAAAAATCGAGTTTCAGTTCTAAGTACGGGGAACCCCCAAAATTTATTGTTTTTTCTATTTTTGTGTGAAAATCTTAATGCGGTTCACAGAATACATCTAGGTAAGGTAGGTACTTACCAAGTTTCAACAGTATATACTTCTTATAGTTTCGGGAAAAAGTTGCGACATACGGACGGACGTACAGACAGACATGACGAATCCATAAGGGTTCCGTTTTTTGCCATTTGGCTACGGAACCCTAAAAATAGGCGTGGCACTGTTGTATGCATCTCACGTAACGTCATTCTTTTTTACTACGGATGTCTGATTGTGTTAAATAAATATATTTTATATAATTTTTACCGTAACGTCAGGGAAACCTCTTAGTTAACCGTTTCTCAGTTTACCAAGTATATTAGGGTATATCATTCATTAGCACCAAGCATTACCCCGTTGATCGCCTATCTCTTTCTACCTTCGGCAGACTTTGACTTTTCGCCACGCAGTTTGCGACTAGCCAATTAATTTTTAGGTAGTGCAACAAGTCTAATGTCTTGCACGTAGAGACTAAAATAGCTTAAAGCCGTTCTATTAAACCTTGCCGAGGGAAACATGTAATGTTTGTGGTCTTGGAAGTCGAATTAATGCGGCGATTCACGAGGCAATTCTGTCGGTCAACTTTTAATTGATCAAGAAAAAACGATAACGAATTGCGTTCTCACGAATCGGACCGAACGGGCAGTTGCTTTAAAATGGCGTCAGAAATATACCTAAAAGAAATACTTATTTTAATTGACGGACTGAGACTTATTATGCGGAAGGAAATACTAAGAAAAAACGCAAATCTCTTTAATTTGACAACAACAATACTGTCACAACAGCTTAGATTAAAAATCGTTTTCGACTTGAACCTAAACGGATCGTTCTTTTTCACAGGGGCATTACTCTGAACTTTGAAATTAGAACTTCGGATCGCCCCGTCACTTTTTTGCGAATTATTTACGTTTTGGTAGCTCTTATTTACTTGACAGTAAAGGCGGCCGAGGTAAAAACAATACTCGATATTTTTTTACCGCGTTGAAACTTCGACTTTCTGACGTAGTGTATGCGTAGTTGTTTATAGGATATGTAATTACAACAAAAATAATTCAATTTTAATGATTACCGGATTTAAATAAGGCTGCAAAAATGACAAGTTGCATTGCGAATTGGTGCAGGACTCACACATATGCAAAACAAAGCGATATTTCTTCTTCTTTCTTTGCCCCCGCGGCGACTTGAACAGCTACTACCGCGGGGATATGGCGTTTCCACGTGAAGTGATTTCGCCAGTGTCAAGTAAGTATATATAATTATAAATCAATATAGCAATAAAACACAATCCAATCTTCTCTAGGAAGATTGGGGGCAACGTTGTACGGTGATTTGTAGGTCAGAGGTCAAGATAGTTTTAACCTCTGCACCACTGCGAGTCCACTTGAAACGAGAAGAAAGATGCCAGATACACGAAATAAGTCCAAGTCTTCAATCACTGTGCGACACAAAGGCATAAAAAGTACAAATCACTATCAGAAAAGAACTTTGAACACCTAATTACCCAAAAATTAAAGTCTAGAACAAATCACACGTCCGCCATCTTTTAACGTTGCAAATGGCCCTCAAAGCGATATTTATTTTCATTAGTAAGTTATTGAAATTTAACCTTTTCAACGCCATGTCAAATACAAAAGACGTCACTCACACGCCAATATCAGAGCTAATATCAATCTTGCCTCATAGATACTCAGGTCTATTTTGCGCTGGCAACTATGACAGAAATATCCGTCAATGGCGTTGAAGCAGTGGTGGGGATATGTCAGTCAGTGGCGTTGGAAAGGTTAAATATTCCCATACTAAAATGTCATTCATGGGCGATGTTATCCAATATAGGTACCTTGAAAATTTTGAATTACAAGAAACTACTTCGAATGAATAGGAAATTAAATGACGTCTGGCTTGGGTGGAAGCAGTTCGTCGCGAATTGCGTTGCGAAAATTGGATGCCTAGCAAACATTGCAGGATTCGCAGCATCCATTTTGATGAATCATGGATGAATCGGATTATTTCATCTGAAGAACTGGATTAAAAAAGAAACTTTTTGTAGGACAAACTTAAATCTTTAATTTTAAAATATATTTCTTCATCCAAGATACAAAAACATATAGAAAATAATTCCCACGGGTGACCTATTCTAAATAAAACACACCGTGTAATTGAAGCCCTAATACCTACTGGTTACGAAAAATCGATTCTTAGCAAGCAAAATTCAAAGGAGACATCCAATCTTCTATACAAATGAAACGGGCCGCCAATAATTTTAAAAAAATATTTATATTTTGTCAATTTAATTTTAATTTATTGATCTTTTAGAAAATGAAATGATTTACTAGTTAAAAAGACTAAATGAAATATAAAATGGTCACATAATTTTAAAAATGGTAAAATCTGGAGAGGACAAAGTCAAAGGTCCAAACAAATGTACAAACTTTGAAATGCTCTTTAGGGCGTGCATTCTCGAATTAAGACGGCTTACCTTACGCGACCAATGGATTGAGACACTTCTAAATGGGTCAAATTTATGTACTCACAGGCCAACCTTTTCTGGTTCGTTCACTAGATCGACCGACCGGTTTTCAAGAGAATAAGTAAGGGCCCTAATACACTGGTAAACATCTTAGCCTGATTGTGCAAAATGTGGTTACAGAATTATCAACAAGTTGTTTAGAGTTGTTGGTAATTCTGTAGCTCTGCCTACCCCACTCTGGGAATGAAGGTGTGAGTTTATGTATGTATGTAAAGGCGCACTGCATGTAATGTAGGTAGCCATTACACTCTCAACGAAGTGCTCGACTATACAATTATTACACTCTTAAAACTTCGCGAATATCTCAGTCGTAAGGCAGGGAGTCAACATGGATGACGACGTGGAGTTTGGAGTACTTGGCAGCTGCGGCCGTTGCGTTGTGCGCTCTTAAATATAATTATGGGCGTAACAAAGAGAAAAAAAAATGGTGTAAGTACCTACGCTGTCAATTCACCGGAATTTATAAAAACAACCGAAGTTAGCCGAGTGTGTAATAACTAATAAGTATCAAGTGGCTTGAATTTCGGGTCTTTTGACTCCGACCAAAAAACCGAAAAAACATAGAAGTCGCCCCAAGCGAGGCTAATAGCTAAGAAAAAAAGTAGGTATAGAGAAAATGGGAGGCCCTATTCGGAGTGAAATTGGCAGATTAGTGCGGCATTTCAAAAATGACGTTAAAGAGACAGCACTAAGTGTGCAGCGTCTTATAAGGTTGACCGTACTTTTTTTCATGATACCGTACGCGTACCTACCTACCTTATACTTTACCTCTTCCCTTCTACTTCTTGGCTCTCTCCCGGCGCCTGTCCATTTCCCCTTTCCCTACAAGAGTCTGACCGATGCGCGATGAGAGGTGTAACCAAAAAACCGGTCAAGTGCGAGTCGGACTCGCGCACCGAGGGTTCCGTACCACTGCACACTAGGTATTATTATTATTTGTTAAAGACATAACATTCAAATCGAAATATAATAACACCAACTGTGCGGCGGTAAGGAACCCTCGGTGCGCGAGTCCGACTCGCACTTGACCGGTTTTTAGTATTTCATTTTGCTGTTTTTCTTTAGGGTTTATAAGATAAGATAAGATAAGAAAAAGATAAGAAATGGTTTATTAAATAAAACAAAGTAAATAAACAACAATAACAAAAACATTTTAAAGAAGAATACTACAAAGTAATAAACTTAAATCTAAAATTAACACCGAAATGGTTGCCACTCAGCATGGTGTCAGGCTTACTAGCAGAACAGAAAAGAGAGGAGAGCACTGCCAGTCCATCTCACTAGGTACTATTTAGTAAAACTAAAGGTTAAACTTAATAGTAATTATCACCGGGTTAAGCTAACACATTCAATCAATAACAGTAGGTAATAATTTGTTTACGTTTCTAGACGATTTTTCCAGAAGTATTTAAACATCAATAAGTCATTTTAAGTTTAAAAAACTAATGAAAATTAGTTTAATGCAACTTTTGCTTTTTTTACCTTCGTCTTATCTCAATCCACTGTGCATATGATCCAGTAATGTACCTTTACACCTTTTCTATTTCATTACGTCGGCAACTAAAGGCGGCACACCAAACGCGCGTCAGACGCGACAGCGGCGCGTGGCAGGCGCGAAGCAGCTCGAACGCGTGCCCGCCGCTGGCACGCGTTACTTTTTGGTGTGACGGGATCAATTTGTTTTGTTCGTACTACAATTTGCGCGGGCACGCGTTCAAAGCGCGACGCGCCTGACACGCGTTTGTTGTGCCTGAGCCTTTAAAGTCACAGTGGGGACAACTAATACGAACATTATATGTTTTTATATACCTACATAAATCAATACTTAGATACAAAGAAAACACAGGGACTCAGGAACAAATATTCATGCTCACCACACAAATACATATTGGTCCTGGCCGGTACCATTATCATTGTAGGCAGGGTTACTACCAACCAACTACATAGATGTCCATCAATTTTATAGTGGATAATTTACTGAATTGGTTGTATGTCTTTGTATGGTGTACAATAAATTGTTTTGTATTGTATTGTATACTTTTGCAAAAGTAGAGTAACTAATCTTTAAGGTATTATTGATATTGATGATAATATACCTAAATAACCCGTTGTCCTGACAGACATGACTGGGTGGCGACTGTACCTGGGTCAATCAACTTTTTTTGTCCCTCATTGCTATGGTAACGTCACTTTGACAACTCTTTAAAACTATGATTTTAAAGCAAATAAATCCACCAAACATCAGTTTTTGTGAACATTACAAGGCCTATATTTGTATTATAATAGTATAATAATAATGAGTACCTATTGAGTGACCGTTTTGTCTTTTTATATTAGGAAAAGTTAAAGTTACCTATGCGTTTTAGGTAAGACTATAATATTATTATACCTTAAAAGCCTGACCAAGAGAAAAGAATTACCAAACAACACTTTGTAGGTATTATATTATATTATAAAACTTGTCCATTCTTTTTCTATTGATCAGGGTGAATACTATTAACCTGTTGAGTGTAAAATATTTGCAATGCAAAATTAAATCTAAAAATGTATTATGAATATTATGATATTTATGATGTACCTAACTGCCTTTTCAAATGATGAAATACTGACATGAAAGAGTTTTAAAATTACTTAAATCCTAAACATCTTAAAGGCAATAATACATCACAAGACATACAACGGGTACAAGTGTGCGTGCCTCTCCGGCATACAACAGGTATACGGACAGATACAGCAATAGATATACGACGGGTACAAATGCCTCTCGGGCACACAAAAGATTGGATTCAAGGAACCGGCCAGTAGGTACTAAAGAAGAAAGTAAACCAGTCATGACTTGTGAGTCATAACAAAGTATGCTGTTAAAAGTTTCATGTTTTTTTCTAATGCATTGCCAATCCCGAGGACTAAGAAGGAAAGCCTCTTTGCTAATGTGGAATTACAAGCATCGCGGCATTCCATGTAGTCCCCTTTAGGTTGTCTTATTTCCACACTGAAACTATGTGAAGACTGTTGCTGCCCAGTAGTGAGTGAAAGGATAAGATGGTGGTAGCAATCCAGACGGACCCTGCACTGCACAATTGACAGGTATTAAGGAACTACCAAGTCGTAACGAAACATAATAATCTTATTCCACTAAATGATAGTGAGATAATTTTCCTCACATTACCTCACATTTTCCGGCTGAGAATGCATCTAAATATAAAATATAACTTAGGTATACAACACAACTCTATAAACATTACTTTATGTAAGTGCTATGATCTTCATTATTTGGGACACTAGGTTTAACCACTGCAACACTTACACAAAACAAAATCTGAAATCAACATATACTTAATCTTTCTTATTTTTATAACGCCTTAGCAAAATATCAGCGATCACATATCACACCCTAAGATATTCGATGGGAAGTGAATCACACCACAAAATGTATTTAATACATGAATCTTTAAGTGACCTAACTTAAAGAAAAATGAAAAAACGAGAACCTAACCGAGTCCAAGTCCTACATCTTTGCCCTACATACATTTTAAACTCTGATTTTTATTCCCACGGAATAAAACGTCAAATTAGATTCAGACCACCAACACGAGTTGAAAAATCTATAGAAAAAAATCGAAATTCCATCGAACAAACCTCAAACTGTTTGAACCCTTCTGCTTTATCTGTGACATGACAGCTGTCACAATCAAAGAAATCAAAACAAAAGTGCGGTTCTGCATGTTGTGAAATATTAATTTAGAGATGCCGGATTCCAGTAACCTTTGGGGAGGGAAGATGTCCGATTGGATAATGTCCGGTTTTTTTATATTGATTTCTCTTTACTGATTATATTTCACTCGCTGGACATTGGCGAAATTACTGCGGAACCGCTGTAGACCGCTATTAATATAAAAGAAGAAGAATTTAGAGATGCTAGTAAATGCGTCACTACGACGGTTTGCAGACTGCGACTTGGCCATGCGTGTACTTACACTAATACACCTGGTAAAGATACGGGTTAATGATAGCTCTCTCTGCGAATGTGGTCTAGATGAGGGATCAGTGGATCATATATTTTTTACCTATTCAAGAAGAAGTCGTTTCCTAAATATATTCCTCGACCCACGAACTTTAAATCCCTGTTAGGCCTTGTGCATACGCCGTTTATAAATATTTCATGGGAATTCATTAACCAGAATAACATTTGATTACAAGTTTTTCATCCTACTAACTTACTAATCATGTGTTATATATTGTCTGTCTTTTATTTTAGGTTAAGTGATCAACAGTTGTGCAGCATAAAATTCTATCTTTCTATGTATATGCAGCTAGCACGAGATCTTCCTACAAAATAGAGTCAATCTTACTAGCGTCTGTAAACTGTACCAACTTGACACAGAACAACCATGAGCTCACTGGACATAGGTGAAATACAAATAAAAACTACCATAAACAAAGAAAATTGAATTGTGATATATTAAATGCTTTCAGCTAAAGAAACGAAGATGCATAAAACCATGATAAATATGTTACAGTATAAGCTTTTAGACACTATAATATAATATATTTATATATACAGTGTCCCAAAGTGTGACTTTGTTCCAGATATAGCAATTAAATAATAAATGAAATACTTAAAAATTATTAGAGACCTATCTCACAGAAATTGACCTAGTCCCAGACTAAGCTCTAGGCTTTGTACTATAGGTACTAGATAATGATATAAATGCTTATATAGAGGAAATAAATATCTAAATACATAGAAAACACCCAAGACTCAGAAACAGATACTCATACTTATCACACAAATATTTGCCCATACCGGGAATAAAACCCGGGGCTGCTAGCTTTGTAGGCAGGGTCACTACCAACTAGGCTAATGTGTCGTGCAATTAGTTCAAAATTATCTAACAAAAGACTGTAGCAAGATAAGGTTGGAAAAAATGCCCTCTTAAAATTATAAGCTGGTTTTTTTTCTTTAATAATATAAGGCTAATATTTCTGTAAGTGTAAAAATTTGTTTTTATAATTTTGTTATAAATTAATAATTCTGTAAGGCCAAGATGTTTACCAGTCTATTTGGTCACTAATTACAATTGGTTGCAGGGTTACAACCTGTCATGGTTCAACCCATCCAAACTTTACCATTTATAATATTAGTAGGAGGTTTTACCCGTCAGTTGATGAGTTCCAACTATCAAAGTGAGCTGAAATTTAGTTCTCATTCATAATGCAAACTCAATGACAAACTAATAATATCATGTGCGAGAATTAATCTAATAAAGTCTGTACAGAAAGACCGAAAGATGGTCGTACTCGTAGGATAGCTTAAGGTACTAACGCTATAATAGACGTTTATTAGTAATGCCTCGAGTAACCTTACCTTAAGCTTTAAAAATAAATTAAAGAAGTGGCTTGTGGAGCAGTCGTTCTATAGCTATAATGAGTTTCTTATTAAGAAATAATGTCTTATCTATTTATAAGTAGTAAGAATGAGGTGTAGTGTACGTAATTACCTAATAATTATTTTAGCAGTAAGATGACATGCAATGAACATTACCAGCAAATTATAATTATGATTATGATTAAAGTAGACCCATCTTATTATGTACCTACATGTATTTTTTTGACCTCGAAAAGCGCGGTTTCTTTTTTACATGTGATTGCCTGTTAAAAGTTGTGCATCTTATATTTAAGACTCTCATGTACATTTCTTCTCATTGATGTTATAAAAGTATTGGTGGACCTTAATAAATAAATAATATATAATGTTCCCTGAAAAATATGTTAATATTTCTTAATTTCTTAACCACGAAGTCTTTTCTTTCAGTAACAGTCACTTCCAGTAAAGTCAATACACAAGATTTCGCCACTATCACACACACACACACAACACAACACTTTTATTACTGTATACGGAGTCGAGAAATCCAGTGGATTTCATTTCACATTTTTTTCTTTTACACCCACCACAGCCACACAGTTATAAGGATATGTCTAACACAGCTGATTTTTTAGATGGCGGCCATTTTACGTCTCAGAACTCAGGGTACGTTTCCACTTAATCAAAGCTGAGTGAAGGAGCGAAAACGACCAATACAATTGTATAACACACACACACGCAGATAATTCGAACAATCTGATTGGTTATTTCCACTCTTCACCTTAGCTTCGTTTGAAGGAAATCGCTCCCTAAGCAACTCACCTGTGAACTCACCCGTCTACTAGAAGCTTTTAATCTGACAGCTAGAAGTGATGTCTTTGTCGATGTCTCGAACGTGTTGAAAAAGTTAAGAATTCCGTGATAGAAGTTACAAATAGTTCCGTCTTCGACAGTGAGCGCTAGTGTCGCTATTACCGTGCTACGCAATTATTACTTGGAAATTATGACATAAATAAGTACTATAACAGGTAAAATCGTTATGTATTAGGTAATTTTATTCGTATAGTACCGTAAAATGCTACAAACGTAATTTTAAAACTGTTTAGTAAATATATAAATAAGCTCTCATTTAGGGCAATGTGTGACGTCCTCGGTGTCAAACGTCATCTTTACATAAGTGATGTAAAAGGTGAGGCGAGAAGTGATATAACAAGTGAGTAGGTATGTTACATCGACGTTGAGATCGACAGTGCGCTGTGTTTTAAGAGAATCACCCCCCTGTTCTGCCATTGCCATGACACAATTATAGCAACTAAAAGCTTATAATTACTCGATTCCAAATAGCCCCGTGATTCCCAAATAGCCCCATTTTACGGTACATAATATGTGCTTGCATATGGACTGTAATGTTTTTTTGCCTTTGTCAATTCCCTAACCGATTTTTTTGGAGTTTTTCGTGTATTCTTTTTTGTAAAGATATGGCTGGCTGTAGCTATTGATTCAATAACACGACTAAAAAACACTATTGTTTACAGTAGATCATGGCTCCAATGACAAATGCTGAAAGGCAAAAGAAGTACAGAGAACGTTTAAAACAAAACCCTGCAAAATATGAGGAGTTACGATTAAAACATTTAGATAGAGTAAAAAAATCAAAAAGAAATGGAATAAAAAATCAATGGAATAAATAATGGAATAAATAATTCTGCGAATGAAACCACAAGATATCACTAGTATTCTTCCATGTGTCCGACGCTTTATTTTATCAGTTTCGTTACACCAATTATCAATTTCGTTTACTCTCAGGTTAGTTATGAAATTCAAAAGGTACATTTTTTCTGCAATTCACCCTAGTACAAACCTAGAGATTAGTTTGGGACTAGGTCAATTTGTGTGACAATGTCCTGTGATTTATTTATTTATTTTAAATCGCTCGTAGTGCCTTTAATAATATGACACATAAATATATAACATTACACCTTTATTCCCAGAATGGGGTAGGCAGACCTACAGAAATACCAACAACTCTAAAAAGACTTTTTGATAATTCTGTAGCCACATTATGCAGAAACAGGCTAATATGTTTACCAGTGTTTTAGTGACAGGTTGCAAGCCCATCGGCTAACTACTAAGTACTACAAGTACTACGGCTAAGTACTACAAGCCTATATTCCCTAACAGTACACAACACAGTAACAGTATGAAAAGTGTACTTTGCACTAAAAGCCTAAAAATAAACTTTCACCTCACCACCTCAAAAAGGGTGGTTTAGCTGTTTAAAGACTGTTGGCAAAATTCGATTTTGCTGCGGGCGTGAGACAAAGTAACTTTTTAATTTTTGTTCACTATACAAAGGTCGTGGTGCGGCGCGCGGGCGGCTGGGGATCTCGTTTTATTTTTACATGTTGTTTGTTTTTACCTTGAGATGGATACGAATCAGACCAGTCTCGGGTTGAGGCACGCACGGCCCGGCACTGCGCGAGCAGCGAGCGGCGCGCGGCGAGCCGCCATAGAAAGAAGAAACGCGAACTTATGAAAACCATCAAAAGAAGGAATGTTTCCTATCTTGGTCATGTGCTTAGACACCCCAGATAGGAGCTGTTGCAACTAATAAGGCAAAGACGACACGGTGGCTGGTATTTGTGTGATCAGCGCGAATATTTATTCCTGAGTCTCGGATGTTTTCTATGTATTGTATATATTTCTCTATATAAGTATGTTTATTGCTGTCTAGTACCCATAGTACAAGCCTAGAGCTTAGTTTGGGACTAAGTCAATTTGTGTGACATTGTCCCGTGATATTTATTTATTTATTTTATTTAAAGTAGCTGTCAAAAGAGCTTTTCAGTTGCCTGCAGGAAGAAGTCGTGGCTGCGTAACTTTCGGGAATAGACCGGAATTCGTGGTGGTAGGACCCTGTGCAGCGTCCGTCCGGATCGCTACCACCATCTTATTCATTAACCACCCGCCAAGCAACAGTTGTCGCATTATTGTTCCGGTGTGGGGATAAGACAACCGGTGAAATTACTAGCATAGAGGCATTCCATATTAGACTCAGGCCTAGTCCCAAACTAAGCTCTAGGCTTGTACTATGCGTACTAGACAACGATAAACTTAATTATATAGAGAAATATATACTCGTACTTAAATACATGAAAAACATCCAAGACTCAGGAACAAATACTCGTGCTCATCACACAAATATCTGCCCTTACCGGGATTTGAACCCAGGACCGCTAGCCTCGAAGGCAGGGTCACTACCAACTAGGCTAGTGAGTATTGTTCCCTTTTCCCTTATAACAATCGTATGTGTGCGATTGAAATATCAAATAAATTTATCTATCTATCTAATCAAAACAGACATCGCTAGTTTCGAAGGCAGCTTCACTACCTGAGCTAAAGCACTGCCACATCATAAAACAAACCGCTCTTTCATCGGCCGATTGCTTTTTGTTTCTCAACACACTCCAAACAAACCTAACCATTTAAAAACCAAATAAACTTCCCTAACCAAAACAGCCTTCCCCAAATCTCCGGTCGACCGGGAAAAACATTTTCGCACGAACTAAAAACTGATGAAATCCTTACAAATCGTTGGCCACATCCTTTCATAAGCCACCTAAATAACCGGACGGAATGGTAGCCCTTCAGGGTTGCCAGAGAACCTTTTTTTAAAATGCTCAGAAGGATATTATGACATAGCTATGCGGTTCATTTACAACAAGTGTAAAGGACAGAGCTATGGCAGTTATATAGCTCTGTCTTTTACGCTCACCGTAAAATTAACTGCATAGCTACGTCATAAAATAACCCCCAGGGTTATTAAACTTATTAGACTAGATTTTTTAGGGATACAGATGATATTAGTGAAATAGCGAGGAATGTGAATTTAATTTTGTGTGATAGTTAATTGTTACGGAACAAAACATTCTTACCATTACATTATTATTGCCAAGAATAACATTATCATTGCACATATTTGACTCTTTAAAAATGTAACAAAAGCTTACAATTATTGACAACAGCACACCAAGACTTACCGTATAATAACATTACAGTAGCTTTACACGGTAATAACGATATCATATTTGACGTGTTTCCGCATTGTCAACATTTTCATAACTCTTATGTCATTTACATTAATGGCGACTGTGACATAAACGATTCTAAAACACGTCAAACACGATATCGTTATAACGCAGTTGAATAGAGGCCCAGAGCTGGGATTCTACTCAGTAATAACGATATCGTCTTTGACGTGTTTCCGTATTGTCAACGTTGACTGTGACATTAACGATTCTAAAACACGTCAAACGCGATATCGTTATAATATAACGCAGTTGAATTTAGGCCCAGGGCTGGGATTCTACACGGTAATAACGATATCGTCTTTGACGTTTTTCCATATTGTCAACGTATTGATAACTTTTATGTCATTTACAATAATGGCGACTGTGACATAAACGATTCTAAAACACGGCAAACGCGATATCCTTATAACGCACTGGAATAGAGGACTACTGAAGGTCAAAATCAAAGTGGTGTGTGTGTGTATATAATAATTAAGAAATAGTGATTCAATGAATTTTAGAACCACTGTATATTATGCCACCAAAAGTCCTATCCCTAGTAATAACCTACGCTGTAACGTAACCACGTAGGTACATTGATCGAGCATGATACTATCAACAAAGGCTAACTTATCCCTTTAAAGGATTTCTTCCAGCTAACCTTTAAGTTACATGTTTGATATGAATAATAACGTAAAAAATAACAACAAACCGTAACAATTTATGGGAAAAAACTCTCGTTAGCAACACGTCGCTTCCGGTCCAAGATTGCAAGTAGCGCTTTCATCTCCGCCGGGAGATTTATTACTCGGACATATCTCCTTTGCAAAGAATTATTTAATAACTTCACATTTAAAAAAAACTGGTAATGCAAATATCGTAGCTGTGTCCCGCGACTCCGTATGTAGAAGTCGTTTATCGCTATTCCCTCAGGAACCGTCAAATTTTTTCGAGGTAACAGTACCATCAACAACACATTTAGCCATTTGTGAATCTTGTCACCTTACACTAAGGCTCACTAGTGGTCAGTTAACAGTGATGCTGTTTGTACCAATTGTACCCTATGTCCTTCCCGGGACTCAAACTTGCTCCATACCAAATTTAACATAAATCGGTTCAGTACTTCACCCGTAAAAGCGTAACAAACCGACAGACAGTAAACAGACAAACTTTCGCATTTATAACCATATTATTATAACAGCCTACCGTGAAAAGCTTAGCTAGCAGAGGATTGGCCAGGGTGGTGATTCTCTCAACACAGCGCTGCGTCGATCTCAAAGGTGAAGCTTTATCCGGCAAGTTTAAGAAGTCCCGTCGGAGCGTACAAAAGACATTTTAGCGCGTGCCTTCTCAATTAGGCTGCTTTATACGACACTGAACTCGACTCACCTGCCTGCTGCCTAATTGAGAGGCACGCGCTAAAATGTGTTTTCGCGCACGACAGTTCACCATCTGTATACAACCGCCGTGTCTGTATCAAGATCGAGAAAAAAACGGCAAAAAACATGTTTGTTGTACGGGAGCCCCCTTAAATATTGATTTTATTTTAATTTAATTATTGATTCTTAAAGTGAATATACAACTTAATACATACATACACACATACATAACGTCACGCCTTTATTCCCAGAGTGGGGTAGGCAGAGCAACAGAATACTAACAACTCTAAACTTGTCGATAATTCTGTAACCACATTTTGCATAGTCAGGCTAAGATGTTTACCAGTGTATTAGTGACAGGTTGCAAGCCCATCGCCTAACAGCACTACAAGCCCTTATTCGCTTAGTCGCCTCTTACGACATCCACGGGAAGACATGGAAGTGGCACTATTCTAACCCGGCAACCACACGGGGGAACTAAATATTCTGTGAATATTTCATGTGTCTACCTTTTCTCGTTATTAATATCGTGCATAAAACGGCAAAAAAGTCACGTTTGTTGTTGTATCAGGGGAGTTTCAAAAAAATAGCACATCATAATAAAAATGTTGACCACCAAATAACTTTACTTTAGGGTATTATTAGAAACTGTATTCGAATACTTATATTGTCTTTATTCATAAAACCAATACGATGTTTCTGTTTACCGAAAAAAACTTTAAAATATGAGAGGAAGAAGTTAATTTCCGTCGGTGTTGATACCACAGTCAGTTACAACTCCGATTAATTATTTCAAATGACAATGATTATCACAAATCCCTAAATAATTCAGTAAGAATCATAAATTAACAGAACATAATCTAAAACGTTCTACATAAAACAAGGAAATAATTACAGATTTCTAGATCATTAACACGAATAATTAGACTCAGGAACAAATATCTGCCCGTACCGGGATTTGAACCCGTGACCGCTGGTTTCGGAGGCAGGGTCACTCCCAACTAGGCCAACGTGTCGTCATTGTATTAAGTTTATTACTTAACACTACAATGAGAATTCATTGTATTGCATTGTTCTATATTAATTACACTATGATTTTAAAGAGAGCTTTAACCTGGTAAAACCGTATTGCTTTTGACGTGTTGTAGTATTGTTTTTAACTCGGCAGCCATTACTGTCAAGAAAATAAGAGCCAGAAACGTTGACAATACCATAACACGTTCTAGTACAATAGACGCACAGTTTTGAATATCGATACGATCTTCTCAGCTTATAGATGAGTTGTTTCTCATTTGCTAATTAATTACAGGCAAACATAATAAAACATACTTTGTTTTAATTAAAACACGTATAACTTATCTTGGAATACCCGTAGCTGTCTGAAATAAACTAAACCAACCACAATTACTTTTTCCTTGTTTCCGCAAATTAACAGACGGCAAGTAATTCTTCCCCGAACTCGTAAAGAGTAAATACTCGTTACGTACTCGTACCTATACTCGCACTTGTGGTACCGGTGACCGTTGATACTCGGACCACTAAAACGGTCGTTTGGGTAACATTGACGTGTGGTTTGACTGGATTGCTGATGTTCTGAAAAGGTAACAATATCTAGGCTTATTTTTCTCCTTTACATAGTCCATATTAGTGAAGGAAGAGAGGACAATAGAGAGATCTCTCTCCAGGCGGGTGTTATGCCTGGGGACCGAAGTCCGTTTGGATGAAGTTGGAAGTTGTATATAAGTCAACCGACTGAAGAAACTTCGTTAGCGCAATGTAGCGCACTGTCAGAATTTTAGTTGCGCTGTCTGACGCTGGCGGCGCTGGCGAGTTTATTACAAGTTGTCACTAGATGTCGCTAGGTCGCGACACTAGTTTGTCCAATTATATGTATACTAATTTTAATATTACAAATGTGAAAATACAACTGTCCTTAGTTAAATAATGACTTTTTATGCAAAGTGTCTGGATAAGGTCTTGTTTTAAATCGTGTGGGTAGCAAAACATCGCGATTGCATAACAAATAGGTTATATTACATTAATTGTATGTAGGAACCAGTAAGTATTCGTTGTCTAGGACTCCATACTAATTGTTATTCTAGACTTAAAAATTTAAAGCAAGCCTAGAGCTTCGTGATTGTGGCAAGGTCTTTTGTGCGAGATGGTCTCCTGATATTTATTCATTACATTTAAAAAAACAAGTGTGAGTTCCCTTTTTAAAAAAAAAAACCGAAAGTGCATTTATGGAAAGTTTGGCATTTTCAAACCAATTAATTTAAGAACATAATAAAAAAGTCTATAATAATAAATGTGTATTCAGTTTTAAAAGTAAGTTGGGAAATTAGAATGAAAATCTGCTGGAAACTGTATAGTTGTTTATTTATTTATTTATTTAAATTAATAAATAAATAATCTATTAATTACAAAAAAAACGGTCCATTTCTCCAAAATACACGAACCGCCAAACGCCATTTTATAATTATCCCGTCGATCCATTTTTTTAATGTACTTCTAGAACGGCCTGAGAAGGCAATCATTAAGTTAAGTTTACTCTACAGAACTATTTTAATTATAGTTTAACCCTATCCTCGCTATCCAGTGAGCCAGTCAGCGGCCCGCAGAGACTAGTAACGTGTTAACTGCTAATTGGAACGCACCCGCGCGGACGTTCTATTGCTCTGTTGCGCTAAAGTGGAACGCGGCTAACTTAACAAATCTATTTTTGAGGGGCCAGATGTATGATAGAATTCATAACTCGACACCCAAGAGGTCTTATTCTTGACTAGTTGTTCCCTGCGACTTCGTCCACGAAGAAGTAGTTTATCGCTATTATGATTTTATTTACATACATACGAGTACATACATACCATCACGCCTTCATTCCCAGAGTGGGGTAGGCAGAGCTACAGAAATACCAACAACTCTAAAAACTTGTTGGTAATTCTGTAACTACATTTTACAAAATCAGGCTAAGATGTTTAAAAGAAAGAAAGAAACATTTATTCGGCTAAAATATAATACAATTAAATAACTAATTAACTTTTTTTTTGTTTACCACTATATTTATTACAATCCTTTATTCCCTTAGTTGCCTCTTACGACATCCACGGGAAGACATGGAGTGGCACTATTCTAACCCGGCAACCACACGGGATTTTATTTGGTTTAGTTTCAATAATTATTATTTTTTATTTTCTTAAGTACTTGTAATGTTACTTAGTTTTAAGTATTATCGTACTTTATGATTGAAAAAATGACCTTCGCTGGAGTTTCTTGCGGCGTTTCTTCTCCGCAATGATGGTCTTGTCCGAAGCGCTAGTAGATTCACTTCATATTTCATATTACCGACAAGTAAAAGAGCCCTAGGCCCTAGGGCCTATTTATTGAATAAACATTTTGAAATTTGAAATTTCCTCAGGAACAGTCCAATTAAAAGTGTTGTCATTTATAAAAGTATATTGTTTTGTTGCACAATATCATAGTGCATCAGTGCTGAGATATTTAATTATTGATGTTATTTGTACCAAAAACAGAACAATTAAATGATTAATATCTCGAGTCCAATATTATTAAACGCCATAGTTATATAATTATTATGGGGCTTTAAATGTAGTTATCGATTCAACTCCTCAAATACTACATCTTTTGTTCTACGACTTAGAAAATAATTTAATTTACAGTAAGTTACACGTGATCAAACTTTCAAACTTTGCTAGTAAAATCAGTGTTTTTTTTTATAAAAAATAAAAATTACCTCATTTTTCAAAGTTGTAGAACAAAAAGAGATCCATTTGAAGAGTAGAATCGATCCCTACATTTAAATCCCCATGGTCAGAGACACCTTGTATATCTATGTGTATTTTAAAGGTCATCTAACGGCCGAACTCTATATTCTAACCGCGGACAGATAGCCTTACTTCGGATTAAAATTTGACACATTTTGTATGGGCAAATGTCAAAATTCAACCCGAAGTAAGCCTTATCTATTCGCGGCTTGAATATGGGGTGCGGCCGTAAATAACTATGTAAAATTCATTCGCCAAAAAAAAGACAATATATTTTATACAAACTTACCCAATGCCCATAATTATTCAGATTCGTTCAGCCATTTTGGCATGATTGAGTTACAAACATCCATCCAAACTTCACATTTTTTTATGATTAGAAGAAGGCACACGAGCACTCGGGCCACCTGATGTCAAGTGGAATCTGAGACCCATGTACATTTGAATTCTCAAGACTATAATCCCAAGACCTCAAATGCGTTGCCAACCTAGTAATTTTACTGGTTGTTTTATCCCCACACCGGAACACAACGATACGTACACTGTTGCTTGACAGGTGGTTAATGGATAAGATTGTGGTAGCGATCAGTTCGGACCCTGCACATTTATAGGACATTAGTAGAATTGTCTTGACCCCTATTGTTGTCGTATTTAATTTAACTCGGGAGCCATAACTGTCTGATTAATAAGAGCTATCATATCGTTAATAATACGATAGTAATAGGTGTAAAAACATTGTAGAATAAGGCCCCAGGGCCTCTATTCCACTTTATTATCTATTTTAAAACCATATTGTTATTTTACACGGTTTTAACCCTTACGCAAACAGAGCGTTACAAGTTTAATGTGTGTATCTATGAATTTGTTTGTGGCATCGTAGCTCCCAAACAAAAGAAGCGATATGGACGCATCTTTTTTAAAAATAAATCTATTTAAACTGGTAGTTCTTAGCTAAGTTTTATGAAAATCGGTCGAGCCGTTTCAGAGTTATCAACTCTGTCCGTAGGGTCACAATTATTTCGGGTTTTTAATGTCTTTAATAGTTTTTTGGGTTCCGTACCCAAAGGGTTAAAATAGGACCCTATTACTAAGACTTTGCTATCCATAGTTGTCTGTTTGTCTGTCACCAGGCTGTATCTCATGAACCGTGATAGATAGACAGATGAAATTTTCACATATAATGTATTTCTGTTACCAGTATAACATCAAATACGAAAAACAGAAAAAAAATCTCTGGAGCTCCCATAAAACAAACATGATTTTTTTGCCGTAATTTGCTCGATATTAATAACGGCAACAGGAAAACGCTTGAAATGTTTACAGAAAATTTAGTTTTATATTCATTTCAAAAATAAAGAATTAAGATAATTAAAATAAATTAAGGGGGCATTACATCTCATACAACAAACGTGATTTAATTTAATAAAATGTTATAATTTAGTGTCTAATGTTGTATAAATAATGGTACGGAACTCTTCGTATGCGTGTCCGACTCGCACTTTTCCGGTTTTTTCTCTATGACAAGTAAAAGGCACACGAGCACTCAGACTACCTAATGGTAAGTAAGATCTAAAACCCATAAATATTTGGATTCTCAAGATAATAGTCATAAGACTGAAAATGCGAATGCTGCTTGGCGGTATGTTAAAGGATAAGATGGTGGTAGCGACCCTGCACAAGGTCCTACTATCATTATGTAACACGGGAGGATGGGAGTCCAGGACCTTTGGAAGGCGTACACGCAGAGGCCTTTTAGACAATTTTAGTTTAGTTAAGTGGTGGGACACCAACCGGCGATTGTCCCTGAATTCACACTATACTCGTATAAGTATGCTCCCACGGACAACCACGGGTTAGTGTAGAACTATTTTAGAGGGATGGGCAATTTAATAATAAAACTAATGAAATTATATATTGGTGAACTAGGCTATTGATAAAACTATGGCATCTGCCTGGCCAAAGCTAATTACTTTGGTTGAAATGGCAGACGGTAACTCGTCAACTCAATGGAATGGAAGGTTGTCTGGAAGAGATTGCTACTTAGCGATAAGACCTCTAGTTGAATCACTTAGTAAGTTTTTATTTCTATTTTACTTTTCATGCTGTATTTGTATTTGATGTTCAATAAAGAATATTTGTATTGTATTGCATTGTAATACCCCAAATACATAGCAGCAGAAAGGCAACAGTTCCAGAGGGGCTAAGGGTGGAGTGGTGCTGATGTGTGATTAATTACTGTCAAGTTTGGACGCGAGCAGAAAACAAAGAAACTCTAATCAAACATCGCAAATAATTACGGTAACCAACAATTTAGCAGTAATTTTCTTAAACATAATGTCGCCATTTTCCCGTTTTATTTTTACAAAAGACTTTGGATTTGTTCAAGATGGCTTCACACAATCACGTTAACAATGCGCTGAGCAGGTGCGCACGCGGCTTTATAATCTTGGTGTTATTTTCTATACAAAACGTGATGTTTTTTAATATAATTCTTACCCATAGAAAAATGAATGCAAGTGTTTGTCTGTTTGTTCATTAATTATACGAAAGGGAAACTTTTCAGGGTTTCGTAGTCAAACTAGGAACCCTTGTAGTTTCGCCATGTCCGTCCGTTTGTCCGTCCGTCGGCAGCTTAGCTCAGAAAGTCTGAGAACTCTTAATGGAAAGGTATTATTTGGCATGAATATACATATTAGTCACGCCGACAAAGTGGTAAAACAAAACCTTGCTTTTTATATTCTCTCTACCTACCCACTACAACTACCCCAAGGTGCGGGATGTAGTTCGATAGGTCTTAAAAAATAATGCGGGTTTGTGAAAACATTTTTTGGATTAAGTGATAAGCTTAAAGTATTAATTTTTGTTTAGAGTCAACTTGTAAGTATGCAAAATTGGATTGAGGGACAAAATTTGACTTTTCAGTTGAAAAGCTGTTGTCTCCTTACATCGACGTCGGGATTAGTTTAACTGTAAATAAGTTTACAATAGCAGAAAAAAATGTGATTTCACATTTCATGATTCTAAGTCTGTGGGAAGTACGTTATGGGTTTTGATTCCCCTGCGAAGTGTTAGGAACTAAGGTTCAAAATATGTGTGTAAACTGGACATTGTCCGCTCACCAGACATCTAACGATAATGGCAAAGAGAAGACAAGCCAACATGTCCTAGCCGAGTGCGTCATTTACTCGTCACTGAGATACCGAACATTCGGGGAGGACGAATTATCGTCAGAAGCACTCAAAAGCATTAAACTACAGGTTGCACTTCTGTTCTGTAGGAAAACAAGAAGATGGGGTCCATGCTGGATGGGAGCGTCGCCGGGCCAGTAACCTACGGCTCAACCAAGGGGAACAGGGCGGAATGACCGGGAGACTGATCGACCGCCCTGTTCCGGCCGGGTGTCCTCACCCATCACCATCATCATCAAGGTTCAAATGGCCGTTATTTAAAGCTTCAAGGGACCGCAGACCAGTATTTGATGTTAATTTCAACTTGAGACCTCCACGTGTTCCTGAGAAAAAGGGTCTTGACAAACAGACGACCGAGCGTGAACAAAATGATCCTATAGGGGTCCCCGTTAATCACCGGAACTCATTTCAACTCTGTGTGTCATCAAATGTGTCGTTTCACCGAATTTCATTTCATCGACAGAAACTTTCTGCTGAAACCATATTGTTTTTAGGTTATCTTAAGCATAGGTAAGGTTCAGTTAGACCTGTGACTAACAAAAAATGTTAACTCCTGCACGTGGAAATGCCTGTCGACGAAATCTATGAAACAATTGAGTGTTGACATTTCAGGGGTAAACCGATCCTATGTGGGTTCTGTTTTTTCCTTTTGAGGTATGGGACACATACATAAAAAGACAATAAAGACATTTATAAAAATGCTATTTTAATGTGTATTGTCTGTATTTTCTTTTAGCATAACGTCGCCATTTTCCAGTTCCATTTCAACAAAGGATTTAATAGATTTGTTAAGGCTTCATACAACCACGTTAACAATGGGACGAGCAGGTGTGGACGCGGCTTTACAATCTTGGTGTAATTTTATATTAAAACGTGATATTTTTGTATATTATTCTTATCTGTGGTAATATTATGAATGCAAATATGTGTTTGTTTGCTCTTTTAGGCTTGGTACTGGGTAATAATGAATGATTTGTATGATATTAATTAAATGAGAACGTTTATTTTGTGATTGGGGTAAAAGTTTCATTTCTCAACATGACATTACTATAGTAATTTGACATACATACGCCATACGCCTTCATTCCCAGAGTGGAGTAGGCAAAGCTACAGAAATACCAACAACTCTAAAAAGACTTGTTTATAATTCTGTGACCACATTTTGCACAATGGCCAAGAAGTCTACTAGTATATTAGTGACAGGTTGCAAGCCCATCGCCTAACATCCCTTATTCCCTTAGTCGCCTTATACGACATCTACGGGAAAAAATGGAGTGGCACTATTCTAACCCGGCAAACACACAGGGTAAATAATATAGTAATGTAAAAAAATAGAAATAGTTAAATTAAAAAGAAACATATTTGGTTAGACGTTTGAACTGTTCATCACCAATTTATACAAATGATGTTTTTCTTCCTGCAGTTACAACTATGTAAAAATTAAACTGCTATGAAATAAGTATAATTTGGAAAACACGCATTTTATATTAAATATCTACAAACCCTTTTTTTTGCATTTAATTTTTCATTATATTAAATAGACATACTATTAAATGCAGTAAGTACCAAATAAGTATGAAAAGTAAAGGTTTTATAGATATTTAATTCCCATGCGTGTTTTCCAAATTATACTTATTTCATAGCAATTTAATTTTTACACACAGTTGTATATCAGTTATTTGCATATTTTGAATTGTTGTACGTAGCTACCCGTTATTTTAATTTTCTCATTTGCTCAAATATTAACTGGCAGATATCCCTTTGCACATGTAATGCCTAGCACTCCGATTTCCACAGAAAACGGACCCACTTAGGGGGTTGCTGGTAGTGATGATTTAGAATGCTCTTTTTTATAATGTTATTTTCTGTTTACGTAATAAAGTGTTAGGGTCATACACACTGTTCAAAATAAAAGTGGTCTCTCCTGTGTAGTTAAAAGCTTGTGTGCATATAATTTATCCTTACTAATATTATAAATGTGAAAGCGTGGATGTTTGTTACGCTTTCACTCAAATACTACTTGACGAATCATCATAAAACTTTGTACACATATTCTGGGAGGTACTAGAAGTAACATAGGATACTTTGTATAAAAAAAAAGCATTTTTACAATAATTACGAAAAAAATAATGCAGTGGGCGAAGCCGCTGGCGCGTCGCTAGTGTTTTTATATGATAGGTCTAAAGCAGTCCTGACGACATTTTTGCGGGAATAGGCTTAGCCAGAAAATTAGGCTTTAAAAACGTTATCTTTCGGTGTGTCCACAGGAGAGACGGTAACCTAAATCTGTGTATGACCCGTTAATACTCGTATATACATACACAATATTATGCATCTAAGTAGAACCTGCCGGTGTCATGTTCAAATATGCAATTCCATCTTGCAGGTAAAGCCGGTACACAAGCCACTACACTATAAATTCAAATCCGCTCCTTGCGCGTAAAGCCAGGCACACACTCGCGTTAACAATGGTATCGGGCCGCAGGTGTGGACGCAGCCTAATACTGTGTTGTGATCAATATGCAACGTTTGGTTTAGCGCTAGTCGTTGCCGATGGGTTTGCTTGGTATTTATAATTAATTTATGTAGAAAAAGCACGCTTGAAAAACTTACTTAACTGATAATGTCGTTTAATTAAGGTAAATGAATCAATGTGTAAAAACTGAAAAGTCGTGCTATTTTAGTTAAAAGGAGTACATTTTGTAGATATAGATTAAATAATCACTATTAATGACCCCTTCGATCTGTATCATAAACACGTTTTATTCGACCAGTTCGATTCTCGGTTAAGGCAGGCCAATTATCAAACCTCCATAAATGCAGTGTTTATTGTATTCAAAAACTAAGTCTCCTTTGCGTATAATATTTATATAAGGTTTCCCTGTATAGTGGCAGCCCTAGCCGGTCCGAAGCCTTACTGCAAAATTTATTAATATTGTGAATGAGGAAGTAACTCTGTCTTTCTGTCTGACTCCTGTTTGTTACGCTTTCACGGATAAACCGCTGAACCGATTTAGATGAAACTTGGTATGAAAATAGTTTGAGCCCCGAAAAAGGACATAGGGTACTTTAAATCCAGAGGAATTTCACGGTTCCTGAGGGAATAGCGATAAACGACTTCAACGCGGACGGCGTCGCGGGCAACAGCTAGTTTATTATACATTAGTGGACGGGACATTGTCATCGAACTGCGATTTAGAAATAAAACTCTGAGCAACAGTAAAGGTTTACAAAAGAGAACAATATATTTAATTAAATAACTAAACTAAATAAAAATACAAATCAATTAAAACTAAATAAAAACTAGAAAAGTGAGGGCCCCCGTGTCAAAGTACCACAGATGCTGGCAGCATTTCCTCGTTGTATAGCAATGCTAATACGCTGTCCGAGGAAGCTGCCAGCTCTGTGGTCACCGGTTGTTTCAATTAGTCTTTTTGTCAAGTCTTTAAAAAGGCTAATGGCACCGGGTCCCCACGGATCAAGGGTCTCGACGCCAAAAGGAACAAAGTTATATTCTGCGCCGAGAACCTTGTACTTATTCTTTTTCATTGTTTCGGCCGCCTCAGCAGCCGCGCCTGGTTTACTTACTGTTCCGCGGAGGTGTGACGAGGCTAGGGTGTCTACACAAGTAACGTCCCACACCAGCACTCGCCCCATACTCCACGGAATTAAAGACATACCGTCAGGTTTCTTGCCGTCGTCCCTAGCGATACCGGTTGGCTCCAGTACCTAAAGCGGGAACGTTGACGGAGGCAAGAGTCCGGCGGATAATGTCATTGAGCGCGGCGTGTCTAGAGAAGCGGCCTGCGCTTTTTTGGCATGAAAGTCAAGTAAAGTATAAGTTGTGTTTCTTGTAGTTTTTTAGTTTGGGTTCTAAAGGAATTAGTTTGCACCGCCTGCCATGAATTTGTGTCCTTAGTTATTTCTCTACCCAACGTTGTCCGGAAAAGATCGTTTTTTAGCGGTAAGACCGCCTGTTGTATAGGTATGATTTAAATGTACTGTTCCGTGTTCTATTTCTTTTTGTGTTCAATAAAGAGTATTTGTATTGTATTGTAAAGTCTATAACGCCCTTTACCGCAGGTGTGGCAAAAACATTAATAACGAATAAACCCACATTTACTTGTTTATTTTTATTCACATCTAGTTGACGTGTCTCACATGTGTGCTATTTTTATAATAAACTAGTGGTTTTCCTCGAGAATAGTGCAATTTTCCGGGGTATAAATACCCTAAGTCCGCAAAGTCTAATAAGTCACATACGGAGCCGAAACATGGACACTCACGGTAGGGCTGGTCCACGAATTTCAAGTCGCTCAGCGAGCTATGTTGGGAGTTTCTCTGAAGGATCGAATTCGCAACGACGTGATCTGACAGAGAACTAAAGTCATTGACGTAGATTGAATAAGCCAGCTGAAGTGGCGATAGGCCATATAAACAGCAGCCTATGTGCCATTCCAGACTATATAGGGTGTCTCATTTAAATCGGTCAGTATGGAAAATTCGGAAACTATAAGACATACGAAGATCATAGCAACTAAATTATGCATTTTATTTAAAATAGCTCAACCGTAACATAGCTTTCGGAAAAAATAAAATTCGGATAAATTAATATTAGGAATTATGACTTTCCGTTCCAGGAATTAAAACAACAGAGCTAAGGATCAACACTTGGACTCATCTAAGTAATTGTAAGAAGTAAGAGAACATTTAGATTGGGGTGGCGTCTGTCAAATACTACATGGATAGATCAAGATGCTGAAGATGCCATAAACACACTGACACGTATGAGTGTTATACAAGATGCTTATATATGACACTGGAGATTGCACGGCGAACAACGAATTGAAGCCAAGAAAAGTGACCTTGAATGACGTCGTTTATGTTATTTAACCCTTTCTTTTCATCCTAAAGAAAGGGACAAAAAACGTCGCTTATGTTTTTGACTTGACAAAAAACATAATCGACGTCATTCAAGGTCACTTTTCTTGGCTTTAAGGCATTGTTCGGCATGCAATATCCAGTGTCATATATGAGCATCTTAGTGTTATACGTGATATAAAGACCGTCACACATACACCGGCTGCAGTACTAAATGCAGGTGATTATTTGGTGTGGCTGTAGGTAATGTGCCGGCCGATTGTGGGCACCCGCGCTGGCGGTTGTGGCACTACATTATAATATAGAAATTGAAAAAAATAGAAATTCTCAGATAAATTGACCTTATCCATTAATCACCCGCCAAGCAACAGTGTTCGCATTATTGTGTTCCGGTGTGGGGATAAGACAAACGGTGAAATTACTAGCATAGAGGCATTCCATCTTAGTCCTCAGGGTTGGCAACGCATTTGAGGTCTTAGGATTATAGTCTTGAGAATTCAAATGTCTATGGGTCTCAGATTCCACTTACCATCAGGTGGCCTGAGTGCTCGTGTGCCTTCTCCTTAACATAAAAAAAAACCTATACTTATTGACCTATTCCGTGTGGTTGTCGAGTCAGAATAGTGGCACTTCTTGTCTTTCCGTGGATGTCGAAAGAGGTGACTAAGGGAATAAGGGCTTGTACCTACTGTTAAGCGATAGGCTTGCAACCTGTCACTAATACACTGGTCTACATCTTCGCCTGATTGTACAAAATTTCTCTGCCTACCCCACTCTGGGAATAAAGCCGTGATGTTAGTTATGTATGTATGTAAATTGACTTAGTCCTTCAAAGGATTGTAAGGCGACGCTTAAAACGAGTAACTGTAAAAAAAAAGTTGCTCCGGGTGGTAATGTTTCGAACCCCCTAAATTAAGTCTTATTCCCACGGTTTTTGAATATATTGTAGTTATTTTGAAAACCGGGCAAGAGCATGTCGGACCATGCTCAGTGTAGGGTTCTGAAGCCGTTAAACACAAACAAAAAAACAACAAGTAGTCATTTGGTGCCGTCTTAGATGATTTTAGTAGTAAGTTAATGCATTTTTTATGATAAAAAAATGATGGCAAACGAGCACTCAGGCCATCTGATAGTAAGTGGAATCTGAGACCCATAGACATTTGAATTCTCGAGAGTATAACCCTAAGACCGCACTCCTGGACTGCAATCCTAAGACCTCAAATGCGTTGTCAACCCTGAGGACTAAGATAGAATGCCTCTATGCCAGTAAATTCACCGGTTGTCTTATCCCCACGCCGGAACACAACAAATCGAACACTGTTGCGTGGAAGGTGGTTAATGCACAAGATTTGGTGGTAGCGATCCGGACGGACCCTACACAGGGTCCTACCACCACTAAACTGGCAACACATTAGTATACCTAAGCGATTTTTTGACTTTTAAAGAAAGAAATAAAGAAATGGTTAATTCGGTGTTCAAATAAAATGAACAAAAGCAACAAAACATATGAAAAATAGAAAAACAAACTTAGAGTAGGTAATTAATTTAAACGTAACACCAGAATGGTTGCCACTCAGCAAGGTGTCCAGGCTTACTAGCCTTGACGCTGATTTTCTGGGCCACCGAGTTGAGAAGAGAGGAGAGTTTTACTCAAAGCCCTGCCCTGTTTTTACAATATGCCAGCTTCTTTTCAGAAAATGCGGAACCAGCGCAAGGGCAGGGCGTTTTCAAATTTTAAGTGTGCTAGCAAACCAATCAATCAACCATCGCTCGATGCCTTCGATCGAAATCGGTATCGATTGGTGTGGTAGCGTTCGCTGATGGATGCCGGTCGATAAACTATCGATCGACCGCCGATCGATCCCATTCCATTCGATTCGATGGGAGGGGGACACCTGAGTGTAACAAAAATTAGCGCTTTAAAGCTTAATATTTCATAAACGGATTACGTAATCGAATATCTGTTTTTACAAAGCCATATTATTTTTGGAAGAACTATCCAACGACACCTCACATTATAGGGTAGAGGAGAAAAAAAAATATCCCCACGTTACGTGTAGGGGAGGTACCTATACTAAAAAAAATTTTTTTTTTCTTTTTGTTGTATTACCTTTTTAGCGTGACTAAAATGTATATTCGGCTGCGGACGGACGGACGGACGGACATGGCGAAACTATAAGGGTTCCTAGTTTGACTACGGAACCCTAAAATCTCTTAAACCAGAAATATATAAGTGCACAAAAAGTCAGTGTTGCCAGAGCATGTGTGCAGGTGCGCGCGTGGTTTATTTACGCGCCGTGTCTATCGCGTGTAAAGCTGGGCGCGGAGCTATTCTACCTGGGAACACTAGGGTTGCCACTACCGCAATAATAAATTGCATAGAATTCGTTTTAATGTGAGTTAATCATCGGGTTAACCCCAACCCTCCCTCAGGGGGGCCCCGTATGGTTGTATAATGGTGCCACTCCATGTCTTCCCGTGGATGTCGTAAGATAGATTGGTCACCACCAAGGGAATAAAGGCTTGTAGTATTGTTAGGCGATGGGCTTGCAACCTGTCACTAATACACTAGTTCATAGTTAGTGCATAGGTCATTTTATTGATAATAATAATTAAAGGTCAAGTAAAAAAATTTCTTATTACATAAAAATTTAGTTATGATGACTAGTAAACTTCTTGGCCTGTTTGTGCAAAATGTGGCCGTACAGATTATAAACAAGTCTTTTTAGAGTTGTTGGTATTTCTGTAGCTCTGGCAATGAAGGCGTGATTTTAGTATGTATGTAATTACAATGTTTTTATTCATTGTTAATTAAGGTATACTTGTGCCAGCCCTGTCTTGTTCATGTAAGCTATGCGTGCTATTTCGGCTATGGCTGTGATTACAGGATGATTTAGTTCGTTCGTCCGTATTGAGTAATAGGCCAACTGAGTGCTGTTTAACGAGTTATTTTGAACACCATTTAGAGTACAGTTGGCGTTGTTGAGCGCACTGTGCTTAAATGGGAACGTCTCTGTCGACGTCACGTTTAGTTTTTGTGGTAGGTTGGGAAAGGTTTTTAGTCCACCACTGAGTTATTTAGTAGGAAAGCCAATTAAAGGCGATTGCACCCGCCGACCAGACCCGGGGAGCGGGCAGGTCACGAAACCAGCAGGATATTCATGTTAAAGTAAGATAAAAAAAGAAAGATAATGATTATTCAGCCACAACAGATATAAATAAAAAGCGACAAAATTGTACAGAAACAAGGAATATGGCGGCGAAAAGGTTCCTGGCTCAGCAACGTGTCACGAATAATTTTGCCACATGAAAACTTAAAGCTAATTTCCCTAAAGGGACAGTGGAATCGGATGTAGGAAACGATAGAGGCATGGTCGTATCTGGTTCGGTCAAGGGACATTTGTACAGATATTTTGCAGTCTTTTTCGCTAAGGCATACCATTTTGCAAAGCAAGATAATATATTTATTCATATTAATTTACTCGTGGTTTTATCACCTAACCCTTTGGAGGAAAATATTCTAATTACTTATATTGGCTAGTCAAACAATTTAGAAATTCAGGTTGTGTTCTAATTCAAAGAGGTAGGTTATTGGTGGTGGCAGTTTGTTAAAGGATTTTAGTGCACCGCTGAGTTATTTGGTGGGAAAGCCAATTACAGGGGATTGCACCCGCCGACGCAAAACCCGGGGAGCGGGTAGGCCATGGCACCAGCGATATAGTATAAACCCAGACAGAGACGTAACTGTGAAATGGTTTATGCCACATACAGACACAGATATATGTTAAATATATATATATATATGTTGCTGAGACACAAAAATCTCTGGAGACTGCTGTGATGAAGAGATTCGCCGAGTTTGAGATGAAGCTAAACAGCTCCCCTTCAGCGAAGGCGTCCACCAATCTTCTTTATGATGAAGTCGTAGCTTTCAAGGAGCAAACTCTGGCACTATTTAAGCTACTCCGGGAGCAAATTCAGGCCCTCAGTAAGTCACAAGACACTATGGAGATGAGGCACCGCAGGAAATTCCTCCTATTTTCTGGCCTGCCTGAAGTTAGCGGTGAAGATGTAAGTTGTACAATCTCATCAATTATTTCAGACCAACTGCTAATTCCAAATGTCTCAGCAGCATCTTTTAAGGCTTGCCACAGACTGGGCAAGATCTCAGAAGGCAGAGAGCGCCCCATTTTAGTCCGCTTTGTTGACCCTATTGTAAAATCCTCTGTGTGGAAGAAGAAGACTGCACTAAAGGGAACCAATATTGTCATTGCTGAGTTCCTCACTCGACATCGGCAGGCATTGTTTGTTAATGGGCGGAAACAATTTGGAATACAAAATTGTTGGTCGCTTGATGGTAACATCTTTGTTAAGCTGCCCAGCGGTAAGCGCGTACGCATTGAGACAGAAGAGGACATTGGGCGCTTTGCAGCGGGCCCGAGCGAGCAGCCGCCCCTACCCTCGACGGCCTCGGTAATTGCTGCGAAAGTTGCTGAGCCCAGCACCGTGCCTAATCTTAGCACTGGCAGTCAACCCCGGCCCAGGCGTGCGGCGAAGCCCGCGGTAAAGCCCGCAGCGAAATCCAGCATAGCTCCATTGTAAACTGATACCATTTAGGTACCCTGCCCGCTCTAGCCATTTATTTTATATTCATCACCCCTCGTCTTTTGTCCCCTACTGTAATACAGTTGTATATAGTTAGTAGTTATACATATTTTTTTTATAGTTTAAATCAATGTAGTTTTTACCCACTTATTTTTAATGTTTACTATATTCTTCGACCCACTGTCAATGTCACTTCTGTCAGTCAGACAGGGGTGTTCAAGCTTCTATTTACAACGTTTCTACTTTTTTTTTTTTTTTTTTTTTTTTTAGTAATTTGAAGTGAGCGGGCTTCATCTCTTAAGTTTATAATAATTATGTTGTTATAAATATTTTCTTTGCTTTGTATAATGTACTTACCTTTTGTTGGCCGGCAGGATGAGCACGTTGTCTGTGAGTAGTCCTGTGCATTTTTCTATTATTATTGCAAATATTTTGCAATAACTTTTTTTTTTTTTTTTTAAGCCATAACTTATTTATATACCTATCATTTATAGTATTTATATTGTTTATATTTGTTATATGTTTATTCATATTTTATGTCAGATGATGATACTTTTTATTCTGCAAGTGATGACAGTTCTGCCTTCTTATCTATAAATTCTCTCAACTCTTCCAGTACTTTGAATTCGCTGTTATATCGGGAATTACCTGACTCCAATGACTTTAATGTGTGCCATATCAACGCCCAAAGTATTCCTTCTCATTTTAGCGATCTTCTAGACACTTTTCAATTGGATTCCATCCACGCTGTTTTGGTGTCAGAAAGTTGGTTGAAACCTACTTTACCCTCAACATCTTATTCTCTTTCTGGGTTTGTCCTTATTCGGAACGACCGTACCGGTAAGGGTGGGGGGTGGTGTGGCAATTTACCTCAGAAGTAACATTTCATTTACTATTGTTGATTCCTCCCCTTCTCTCTACTCTGGCGCTGCGGAATTTTTATTTCTTGAGGTGAATGTCAGGGGGGTCAAGGCCGTTCTGGGTGTAGTCTACTGCCCTCCATCGATTGATTATTTCTCTGCACTTGAACAAAAACTTGAGTCGCTTAGTTCGGGTTGCACGCATCTCTTGATCATGGGCGACTTTAACACCGATCTTTACAAAAAATCTCCGCGTAGTCAAAAATTTACTGACCTCATTAAATCCGTTGATCTGTCTATTCTTCCTTTAGACCCAACCCACCATTCGTCATCTTCAGATTCCTGGCTGGATATTAGTCTTACTTCATCTCCTACTCATATTATAAACCACGGTCAGGCTCCAGCTCCAGGGTTTTCACATCACGACCTTATCTTTGCCTCATACCGTATTAAACCGCCAAAAGTTAAGCCTTCTGTGATCCAAATGCGCAGTTTTGCAAAGATTAACACCGACGCATTGTTGACTGACACCGCTAGTATTGATTGGTCTCCCGTGACGGAGGCAACGACTGCTGACAGTAAGGTGACTCTGTTTAACGAAGCCATTTTGCAAGTTTTTAATAAGCATGCTCCCTTGCGTTCAGTCCGAGTCAGAAGACCGCCTGCGCCGTGGATTACCAGCGGCGTTCGGATGGCGATGAGAAGGAGGGATTGGGCGTTCAAATTGTACAAACGCGACCGTACTGAAGTCAATTGGCAGTTGTTTAAGACTGCTCGGAACCGATGTAATCAGATGGTGCGGGCAGCCAAGCGACGCTATATACACGATAATGTGACCTCCAGTTCCATGGCAGATGTCTGGAAATTTCTAAAAACTCTGGGCCTAGGGAAACCTGCTAATCACTTCAGCTCTTCATCGATTTCTCTTAATGATCTTAATACACATTTTTCTTCTGCTCTCTCTGTTGACTTAAATACTAAAGCTATCACCCTTGTAGAATTATCTTCTCTTCCTCCTTCTTTAAATAAGACCTTTTCTTTTTCTACCGTTTCCCAAACTGACGTAAGGAAGGTTATCTCTGCCATTAAATCCAGGGCTGTAGGGTGTGATGATGTGAGTCGTGTCATGATCGTGATGGTACTTGACTGTGTGCTTCCGATAATTACTCACATCATTAATTTTTCCCTTCTCAGCGGAGAATTTCCCTTGCTATGGCGTAAAGCCTTTGTACTTCCCCTACCCAAAATTAGTAATCCCACGTGCCCTAATAACTTCATCCTAATGACGATCTCCGACACATATTACAGTGGTCCGAAAAATTTGGCTTGTTCGTGAACCCAGCCAAGTGTCAGGCTATTATCATTGGTAGTTCTGGCCAGCTCAATAAAATTAACCTTGATGCTGTTCAGCCACCAAATTTTAATGGTATTAATATCCCATTTAGCTGCAGCGTCAAGGATCTTGGTATTTATATGGATAACTTTCTCAATTGGAGAACACATGTCACTGAAATAAGTCGCAAGGTCATGGGCTCTCTTCATTCTCTTAATAAACTAAAGCACTTTTTGCCTATTAAGACCAAGGTATCCCTTGTGCAGTCTCTAATCTTTCCCATCATTGATTATGGTGACGTGTGTTATCCGGATCTGAGCGAAGGACAACTCGATAAGTTGGATCGCCTTCTCAATAATTGCATTCGCTTTGTTTTCTGTCTTCGTAAATATGATCACGTTTCTTCCTTCCGCTCTCAACTTGGATGGCTTCCTATTCGCCAACGTCGCAAAAGTAGATTACTCTGTTTCCTTTATAATATTCTGTACGATCCGCAATCTCCTGAATACTTAAAATCTCTTTTTAAATTTCTGGGTTCTACCCACATCCGTCAGCTACGATCCACTGAAAACCTCACACTTTCCATCCCTCCTCACCGCACAGGTTTCATGTCCAACTCCTTCGCCCTTCAGGCAGCACGACTTTGGAACGACCTTCCCCTTAAAACGAAGAAAGCTCCGAACAAGTTTGCCTTTAAAAAGAAAGTTTTGTGTAAAATAAAAAAATAAATAAATAATATATATATATATATATATATATATATATATATATATATTATTTATTTATTTATTTATTCAGACATTTTCATCCATTATGTTAGTATGTATGACATAACTTACGCAATTATTATGTTATGACATTAAATAATAATTAAATATTTAAATATTAATTAAATATATATAGATAATATATATATAGATAAGAGTTAAACTTACAGCCCCCTCAATTACCTTAAAATAACAAGCAATGTATAATGTAAATTTACTTTAAGAAATAACATACATAAAGTCACGCCTTTATTCCCAGAGTGGGGTAAGCAGAGCTACGGAATTACCAACAACTCTAAAAAACTTGTTGATAATTCTGTAACCACATTTTGCACAATCAGGCTAAGATGTTTACTAGTGTATTAGTGACAGGTTGCAAGCCCATCGCCTAACAGTACTACAAGCCCTTATTCCCTTAGTCGCCTCTTACGACATCCACGGGAAGACATGGAGTGGCACTATTCTACCCCGACCACCACACGGAAAAAACAACACACGGGAATAACATTATCATTCATTAATTCATTCTGAACTGCTCTAACACTTATGGTTACCTACTTAAAAAAAAAGGTGGTCGCATGGCAAGTTTCTTATTGCGGTTGGTAAATAGTCCAGCAAAGAATTACAAAATAAAACAAGAATTACAGAAATAGCATTTATGGTTTCTGCTAACTTTAATCAGTGACCGGTACCAGGCAGCAGCAGAACTTTATTGGGCTTCTATATTACAGATATATACATACATACATAATGTCACGCCTTCAATCCCAGAGTAAGGGAGGCAGAGCTACAAAATTACCAGCTACTCATAATTCTGTAAAAGCTTGTAACTTGTAATATAAGTGGCAGTTTTTTTAAAATACGTATTGATGAAAAGACTTCCACTTGTATTACAAGGTATAAGCTTTTAAGAAATGGGCTCCGGGCTAAAATGTTTACCAGTCTATAAGTGACAGGTTGCAAGCCCATCGCCTAACAGTTCTACAAGCCTTTATTCCTTTAGTCGCCTCTTACGATACCCACGGGAAAACATGCAGTGGCACTATTCTAACACGGCAACCACATGGACATATATTAGAATATATATTAGTTCCAAACACCGGATTGACAGGGGCAAAATGTACAAGTGCTAGTGGTTCATTAAATATCGACTAAGATTATCGACATCGATAAAACTCAAATTCTAATCATCATTATCATAACTAATGGCCAAGTTTGAATACCTTTTAATAATGCGCAAACCTCTTGTATTTCTACTTATCGCAACTATAAACAACCGGTATCTGTCACTGACTAGACTCGAGTCACTTTTGACAGCTATTGAAATGTCATTGAATAACAATTCATTCAGTACATCAATATTCTTTAGCATTACCTTTTTGTTTTTTAAGTCGGTTAAAAAAACCTCGCAAGAAAATAAATCGTTTTATCTTCATGGAAAGCTGATCATTCAGATATAGAAGATAAAGAAACGAAGTACGACTTACTGCAAGAAATGTAAATTCCATGTGTCACGAAAAATGTTGTCGATAAACTGGTCGATTATTAATGAATCACTAGCTCTGGTACATTTTTGCCCCCGTCAATCCGGTGTTTGATTATTTCATAACACAAATAAGTAGATGCAGAACCTTCAGTGCACATGCGTGGTTTGCATTTAATAGGTTTTTTATTTTTACTTATTGTAACGAGTAATCCGCTCGCCGCGTGGCCACAGTCTAAAATTAAAACTACATTTGTATTCTTGGGTTGTAAAGTTTTACAGTCGCAGCCAATGTAAATCAATTCTACCCTAACCGAGGAAATAAACAAAAGGAATCAACGGGCGATAGGTATTATACGCGGGTTCGTGGACTTAACTGTTGATTGAGTTGACGAAACGTTGGTTACGTGGGACATACTCAAAGTTTTGGGGTTTTATTCAAATAAGTATTACTAGACAAAACGTATTTGACTTTAATTGGTTATCGTTGTCTAGTAGCTATAGTAAAAGCCTATATGTCTTTTTGTATGTCTGTTAAACTCCTGAACCAATTTAGATGAAATTCGGTATGGAAATAGTTTGCCCCGAGGACATAGGATATTTTTTATCATAAAAATTTACAGTTCCTGAGGGAGCAGCGCTAAACGACTGCTACGCGGACGCAGTCGCGGCCTAAAGCTAGTATGTTTATGATTTGTAGAAATTACAGGTCAAATTGGGCATAATATAAGGTAACAGTGCTGCAGGGGTGCGCCAAAGTTTATCTAAAATTGCAAATCTCATACCATTTTACATCATAATGATCACTCTTCATAATCAATATTAATCATACACCTGTTTATATTCAGCATTTAAAAAATATGCTACTGCTAAATAAGGTTAGGTTAGGTTAGGTTTGTTTTATAAACGTCCTAAAGTCAGAACGGGTCCAGAAAAAAACACTTTAGGAGTTGCGATGATTATGAATAACGAATTATGAACAAAAAATATGAGGAGTGATTATTACGAATACAAATCGATAATAAAACAAAGAATAGGAATAATGATTTCATGTGAGCCAATATCTATGGACCTGTGCTGCAGTGCAGTGGCGTTAATTTCAACGTTATTGTAAAAATCATAACAATACAAAATACATCTTTTTTTTTACCTTTTTTAATTCTTTACATAGGTAGTGTTTAGGCCTATGAAAGCATTTTTCAATATTTATGGATTACTAAATACTCTCGCTGAAATCGATGCAAGTCGGTTTCCATTTGCATGAGGACATCCCTATTCCGCCCCAAATTCACATCTTTGGGACAACACTAGTCAGTAAGAACAATATGGCCGAACTGTGTGTATCGCTGATTCTTGCTCCCGCGCCGCATTCTTATAAAACTTTCCTTTTGGTGTTATGGTGACCGCTCTTCTGTGTATTGTGCTGTGTATATGCTTTGGAGTTTCCCGAGGAGCTGAAGTTCGGTGAGTTGACTTTGGTTTTCTTTAAATTTGAATCTTGCTTTCAAGGTATATATCCGCCGCCACCGCCCGCGACAAAGATTTTAGGGAAAAGACAACGAACGTGTATTGAAACCTATTTACAGTCCACTTAAAGTCTAAGCTCCAACAGGTAGTATAAAACGAAGTTACTTTCTGCGTGTGCCTGTATATCCCAGGGCTCGGATACCGGTTAAAGTTTCAAACCGTTATCATGTACTTGCCGCAAAACCTTTTCATTTCGGTTCCGTTAGCAAAAACCGGTATAAATAACCGGAAACCTTTATATTAAGTTCTATACAAATTAACCGGTATCGAGCTAAAAAAACCGGTTTAACCAGACGCACGTCACTCACCATAAACTAGCGCCGCTTAGTATTTTTATTCAGTGCCCTGTATATCCACTAATTCCTGAACCACGCAGAAGGGTTTGATGCGGGTTTCACCATCAGTTACATAAGAAAACTCGCATAACCGAAGCAAAGCGAGAGCGGGTCGCTATTTAAAACTAAATTAAAGATACTGCTTCATAGTTATAGTAGGCCTTTTTGACAAGCCATTTTTTTGTTTAACATTTAATGGCGACGCACTCTGTATAGCTCTACAACATCTTTAAGGTGATGAATTGATGATTATACACCTACTAATTCATTTGTAATCATTTTCATCACATGCTCCGAAAGGGTGTTATAATATAACACGCAGGCGTATACTGCCGTACTACCAAAGAAGGCGGCTAACTGCATAGTAAAGGTAAAGCATTTTAAATTTAATGTGGATACCAATAGAGTATAGTATGCTTTGACCACTAAATGGCAGTTAGCCCCCTTCTATGGTATTGCTATAACTGCCCTATAGGGCAGTTATAGCATATTTACCTCCCAAGGGAGTTATGGGTTTAGTTTTAAAATATAGAACCCACTATCGTACATCATTTCGGACTATGAAGGTTTAAAAACAGCAAAGGTTTATTTTCTCATTTCATACCTTGACTACAAACCAATATTACTGTATATAACACTTATACGGTACATTTAACTGCTTTACATTTATATTTTACTATTATTTCAGAAACATTTGCAATTATTTTTATAAATTGTATATTAAAAACCGGTAAAATCTGGCAGTATGGCCTGTCAAGTTTGAAAACCAATGGCAGTTCTTAGCATTATCTGAGGAAGACTATATTGAAAAATGTTAAGTTGACATGTTGACAATCTCTTATCTTATGTCGAGTGCAATTAATTTTTTGATTCTTGTTTTCTTTAATCGTTTATTTTTGTTTCCTTGCAAATGTGATGAAAAACATTGTGTGTATCACGGGCAGTAAGGGGATAACAAACTCGACTCATTAAAAGCCCTGCGCCTTAGGCGGGCTTTTAATACTCTCGTTAGTTATCCCCTTCTTACTTCCCTTGATGCACAATGTACTATGCTGCCCTGCTAACATAAAATGCAGTATCTGAGACAAAACTTCTGTAGCAAATTGAACCTTATTACTAACGGTTTAGGGTTGAATCTGCTTTGGCCATTAAATCTGAGATACTGCTTTTTTGCTTAGAAGGGCAGTATTGATGTGGGGTGCCATAAAATAAGAGGGATTTGGTGAGTGTTCCGTTACCTTGAAAGTTTTGGAACCCCTTAAACAATGGACGACACCTCGGCCTAGTTGGGAGTGACCCTGCCTCCGAAGCCTGCGGTCCTGGGTTCAAATCCCGGTAAGGGCAGATATTTGTGCGCAAATATTTGTTCCTGAGTCTTGGATTTTTTATATGTATTTTTATAAATAATTTATTTATTTATTTCTTCATTAAACTTACAACATGACAGTAATACAGTATATCACTAAATCGTTGCAAAATGTTACTCATACATGATATAGGTAAACATAAAAAAAAAAATATGTCACACTATTTTTAATAGATATATCTAGCTAGCTCCATGGTCATGCACTTGTATAGGTAATTAAAACAAGGCTAAATTATCAAAGTCAACATTAAGATTTATTAAATACATTTGGAGTTATAGTTAAAGATTAGTAATGTTTCAAATAAGTTTATCGTTGTCTAGTACCCAAGTACAAGCCTAAAGCTTAGTTTGGGACTAGATCAATTTGTTAAAGATTGTCTTGTTTATTTATATACAATGTCCAAAGTCTTAGTCCTTAATTGATTTACCAACACCCTAAAAGGACCCACCGCCCAACAATGATCTAATCTAACATCAACTTGTACACGTGCACAGTGCAACAGAATAGCTGTACAGGGAAAACGCCGCGGACGGAGTAAATTTCCGAGTGAGCCGGTATTATACAAAATTCGGCAATAAACAATATTTATGGCCCCACCTCTGCACTGCAATTACGGTGCTCTAGCAATTTATATGCAAAACGAGAACGATTTGGTAATTTACGATTGATTCTTTTCCACGGAAAGTTTGAGTTATGGGGTGTTCAACATCGGATAACACTTTTGTGCATTAGCTTAGAAATGTTACAATCGATACGTTGGCCTAGTTGGTAGTGACCCTGCCTTCGAAGCTAGAGGTCCGGTTCAAATCCCGGTAAGGGCAGATATTTGTTTGATGAGCATGAGTATATATTCCTGAGTCTTGGATGTTTTATGTGTGTAAGTATATATTTCTCTATATAAGTAAGTTTATCGTTGTCTAGTACCCATAGTACAAGCCTAGAGCTTAGTTTGGGACTAGGTCAATAGTAAGATTGTCCCTCGATATGACGACACGGTGGCCTAGTTGGGAGTGACCCTGCCTCCGAAGCCAGCGGTCCTGGGTTCAAATCCCGGTAAGGGCAGATATTTGTGTGATGAGCGCAGATATTTGTTCCTTAGTCTTGGAAGTTTTTTATGTATCTATTTAAGTATGTATTTCTCTATATAAGTATGTTTATCGTTGCCTAGTACCCATAGTACAAGCCTAGAGCTAAGTTTGGGACTAGGTCAATTTGTGTGAGATTGTCCCCTGATATTTATTTATTTTATTTATATTCATTATTATTAACGATAGATCTGTCATAACGGACAGGACTGTTAAAAAACACTGCTGACACTGACAGATGTCTATAATTTAGCTTCCGTTTTTTATATTACTTTTATTTGGTAGATTTAACGTCTAAAATAGATTAAATTATATTAATAAAAGCGTTTATCATTTAAGTAATAATTATTGAATAGTAGTGGTTTCCTGCGGCTCCGTCCTAGCAAAAGCCGTTTATCGCTATTCCCTTAGGAGCCGTCCAATTTTTCGGTATTAAAGGTACAAAATTCAACTGAATCGTTTCAGCGGTTTATCCGTGAATGCGTAACAGACAGACAGACAGAGTTACTTTGGAATTCATCATTTTAGTATGGAACAAGGGCTTGTATGTATGTATGTTAACTCTTGCACAAACAAAAAATAACAAAGTAAAAAACGAAACAGAAGCATAAAAGGTATATACAAAGGCGAACTTATCCCTTTAAGGGATCTCTTCCAGTTAACCTTTGAGCGATTGAGAGAGATAAAATAGCGGATGGCTAAACGTACAAAAAATAAAGTGACGGAAAATAAAGATAAAATGGCATTAAAATACGTTTAAACATATACATGTAATAAATAGGATAAATACCCAAATATATACCAGTAAAATTCTAATTAAATACACTACAGAAATACCAACAAATCTAAAAAGACGTGTTGATAATTCTAGAACCAGATTTTGCACAAGTAGTAAGATGTTTACTAGTGTATTAGTGACAGGTTGTAAGCTCATCGCCTAATATTACTTCAAGCCCTTATTCCGTTAGTCGCCTCTTACGACATCCACGAGAAGACATGGAGTGGCACTATTCTAACCCGGCAACCATATTATACAGTATTTTATGCAACTGTACATAATTAAGCTTTAAAACACTCGTATCGTGTGATTTTATTATGAAACTCGCCTTGGCCTCGTTTCATAAAACTACACTCGTATTTTATGTAACTGATACATTATGCATCAGTTACATAAAATACTACAAGACTACAACTAGACTATACTATACTACACTAGACTATACTATATGACCGAAGGTTATTTAACTAAAGTACATTAGTACCACAAATATAAGTTACAACGATGTAACTGCGCATAAAGGATTTTTTCAGAAGGCGCGAAAACGTATTGGCCAATTATAAGGCAGTACGTTTGCGCGGGTAAAACTTTGACGGCTATCGGTCAAATATAATAATAATAATAATTTTAGTGGTGGTAGGACCCTGTGCAGGGTCCGTCCGGATCGCTACCACCATCTTATCCATTAACCATCCGCCAAGCATCAGTGTTCGCATTGTTGAGTTCCGGTGTGGGGATAAGACAACCGGTGAAATTACTAGCATAGAGGCATTCCATCTTAGTCCTCAGGGTTGGCAGCGCATTTGAGGTCTTAGGATTATAATCTTGAGAATTCAAATGTCTATGGGTCTCAGATTTCACTTACCATCAGGTGGCCTGAGTGCTCGTGTGCCTTCTCCTTAACATAAAAAAAAAAAAAAAAAAAAAAAAAAAAACATTCGGCAGCCATTGCAGCGACGCCGTCGACCGTCATTTTGTTTAGCGTCGAGTCATTTGTCATTCGTACACAAGCTGAGACGCACGAGCGCTAATCGCCATGAGCGAGAAAGCACGAGTTTAACTGTCATTTCATATTCTACCTTACACGTAACACGACAAGGTTTGTGTTGAATTGAGTTTTACGTTCGTTTATCTTCGGCATTAGTGAGCACCTTTCTGCGTGGACGAAGATTGCCGGCGTAACTTATATTTGTGGTCTTACTGTTGCGTACTAATACAAACAGATGTTTCCGTTCTGTCGACGACGTTTACCCTTGACAACAATACATCAACATTGTCAAAATTGAGAATATTGCACAATTTCATAGATGACGTGCGCACGGGCATTATGTTCTGTGAAGCAATTCAATATCATACACTGTAGGAGGAAATTGAAGGCTCGCGGGTGGGGGGGTGGCACTTGCAGCGGGTAACATCGCTTGTAGACTAATATTTTAGGTTAATAACATAAAAAAGGTAAAAAGAAAGTTTTGCAGACCCATATATAAAACATAAATACAAAAACCGGCACAAATGAAAAAAAAAAACTGTATAAGTAGAATTCAGTTACTTCTCTATCTCTCTCTACTCTTTATCTATCTTTCTGTATATTTGCTTCCTGTATCATTTTAACCTGACGCCGTCTATCCCGTGACCTTTTCGAATCCACCCCTTCTAAACAATAAATAAGATTTTGGTAAAAGTAATAATGTTGTAAATAGTACTTAAAGCAATAAAACACACTAAATAAACTAGTAAACCTTTTGGCCTGATTGTGCAAAATGTGGTTACGGATTGACCTAGTCCCAAACTAAAGCTCTAGGCTTGTACTATGGGTACTAGACAGCAATAAACATACTTATATAGAGAAATAAGTATATACTTCAATACATAGAAAACATCCAAGACTCAGGAACAAATATTCGCGCTCATCACACAAATATCTGCCCTTACCGGGATTTGAACCCAGGACCGCTGGCTTCGGAGGCAGGGTCAGTCCCAACTAGGCCACCGTGTCGTCGTATGTATGTATGTATGTATGAAATTAGGAGATCGGTCAGAAATAACCTAAAAAACATCAAAAGGCGCGGTCCGCTAACACTGGTGCTTCACAAATAGGCATTTGTTTGTACGGCTGTTGGAAGGAAATGAAAAAGGAAAAGCTTCGGCCAATAGTGGGATTCGAGGGGAGCCGCGGCATTTAGCGAATCTACATAGGATTGGAATACTTTCCGGCTCTCGCCATAGACTAACACGGGATGCCACTTGCCGGGTAAGTTTATACAGAAAAAGTGTTTACTCAACACTGTTCGGAAATATGAACATTTTTGGTCTGGTTTCGGCTGGGAAAACTTCAGTCATACAAAACACATTTTTGAAAAGAAAGAAAGAAAGAAAGAAAGAAATTATTTATTCGTGACATGTAAACATTAATTAGTACAAAACAATTAGAACACAAAATTATAATTTGTCACGAAATGGTCGCAACTCAGCGTGATGCTGGCAGAGCCAGCGCTGATCTTCCGTTGCAGCTATTTTTTGGCCTATGTCACACTTTCTAAGTTGATTAGGTTTTTATTTTTATATCTCTCCTCGGCAAAAAGTGTAATTTATGGTCTCGTACACTATATGACTCGCCCAAAAATCGCGTACTTTCTACCCTCGGCAACAATGTGTTATTGTGGCTACCCTGTATTGTTTTTTCTAGAATAAAAAGGATACAATACAAGGCGGAAAATGTTATAGAGCATCATAGAAGATTCAGGGATAAGTTGCATAACATTTCCAGGGCCTCTATTCTACGACATTAAACAATATTGCTTTTGATGTGTCATCATATGGTATCCGTTCATTTTTCATAATTTCATTTGCACTAATTTCGTTTGCCATAGTGGTCACTGGCAATAACCTTCATTTTCCCTAATATCACATACCATAATTTCATTTGCCATAAAGGCGTTTTTTCTGAATTCGTAAACCTGTCAGGTAATTTTAACATGCCATCGTATAGAGCCCAATAGGTTAGGTTAGGTTTGTTTTATTACAATTCTAAATAGTTCACGGTTTCAGAAAAAATGCCTTTATGGCAAATGAATATTATGGCACATTATGATTATGGCATATAAAATTCGTGCAAGTGAAATTATTGCATATGTAATTCGGTCAAACGATAGAGACCCCATCATATATCTACTCGGCCGCCATCACTGGCAAGGAAATAAGAGCTATCGTAACGTTGACAACACGGGGTTTCACTTTCCATACAAGGGCTTTCACTAGGTACTTTCTGGTTAATTAACTAAATCGATAATGTGATGCCTAAAAGAAATAAAGAATAACTATTAAGTATATTTATAACGTTAGGACGTTTTTTTGGTATTAATTATTATTTGTATTCATGTTGAAGAATATGTATGTAATTTCGGATTTATTTGTCATAAAATGCAATTTATATATACATACATACCCGTGATACATACATTAAACACGCCTGTTTCCCAGAGGGGTAGGCAGCGGCCACTTCTTTTCACATGCTACGATCAATATCTTTCGCTTTTTCCTGATTCATACATCCAGTCAATCATGCCCGTCATGAATAAATGAACTTAAATAAACTATGATTCTTATATCCCTCTCAAAAATACAGAAAACGAGACACAAATGGCTATTCAATACATTGAAATAAAAAGAAAATATACAAAACAAAAAACCCAACATAATACCGACATACTTTCAGAGCGTATAACTTTTCAACGACTCAACAGATTTTCATCAAACCTCGCTAAAAACGTCTTCAATTAAATTAGCCTTCTACTTACAAAGTCAAGTAAAACGGGTTAAAATGGAAGCCAAGTCCTTTCTGTTTTGCCAACCGCTTTGCAGCTTCCTGCCATATTTAGTAAGTGAAAAAACATGTTTATCTCGGCCATCTTTACAGTCCCGTATATCCGATACATCGCCTTTCCAATAATACTGCCAGCCCCACAACCTTTTCAATGTGGTCGCAGTAATCTTTCGGCGTTCTGGAGATTGGCGCGTAAGTAGGAAATATATCCGATGTTATTTTACTATATTTGTTTAAGAAAATGTTTTAGACGAATGAGTAAAACCGCTTTGCTTATAGCTTGTATGATTTAGGAACGCGTTTGAAGGATATTATTCATCATTAACTTAAGAGCTGTGGTGTTATCAGTGTAGTAATTTCCATTCTTCTCTAATCCGAGCCTTCTCTTTATAAATAAAATAAAATAAATATCACGGGACAATGACACAAATTGAGCCCTAAACTAAGCTCTAGGCTTGTACAATGGGGACTAGAAAACGATAACCATACTTAGAAAAATATATACTTAAACACAAAGAAAACATCCACAAGAAATACTCTTGTTCATCACATAAATATCTGCCCTTACCGGGATTTGAACCCAGGACCACTAGCTTCGTAGGCAGCGTCTTTAACACACTGATACGGCAAGTTGCCTCCTTTTTTCCTTCTTTTAATTGGTCTAGGTATTGGCCTAAGGGAATAAAGGCTTATAGTACTGTTAAGCGATGGGCTTGTAACCTGTCAATAATACACTGGTAATAATCTTAGCCTGATTATGCAAAATGTGGTTTTAGAATTATATAGTCATTTTAGGGTTGTTGGTATTTCTGTAGCTCTGCTTACCTCACTCTGGGAATGAAGGCGTGATGTTATTTATGTATGTGTGTGGTCCAGGTAAGTTCTTATTGGTGTTCCTCTTTTCCTTTTTCCATATATTTTTCCTTCAATTAACATCTTTATGTATTTGTCATGCCGTAATACGTGACCAAACATCTTCCCTCGTCTATTTTATTTTGTCTGCAATAGACTTCTCTTTTCCTTAGCTATGCTAAGTACGTCCTCATTCGTCCTCTTCGATCTATTATCATAGCCCAATCGCTTATTAGATAGTGTCGCTACACCCGCACGCACTTGTGGTTATTGTAATAAAATACGAATTACATTCGATGTAAACGGCCAAATTCACTTGCGGTACACCGCTCGCATGCTTTGTTTACGCGGCGGCATCCATCGGCAAAAAGCGGCACGATACAAAGGCGACAACACTATCTAAGCGAACAAGCTACACCAGTGTCTTTTTAGGTTACTTTTCAAATTTCGGAAAATCCTTAACGGATTAAGTTCTCTTAGACACTCCTACTATACTCGTATGTAACGAAACCCTTTGTCCATCCCCGAGACTCAAACTATCTCCATGAAAGCGTAACAAACAGACAGACCGACAGACAGAGTTACTTTTACATTTATAATATTGTTATAGATTATAGATTTATGCTACGTGTTTATATGAAGGTCGTTTATCGCTATCACCACGGGAACTGTGTAATTCTCGGAATAACAATGTAAACCGCACAACCAGCTATACAGGGTGTTCTTCAGAGGGTTGTCCCAATTTCAGGGACTAACTCTGTAGGTCAGTCTCATCAACTTTTATTATGGGACCAACATCCAAATCGCGAAAAAAAGTAGCTGTTTAGCTTTCAAAGTTTGTATGGAACAGCTGTTTTTTTTCCGTGACATATAGCCTTGTCGCTACATATATAATATAAGTAGGGCTACGGGTAAGAATTAATAAACGAAATATAACAAATTAAATACCTTTCCCGTAAAAGTAAAAGCTCAAAGCATCCTATTTATTGCGTACCGTTCGCGTAAAACGGAGCGTTTCAGAGGTTTTTTCTTAGTTAACAGCGTCGGGTCGTGCATAAATTTAAATTAATTTATATTGTTCATACAGCCGTTTACTGCCTGGTACACAACGGCTTAAGTTACAGGCGTAGTTAAAATTTAATTTGTAATTGACTGCACTCCATTGGTTAAGGCATTTTACTAAAGGTAAACAAACAATACCATGTGACATAGTTCATTAGCCAATAGAAGCAGAACACTGACCCTGGGTTCCTATATTCAAAACGTCTCGTTAAAACGTGATGTCTCGTTAAAATTTGACATTTGCTACATACAAATTTTAACGAGACGTATTGAACCCAGGGTGATACGTCAAAAATAACGAAATATGAATATTTGTTTAAATTCAAATACTAGTACTTGTGCTATTATCTATTCTGTGATACTAGGCTGTTTAACCGTGAAAGCGTAACAAACAGACAGAGTTCCTTTCACAATTATAATATTGGGATAGATGTATGTAAAACTCTCTATTGCACATAAATGAAAGCGAGATATATTGGCATCGATATAGCAAACATATTTTTTTTATGTTAAGGAGAACGCACACGAGCACTCAGGCCACCTGATGGTAAGTGGAATCTGAGACCCATAGACATTTGAATTCTCAAGATTATAATCCCAAGACCTCAAATGCGTTGCCAACCCTGAGGACCAATTTTGGAATGCCTCTATGCTAGTAATTTCACCGGTTGTCTTATCCCCACACCGGAACACAACTATGCGAACTCTGTTGCTTGGCGGGTGGTTAATGGATAAGATGGTGGTAGCGATCCGGATGGACCCTGCAAAGGGTCCTACCACCACTAAAATACTTTCAGCAACATGGGATCCTCACCCACCACAGACGGTGTCACAGTGATATTATAAAATCATTTGTTTGACTGAAGTGTAAAACGTCACTGTGGCATAGTCATATGGTGGGACAGTTTTCCATTCGACTGATAGTATATAGGCGAACTAAATATCTGAATTCATAAAGTATAGAGATATACATAGATAGACTTTGTACGCATTTCCCCAATTCATAATATCGTAATTCATTTATTTATTGCAGTTAAGGGTTTAACAAGATCCTAATAATAACATACAATACGTCCTAGCGTAAACCCTGCTAGGGCACAGCAACACTAAACTTATCCTACAATATAACCTAAATCTAACCATATTCTTACTCAGTCATACATTATCTTTAAAAATAAAATACTTTTGAAGGTTGTAAAAGCAGTTTAAAATTAGGAAATCCTTCAATTTATTGCTAAAAATTGGAACCTTATCTAATATTTTTTATTCCCACATTATTTTTTTTATGTTATGGAGAAGGCACACGAGCACTCAGGCCACCTGATGGTAAGTGGAATCTGAGACCCATAGACATTTGAATTCTCAAGACTATAATCCTAAGACCTCAAATACGTTGCCAACCCTGAGGACTAAGATGGAATGCCTCTATGCTAGTAATTTCACCAGTTGTCTTATCCCCACACCGGAACACAAAAATGCGAACACTGTTGCTTGGCGGGGGGTTAACATACATACATACATAAATCACGCCTGTTTCCCAGAGGCAGCCAGGGGTAGGCAGAGACCACATCTTTCCACCTACTACGATCCTGACAAATCTCTTTTGCTTCTTCCACATTCATACATCGAGTCATGCATGCACGTCGGTTTCGGGTATTTAAGATTCGGCCCTTTTCCAGTATTTCCCCGATTTGATTCAAATATTTCTTTCGTCAATCGTTTTTCATCCATCCTTTCCAAATTACCGAACCATCAAAGCATGCCCTTTTCAATTTTAGTCACTACATCTTCTTTCAGACCACACTTCTTTCTGATGTTTTCATTCCTTACTCTATCACACAGTTTCACACCACACATACTACGCAAAGAGCGCATTTCTACTGCATTTATATGACTTTCATGCTTATCCTGCCACACCCCATATTCACTACCATATATCAGAGTAGGGGCCAAGACTCCATCGTTTTTTATTTCTGAAGGTACATAATTATATATTTTTATTGCCACATGGTATGTACCAGAGTTAACTATATGTAATTCATCTTGTTTAGGGATGAAGTTAGTTTTTTTTTCAATGCCCTGGCAGAAGCCCTCTGCCCAGCAGTGCGAGGTAAAGGAGCCAGTGGGCTACCTAGTGAAAAGCGTATCCCTTAATTTTTAGTAATTTGTACCTATTTTTAATGATGATTAGATGAATTGTTACCATCTTATTATTATTAAAAATAGGTACATTAAATAATAACGTTAAATATACATCTATCAATATTTAATTTAAAATTATAAACGTCAGTTTAATGCATTTTGTTTGTCCTACGTATTTAGCGTTTTGCTCACATGTATTACAAATGTTAAACCTCTAGATTGGTGCGGCCTGGAAAACGATTAACCTCCTGAGGTTCAAAGCACTATTACTAGAACAAAATCACTTTGCAGTGAAAACCCAAGAATTAAAATAGCGACTTGGGGTGAAAACCCACTGTGCTAATACTAGAACAAAATCACTTTGCAGTGAAAACCCAAGAATCAAAATGGCGAGTTGGGGTGAAAACCCACTAATAAATAAATATCACGGGACACTGTCACACAAATTGACCTAGTCCCAAACTATGCTCTAGGCTTGTACTATGGGTACTAGACAACGATAAACATACTTAGAGAAATAAATACTTAAATACATAGAAAACATCCAAGACTCAGAAACAAATACTCATGATCATCACACAAATATAAGGCAAATATTTGCCCTTACCGGGATTTGAATCCGAGACCGCCGGCTTCGGTGGCAGGGTCACTCCCAACTAGGCCAACGTGTCGTCAAGACTAGAACAAAATCACTTTGCAGTGAAAACCCAACTATTAAAATAGCGACTTGGGGTGAAAACCCACTGCACAGTGGGTAATAAATAAATATTTTTGGTCATCTGCCGTATAGTACCCCTAAAATATGACACCTATATCTGTTGCGGTTACCAAGACATGAACAATTTTTGGTCTGGGCGTTCAGGAGTTTATTAATTTGTTCTAATATTAGGACACTGGGTCTTCCTCGGAAGTACCCTCTTTGAAACTGGGCAGGAGGTTAAGTTACAACTTTAGTTTTTCAGTATTGGCGTTCGTACTTTGGACCACGAGTGCATACTGCCGCGCGACGCCGTGCCACGCCGCGCGATGCCACGCGTTGCTCCGCGGGAAATTAGTCGTCATTAGCTAATTACCTGGATGATCGTACACTGTAATGATAATGTACAAGTCAAGCAACTTAATTCGCGTACCAAAGCTGAGCTCTGTCGCAGAACGTGGATAAGAAGAGACATCTTCTTGTTTCACTGACACTCATTTCTAGAAAGCTAAAGCATGATAACCGAAAAAAATAATTACTTTACAACTTTTTCGCGTAATATAAATTATTCATTTAAATATATACATACATACGTAACATCTCGCCTTCATTCCTGCCATGCTAACACAAAGAGCAGTATCTCAGACAAAACTCCTGTAGCAAATGCAACCTTATTACCAATATGGTAGGATTGAATCTGCTTTGGCCATTGGATTTTAGATACTGTTTATTCCCAGAGTGGGGAGAAATCTAAAAACACTGGTTTATAATTCTAAAACCACATTTTGCACAATCAGGCCAAGAAGTTATTACTAAGTTACACCGTGTCCAATATATTTGGATCATCATATCATCATCATCATATCAGCCGAAAGACGTCCACTGCTGGACATAGGCCTCCCCCAAGGCTCTCCATTCAGACCGGTCCTGTGCTTTTCGCATCCACCGCGTTCCCGCGATTTTTACAAGGTCGTCGCTCCATCTTGTTGGAGGCCTACCTACAGCTCGTCTCCCGGTCCGTGGACGCCACTCAAGAACCTTCTGACTCCATCGGTCATCAGTCCTGCGAGCAATGTGCCCCGCCCACTGCCACTTAAGTTTAGCTATTCTTCGGGCTATGTCGGTAACCTTAGTTCTACTGCGGATATCATCATTTCTGATTCTATCACGCAGAGAAACCCCGAGCATAGCTCTCTCCATAGCCCTCTGAGTGACTTTGAGCTTCCTTATAAGGCCCATTGTTAGCGCCCACGTCTCAGATCCGTAAGTCATCACTGGCAACACACACTGGTCAAAGACTTTTGACTTCAAACACTGCGGTAATTTGGACGAAAAGATGCTGCGAAGCTTCCCGAACGCTGCCCAGCCGAGTCGGATTCGACGAGTGACCTCTTTCTCAAAGTTGGACTTACCTAACTGGACCGTTTGTCCCAGGTAAACATAGTCGTCAACAACTTCGAGCGCAGAGCCTCCGACCATCACGGGAGTTGTCGCGACATGGACATTGGACATGACTTTCGTCTTGTCCATGTTCATTCTCAGGCCAACTTGGTCGGAAACTCTACTGAGGTCAGCGAGCATTGCACTGAGTTCCTCCATGGTCTCAGCCATGACTACGATATCGTCAGCAAATCGAAGGTGAGTGATGTACTCGCCATTGATGTTGATGCCTCGTCCTTTCCAGTCCAGAACCTTAAAAGCATCTTCCAATGCAGCGGTGAACAGCTTCGGAGAGATCACATCTCCTTGTCTGACTCCCCGCTGCAGAGGAATAGGCTTCGTGCTCTGGTCCTGTAGTCGGACGGACATAGTGGCGTTTTCGTAAAGACACTTCAACACTTCGATATATCGGTAGTCAACTTGGCACCGCTGGAGAGACTGCAGCACAGCCCAGGTCTCGATCGAATCGAAGGCTTTCTCGTAGTCCACAAATGCAAGGCAAAGGGGGAGGTTATACTCTTCGGTCTTCTGTATAACCTGCCGCAACGCATGTATGTGGTCTACGGTACTATAGCCTTTTCGGAAACCGGCTTGTTCAGGAGGCTGGAAATCGTCAAACCTGCGCGCGAGACGATTTGTGATGACCCTCGAAAACAACTTGTAAACATGGCTCAGAAGTGAGATGGGTCTATAATTCTTCAGCAAGGTTTTATCACCTTTCTTGAAGAAGAGAACCACCACACCTCTGTTCCATGCTTTCGGCGTTCTCCCTTCGTGGAGAACGGAACTGAACAGCGTCTGGAGACCCCTAAGGATGGGTTTACCACCCGCCTTCAGGAGTTCAGCTGTAATTCCATCCTCCCCTGGGGCTTTGCCATTTTTAAGCTGTTTGAGGGCCATACTAATCTCGTATAGGCTGACGTCGGGGAGATCTTCGGTATAGTGTCGGGTTAATCTAGCCCTCGGGTCTTTAGCTAGATTTTCGACGGGTGTTCGGTTTGTCGTGTACAGCTGTCCATAAAACTTCTCAACCTCCGCCAATAGCTCAGGTTTGGATGAAATGACTCTGCCGTCGTCGGTCTTTAGCTTCATCAATTGGCTTTGGCCAACAGACAGATCCCTGGCAAACACCTTAGAGCCCCTGTTACGCTCAATAGCCTTTTCAATACTTTTAGTATTGAATCGGCGTACATCACGCTTCAGAGACTTCGAGATCTGTCTGTTGACTTGCCGATAGCGACAAGCGTCACCAGAGGACTGCAGAATCATCTCGCGCCTCACCTCCATGAGCCTAAGGGTGGATTCCGAGAGCTTCTTGATCTTTGTACGGCGGATCTTAAAAAACTTAGACCCGACCGTTTGGACAGCTTCCACAAACCCGTCGTTGTAATCGTCCACGTCGCTACCTAGGCACTCGAAACGGTTTTGAAGTTCGAGCTGAAAGCTTTCGGGGTTTTGGAGCTGAGCGGGTGCCGGGCGGAGCGTAGACTTTATCAGTCTAGACCTTTCAAGCTTGAACTGGATATTCAATGAGCCTCGCACCATACGGTGATCACTACCGGTTTTAACCGCACTGATCACGGAGACATCATTGAATATGTGCTTTTTCGTCGACATGATAAAGTCTATCTCATTCCTCGTTACACCATCAGGGCTCATCCAGGTCCACCTCCTATGCTCACGTTTTCTGAAGAAGGAGTTCATCATATAGAGTCCCTCCTTCTCCATAAAACTGGCCAGTAGGTGGCCCCGGTGATTCCTATGCCCCACTCCAAAATTCCCCACTCTCTGCTCTTCACCGTCTCGTTTGCCCAGCTTTGCGTTGAAGTCCCCCATAACAACTGTGAAGTGAGTTTTGGAGCTATGCATGGCTCTGGAAACATCCTCATACATAGCCTCCACCTCATCGTCGGAGTGCGTTGAGGTCGGAGCATATACCTGTATGACCTTCAACGAATATCGTTGGGTCATTCTGAGCACAAGGCACGCTACTCTGCTCGACACGCTCTCGATCTTCACCACGTTGTTCACGAGGGACTTGTGGACGATAAACCCGATACCTCCCTGGGACTGGTGGTCGCCCTCCCGGAAATAGAGCAAGTTACCGGACTCCAGGGTTGTCATGTCCTCCCCCTCTCTACGGACTTCTGACAACCCTATGATTCCCCATCGTAACCTGCTCAATTCCTCCTCCAGTTCCAGCAACTTTTCGTCGGTCCGCAATGTTCGGCAGTTGTATGTTGCCAGGGCCAAAGGTCGTCGTTTCTGGTAGCCGGGTCTCTGCCGGAGATTACCTAAAGCACCCCCTGCCCCACCGTTACCATGGCCGCTACCGGAGCCAGGAATAGCGGGGCCGCCGGGGACTAGGGGTCTGGGCTGTTGTTGTACATTCATGTTTTTTTTTTTTTGATCTAGAACCGTTTGGGGGGAAAAATGCCGTAGTCGCCACGCTTGGCAGGCGGGTTGGCGACCGCAGTCATACCATGTAGTCCGCAGAGGACGCTGCTGCCCATCCTCCGGTTTATCCCTTAGTCGCTTCCTACGACACCCACGGGAAGAGAGGGGGTGGTGCTATTCTCGACCGGCACCACACGGCACGGCACGGCGGCAATATATTTGGATACAACTATGAAATATAATAAAAATAACTACACGATACCAAATGACATGAAAAGCATATTATATTCAAAATAAACAAATAACAATTATTTACAATAAATGTTTTGGAATTACTCCGCCTTTAAGTTTCCGAACCAGCCTTAAACGTTTCTCAAACCGGTCACATGCGGCACGCACTGCTTCCATAGGCATTTCATCCCAAACAAGCTCGATATATTTTTTTAATTGGTCCAAATTCGATATTTTATAATTATTCAGTTTAGATAGCATATACGACCATACAAAAAATCCAAACAATTGAGATCCGGAGAGCTGGGAGGCCATTCATTCTTCGGTAAGAAATCGGTTAAATTTGCCTTACACCAGGCTTGAACGCTGTTTGCGGTATGGGAAGGTGCTCCATCCTGTTGAAAAAAGTAATAATCATCTCCAAACATGCGTTGCAAATTAGGAGCAACAACTTTCTCCAGTACTTCGGTTTTGTAATATTCAGCGTTGATTTTAACACCTTTATCGATGAATATCAACGGAAGTTTGCCCCGCGTACACACTGCTTCCCAAACCATTACTGAGGGGGCGCCCTGAAATCTTGGAACGTATTTCTGATTCTCTGGAATATCTGCCATCTTTGCCGCCCACAACCGATCATTTTGAGCATTGTGGGATTGCTCTAAAACAAACAGTTTTTCATCTGAGAAAACGAACTCATCCCCAGCGTGCCACGAAAGTATCGTATTTGATCGCTCGGCCCTCTTCTGCTTAGACGCCTGGGACAGTCCAGGAACTTTACGTTTCTTGTACACGTAACACCCGAGATCATGTCTCAAAATGTTATGGACAGATCCTCTTGAAATATTCAAGTCGGCTGCTAGTTTTCGAATGGAGCGATGGTTTTTACGTCTAATTCGCTCCCTCACAACTTTGACTACCCGATCTGCTCTCGCTGATCGCGGCCGACCCGATCTCCTACGATCTACCGTTGAGGAGGTCTCTTTGAATCGTTTTAATGTTTTATAAACAAAATCACGTTTGATTCCAAGATATTTCATCGCTTTGAAAATGTCACTAGGGCACTCGCCATTACGGTATTTAGTAACAATTATTTCTCGAAATTGCTTCATCGTGTTTTAACTATGAATTAAATGTGGTAGACATTTGACATTACTGTATCTTGTTTCTGTAAATATATATTTAAATTTTATAAATAGAACAATTTATTTCGAGCTTCAGGTATATTATACCAGTGCGAAACATATTGTATCCAAACTTATTGGACACGGTGTATATTATAAGTATATCAAATTATAAATTTGTAGTACCAAGAGTCTCGTGAGTTGAATCGCAGACAGACCGACGGACAGACTGACATAGCAAAACTAGGGGTTCTTGTTGACTACAGAACCCTAAAAAGCAAACAAAAGCCTAATCATCACTTTTTAGGTAAAAAATTTTTACCTACCCGCATTAAAAAATACTTCGACAAACGTGTTATCCTTAATTCCCGCCGTAATTATAAGGCGCTGGATTCCAGAGTCGGCCATTTTTAATTTCTCACGTTCAGTTCCACGCGGTGGTTGTTAACCGAAGGAAATTAGTTTAATTAAAGTGCACAAAAAATAAAGGAACGTATAAATCGACTATTAACTTAATTTCACAACGTCGTACATCTTAAAACTACTGATACGAATTTCAGCCTTATTGTTCGTTCCTCAAGGCTGTGTTTCGGGTTTTAATATTGGGTTAAAGTATGAGTTCCTGAGGGTAGAAAGAGAAAATTGCACGTTTTGTGATACGGGTCGAGCGCTTTATTAGTGTGTTGACAAATGCCCGCGGATGTTTGTCTGTGTGACAGGCTTCACTTGTTTCCTGCGTTTAAGGATTCCGGTCCGTTTTTAGGGTTCCGTAGTCAAACTAGGAACCCTAATAGTTTCGCCATGTCCGTCTGTCCGTCCGCAGCCTAGCGCAGACACTCTTAGTGCTAGAAAGCTGGTAATTTAGCATGAATATGCATATTATTAAAGTAGTACAATAAAATGTAAAAATATAAATAAATTAGGGTACCTCCCCTACATGTAACGTGGGGATGTATGTTTTTTTCTCGTCTACCCTATAGTGTGGGGTATCAATGGATAGGTCTTTCAGAATTACTATGGGTTTGTGAAAACAGTTTTTGGATTAAGTAATCGGTTTATGAAATATTAAGCTTAAAGCTAATTTTTTAACTACAAATACTCTATATTTAAACTTAAATGAAAGAACATAATAAGTATAACGAATTTTAAAGGAAAACTATCACGACTAAGTAGACATCATTGGTTCTTGAGATACAGGCGATTAAACTGTTTATACCTACTAAAATCATCTAAGACGGCATCAATTGACTTTAAATAGAAAATTAGTTATTACTTGTTGATGTTTATGTTTGTAGTACTTAACGGCTTCGGAACCCTACACTGAGCATGGTCCGACATGCTCTTGCCCGTTTTTTATTATCTGTGGTCAAATACAACATATGTCATTGGCTTTTTATTTTTACTAGACTATGGCATCGAAGAAAGGGTTGTGACTTCTTGAATGACTGGTAGGTGGTCCGGTTTGGCTAGGGAGTAAAACTTGTGAGGCTGGATTAATGTGAACTTTAGATGAAGGCGGATTGATCCAGATGAGTTGACCGCATGCGGCGAATAGTCTCCTCTTGTCTGTCTGTCCATCACCATTTTTCAATTAATTACATTTGAGAACTTAATTTAGATTCACATCAATACTCAAGAAAAACGAAATCGTAAATGTACGAAAGACTAGTCCACAATCTACAAACGCGTTCCCACTACACGTACGTATAATTTCGATGAAACTTCTAGAAGCCATAATTTGTTTCTGTCTCTGTACCGCTTATCAATTTGTTCCAACCCCCGAACGAGTTAAGAATTGTTCTCGTTTGATCATTTTTTCTAAAGTCGTATAAAACAGCTGACCTAGTTAGAAACTAGGTCTTTATGAAGCGACTTAAAAATCAATATACAGCTTGAAGAAAGTGGTTTATTTTTATTTATGACGAGAGTTATTAATATTAATAGCTTTATTAGGCCCCCGTGTGGTTGCCGGGTTAGAATAGTGCCACTTCCATGTCTTCCCGTGGATGTCGTAAGAGGCGACTAAGGGAATAAGGGCTTGTAGTACTGTTGGGCGATGGGCTTGCAACCTGTCACTAATTCACTGGTAAACATCTTAGCCTGACTATGCAAAATGTGGTTACAGAATTATCGACAAGTTTAGAGTTGTTGGTATTCTGTAGCTCTGCCTACCCCACTCTGGGAATAAAGGCGTGACGTTATGTATGTATGTATGTAGCTTTATTATTTAATACAGATTCGTTTAATTTTAAACAAGGGTTTAGTAATGATAGCCTCGTAAGACCCAACGGCCTAAATTTAGGACATTTGTCAAAGTGACTTTAGACTTTAGTTGACTTACACAAGGTTCATTTTTGAACTAGTAAAATTTGACGTGGGCCTCAGGAGGATATGAACTTATGCAGGGCCCGTCCGGATATCTACCATCACTATCTTATCCTTTAACAAGCAAGCGACCGAGCTAAATGATACGACTAAAACCGGGCAAGAGCATGTCGGACCATGCTCAGTGTATGGTTCCGAAGCCGTTAAGTACTACAAACATAAAACCAAAAAAATAACTTTTTTTTTATTAAGTCATTTGGTGCCGTCGTATATGATTTTAAAAGGTATAAACACTTTAATCGCCTGTAACTCAAGATCCAATGATGTCTATTTAATTGTGATAGTTTTCCTTTTAAATTCATTATGCGCCTTTATTTATGATTTTTTTCTGAATTTTAGCATTTATAGTTTTGGCTGTAGGGCTTAATATTTCATAAACGGAAACCTTAATCGGAAAATTGTTTACACATACCCGAAAAAATTTTGAAAGACCTATCCAACGACAACCCACACTAAACGGTACACGAGAAAAAAAAAACATCCCTACGTTACATGTAGAAGAGGTACACTGAAATATATTTTTTTAAACATTTTATTTTACCACTTTAATGGCGTGACTAATGTGTACATTCAAGCCAAATTACAGCTTTCTAGTTCTAAAAGCCTCTGCGCTAGGCTGCGGACGGACGGACGGACGGACGGACATAACGAAACTATAAGGTTTCCTACTTTGAATACGGAACCCTAAAAAGGTAGCTTAGTCGTATCAGTCAGCTCGCTCGATCGACCGTTTGATAACAGTTATTAAAAGAAAAACTCTAATAAAAAGCCGTTTATTGAAGCAAGTTTGTCTTAGATATTTATACTACTAATAACTTTACACGGGCACGGATATTGCTCCGCCAAATATCTTCAGTAATGATCTTTCATTCCCATGTTTATAGCAAATTTACGCAAATATTTGAGAGTCAACTTTGCCAAAGTTTCGAATCACATATCGTTACAAGCGATCTGTTACCGATAACTCAAAGTTGGTATAAACTTGCCCTTCTAGTAAAGGTAACTGCACACTGACGGCACGGCAGGACAAAAGTTTAACATAACATTGGCAGTAGTCAGTTTTTACTGTCAAAATAAATGCAATCACTTGTGAAATATTATTGAGCATCAAATTACACTAGGATAAAAAAAGAAACTAGTGTACTTAATAATCGCCACGCTAGCCTAGTTGGTAGTGACCCTGTTTTCGAAGCTAGGGTCCTGGGTTGAAAGCCCGTTAAGGGCAGATATTTGTGTGATGAGCACGAGTATTTGTTCCTGAGTCTTGGATGTATTAAATGTATTTAAGTATATATTTCTCTATATAACTACGTTAAGTTGTCTAGTACCCATAGTACAGTCAAGTTCAAAAGTATGTATACACTTTAGTACCTTGTCTATTTAACGTCATGTTTAAACTGCCATATGAAATTATACAAGCGATTAAAGTGACAAGGTACTAAAGTGTATACATACTTTTGAACTTGACTGTACAAGCCTAGACCTTATTTGGGACTAGGTAAATTTGTATGACATTGTCCTGTGATATTTATTTATTTAATAAATCTACTAATGTAAAAGGTATGAAAATATTTGATGACACGTTGGCCGAGTTGGGAGTGACCCTGCCTCCGAAGCCAGCGGTCCTGGGTTCGAATCCCGGTAAGGGGATTCCTGAGTCTTGGATGTTTTCTATGTATTTAAGTATATATTTCTCTATGTAAGTAAGTTTATCGTTGTCTAGTACCCATAGTACAAGCCTAGAGCTTACTTTGGGACTAGTTCAATTTGTGTGACATTGTCCTGTGAATTATTTATTTATTTAATGTAAAAGGTATGAAATATAAGAAAAGTTTTAAAAAACTAAAAGCCGTCTTCAAAAGGCAAGAAATGACTTCTTTTAAAATGATACGTAATAGGGACGCCGACTTCAGTTGGACTGACCTACTACTAGTAGCTATCATTTGATAAGAAGTATTTTCTTGCATTTTGAAGACGGTCTTTAGTTTTTTAAAACATTTATTTCATTTCATACCTTTTACCCTGGGTTCCGATATCCAAAACGTCACATTTTAACGAGATGTTTTGAATATAGGAACCCAGGGTTAGTGATCATAATAATACTGTTATATCGTCCACGTATATTTATTCCTATAATATTTGAGAAGAAATCTCATGTGGTTTCCGGGTTAGAATAGTGCCACTCCATGTCTTCCCGTGGATGTCGTAAGAGGCGACTAAGGGAATAAAAGGCTTGTAGTATTGTTAGGCGATGGGCTTGCAACCTGTCACTAATACACTAGTAAACATCTTAGCCTACTCGTGCATAATGTGGTTACAGAATTATTAACATGTCTTTTTAGAGTTGTTAGTATTTCTGTAGCTCTGCCTACCCCACTCTGGGAATGAAGGCGTGATGTTATGTATGTAATGTATGTATGTATTTGAGAAGTTCCCTCGATTTCTCCTAGATCCCATCATCAGATCTTGACGTGCTGGAAAAGGGATCAACTATTGGAACGTTCCATACGATTTTGCTTCGTATTTAGTTCGCTCTCCGACGAGCTAGAGGCTTAAAACTTTTATCATAGCTCAGATGCAATAATCTGGTACCAAAACGAACAATTCGTCCGTTTTATAACGTGTGGTAGTATCTTTTTTGACACAGATTGGTTTGAACAATAGATACCGATTGTATTACTCTTTCACAGCCGTTAGGGTGACGTGGTAAGGTATAGGGTAACTGGGCGTTTTCCAAAAAAAGTGTACGTCGTTAAAGACAAGAAAATTTAACTTTTTCCATTTCGTCACGAAAATTAACGTATCTTAATATATGGCTAACTTTCGTGACGAAATGGAAAAAGTTAAATTCTCTTAACTTTGTCCTCAACGATGTACACTTTTTTTGGAAAATGCCCAACTTCGTTATTACCGTGAAAGCTCAACTGGTAGAGAATGCATTACTTATTCTTTTGTGTAGTACTTAAAGATTCAACAAATAAATAAATTAAGTTAAATTTTCACTCTAATTTTCTATTCATCGTGTCTGATATTGTACTATTTGAATACTATTTATACTACAGTTATAAAACAAATTTATGCATTACATTGGGCAAACAGTCAGCAAACTATACGCCAAAAGGAATCAGTTTTATTTTTTTTTGAAACCTAGTGGAGGTAGTGTTGTTTGTGGTGGTAGGACCCCGTGCAGGGTTCGTCGTTGTGTTCCGGTGTGGGGATAAGACAACCGCCGATATTACTAGCTTAGAGGTATTCCATCGATGTCCACAGGGTTGGCAACGCATTTGAGGTCTTAGGATTATAGTCTTAAGAATTCAAATGTTTATTATAAATGGTCTCAGATTCCACTTACCTCAGGTGGCCTGAGTGCTCGTGTGCCTTCTCCTAAACATAAAAAAAACATTTTGACTTCCCGTAGACAGGTACTAAAATACAGCTGTCAGTGTGTCCCATCCTTTTCCCACTGATACAAATATAGACATGTTAAAACAAACAGTTGCACCGATCCATCCCGGACATTGTTCCTAGGACCAAGAAAAATAAACAGTGATTTGTTTAATTTAAGTTCAAAAACGTGTGAAACGTAAAGACGCATTCGTCATTCAATGCTTGCTTTCTTTATAGAATGTGTTAGTTATAAAAAGATCGGAGGGAAAAAACTGGCCAAGTTTGGGATGAGACGATGTTGCTTTGTTAAATAAAAAAAAAAGATTATGGCGGAGCAACCTTGTTATGTTTGTTTTGACAAGGATTAAGTACCAATAGGTAATAATCACCTATAGTCACCACCCGTAGAACAGCGTCTCTTTTAAGAAAAATATAATTATGTTGTTGCCGCAAGTGTCACACACACACACTCGTCATTCCATACCTACTCTATCTCGCATGTTTTTGCTTCGTATTAGTCATGCCGTTTAATTGTCCTTTCTGTTGAATTCTCCTAAGTGTCTGTTTGTTATTTTAATAAAATCCTTGTTCTTATTTTCCAAATTCTTACTGATTTAAAAACACCCTTAGTACTCGTGGTTGGGATTGACTTTTTTTGGCTCGGTGGTGACTGTAATAAACATGGATGGATAAGATTGTGGTAGTAATCCAGACAGACTTTGCACAAGGTTATTTAACCACAATTGACGTCGATGGCCTAGTTGGTAGTGACCCTGCCTTCGAAGCTAGCGGTCCTGGGTTCAAATCCTGATAAGTGCCGATATTTGTGTGATGAGCACGAGTATTTATTCCTGAGCTTTGGATGTTTTCTATGCATTTAAGTAAGTATTTCTCTATATAAGTATGTTTACCGATGTCTTGTACCCATAGTACAAGCCTAGAGCTTAGTATGGAACTAGGTGAATTTGTTTGACAGTGTCCTGTGTTTAACTTTTTTTATGTTAAGTTTGAACAAGAAAATTCTTAAGAGCGATAACACCCACCCACCGTTTCATAAGAACTGTAATTTTTTAACCCCGAATCACTTAATACTTTGTAAGCCTAGAAAACTTCTTAATTGCACTCTAAGGACGTAAAACGATTTATAGAAGACACGGACGATGTAAAACATCCGTACGGTTTAACTGCCGTCTAAGTTATAACGACCTCAACATTGTACACTTTACGGCTAGAGCTGAGAACGTGTCGATACCAAAAGATAATAAAATCTTTTTCACTTCTCACACATTAAACTGACTCATAATCTTCTTATATATAAAATTCTCGTGTCACAGTGTTAGCTACCTTACTCCTCCGAAACGGCTCGACCGATTTTAATGAAATTGTATATGCATATTCAGTAGGTCTGAGAATCGCCTACTATCTATTTTTCATACCCCTAAGTGAAAGAAAAAAAAATGCAGTGGGTGAAGCCGCTGGTGGGTCGCCAGTAATAAATAAATATAAGAGTGAAATGTCACCCAAATTGACCTAGTCCCGAAAAAAGCTCTAGGCTTACTTATACCAAAAAATGTATAGGTACTATACATAGTATAAAACAAAGTCGCTTTTTCTGTCCCTATATCCCTATGTATGCTTAAATCTTTAAAACTACGCAACGAATTATGATGCGGTTTTTTTTAATTGATAGAGTGATTGAAGAGGAAGATTTATATGTATAATACTTTAATCCGGAGCGAAGCGAGGGCGGGTCGCTAGTAAATACATAAAAAAGATCCAAGACTCAGGAATAAATACTCGTGCTCATCACACAAATGCCCTTACCGGGTTTGATCCCAGGACCGCTAGCTTCGAAGGCAGGGTCACTACCAACTAGACCAGCGTGTCGTCACATAATAATACGTCATATAATAACCATGTAAAGGCGGATAAAATAAAACAGAAATATATAAGACAAAATGCGATGTACATTACTTGTATATATATTCATATATACTGCATTTCAGACTCGTATTACACGCAGTACTATAGTTGATAACATATTAGATACAGCTTACTAACCAAGATCGTGACGTCACTACATTAGAGGTCAAATAATGTAAAATGATAAATTAAAAATAACTATTTAATATTACATACATATCTAACGTCACGCCTTCATTCCCAGAGTTGGGCAGACAGAGCAACAGAATACCAACAACTCTATCTGATATGATAATAGGGAATGGTCCTAAAACCCTAATTCTCGAAATGGTTTTTGAATCACCTTACATTATAAACTTATGGGATACCCCAATTTGAAACTGGGTTCAAATCGGTATTAATACCGCCCCACCTCTACCCGAAAGCATTAAATTTATAAGGAAATAGCTCAATCTGGGCATTGCTCGGAGTGCATCGAAAATTCCAACCTTAATAAGTTTCGTGTAACTTGAAATATAGCCATGTTTTATATATTCTTACTAGCGACCCGCCAGCGGCTTTGCCCGCTGCAATTATTTTTTATTTCTTTCATGTCACTTAGGGGTATGAAAAATAGATAGCAGCCGATTCTCAGACCTACTGAATATGCATATAAATTTCATAAAAATCGGTCAAGTATGGTATTTAACACTGTGACACCAGAATTTTATATATTAGATGATACAAGATTTTACCTGAGACTTCTTCTGTCTACGGTAATTACTCAATGACATTCTACACAGTGACGGCGACGTGGATTTGTTTTGTAGCTCCGAAGCTAGGCTTGTGGCTTCAGCCACCAGCTATCTGGAAGCTAGGGCCAGGTTAAGCTCTGTTGTAACCTAGTATAGTCTATGTTTATAGTTACTCTCTTTATCTATATTGTTAATTAAGGTGATCAGCATGTTTGGTTATTTACTGTAAGTGTTGATTGTGTACCTATGAATAAATAAATAAATAAATAAATAAATTAATTTTACTTAATGACTCCCTTTTTAATAAGTCAAATAATGATTCAAGTTTGCCATGTGGTTGCTGGGTTAGAATAGAGCCACTACATGTGTTCCCGTGGATGTCGTAAGAGGCGACTAAGGGAATATAAGCTTATAGTACTGTTAGGCGATGGGCTTGCAACCCGTCACTAATACACTGGTATACATCTTAGCCTGTTAAGAAGTATTTTTAGAGTTATTGGTATTTCTGTAGCTCTGCCTACCCTTCTCTGGGCATGAAGGCGTGATGTTGTGTATGTGCATGTTGTTCCGTCAAACAGCATAGCAAATGCTTAGCTAAAATAACGATTAACTATGTAGTCTAGATTTGTACTATGTGTACAAAACAACGATAATAGTAGTTTATGTGACTGTCACATAATAAAAGGCTTTAAAATACGAGTGTGTGTTCATGAAACGAGCCAATAGGCGAATTATAATAACATCGCACGAGTGTTTTGATGCCTAATTGTGTACAGTTACATTGACTGCTTTATCTACATACATATTATAAGCAACAAAACAACTAAACTAATTTCTGTGACAAGACCAATATAACGTCAAATATGGCGGCAACAGTAGTTTTTTTTTAATTCAGAGATAAACTAGAGTTGGTCTCTACTATCATATTGTTCGATATCAAGTAACATGCGAGATTTGTTACAATTTTATTCAATTGAAATTTCATTTCAACTAAAATGTCATTTCGAGTGATATTAGAATTGAGGTCAAATAAAATTCGTAATTTGAATGTAATATTGAATACCGTTAAGCAATAAATAACATTTTCACAGAGAATAAAGGGTCTGGCCGGTCTGCTATAGTAAAATCGCCCCTGGCTGAATATGAAAACTGAATATGCACGTTTATTTGCCTCATTGTCAAATATAATTTTACTGAATATTAAGCCTTAAATACTTACGATAAGCGAAATATTTAAAAAAATAAAAAAACAGTTTTTAATTTATATTGGCCAAACTACTTTATCGATTGACACGTCCTTCGAATATTTTATACATGTATTTAAGATACATTTATAAAAAAAAAATTAAAGTCCTAGCTTCTTTTGAAGTCAACATTTTTGTCTGTTTTAGTTTTTTTTTTTTTTTTTTTTTTTACTTGCAAGCTAGCGACACCTACCACATTTTGATATAATATAGACATTTTAATATTCTATTACATATATTTTTTTCAAAAATATTAGTTCGGATCAACAAAGTGGAAATAAGCTATTTGTGTAAAAGGGTGGAAAAAAAGAACACCCATGAACGCCATCTTCCTTAAATAATGGAAATAGGTAATTCTAAAAAAAAAACTTTTATTTTTGGAAACATTAAATACTTTTGTAATTCGCTCTGATACTTAAGAAATTCATACCTAAGATGCTAGAAATGGGATCTAAACAATCGCTGTAGAAATGGAAACCTACTTCACAAAACTCCCTTTGAAACTCCGTGAAAACCTCTTTGAAATCAGTTCGCTAGCTTTTGATTTTACACGGGCAGATACTCGTATATCTTAACTTTATATGTATACAGGGAAGAGATAATTTATTTTATTACATTTTTCTCCATAATATATTTTCAGTGAACGCCATGTTTATTACTCATATAGGTACATACATCGGGGTTTTCGGTGCGGGATTGATTTTATGCCTACTCTCAAACATTCCCGCACCGAAAACCCCGATTTATGCTTATATACATGTAAGAAAAATGCTCTTTAAGTTTATAGCACAATTGTATTATTAATAATTAAAAATTAACAGAGAACATGTAAACACAAGTTTATTTATAGAATAACAAAATAACAAATACTCAGGATGCTTGCAGTAAGCTAACTATATCATCTAACAGACCCTAATCGTTATCACTGTCACTTTCTATAGCAATATTTAAACCATCGTTGTTAAATAAGGAGCTAAGTTTCAAATTAGGACGCAGGATTTTTGATAAATATCTGCCGTATGACAGATAATATACAATAGCTGCAATGTGTGAACAACAGCCCACCGTCCTTAATCCATTTGCACACTCACAGCAATAATTTTCAATTGCATCTATACCACTTTTATCTGAATTATACATTATAAAACATTTATATTGCTTTTTTGATATGTGCCGTGATTGTATACATATTTTTAAAATATTTGATTGGTCTTTTACATATGCCATGTTTAAGTTCCCTGTTTCATCCAAAACCTCGGCTAAGTATGAAATGGCTTGGCCGTATTGATAACTGCCTGTGAATAAAAGTTTCATATCGTACTCTGTTAATTGCGGAAAATCTGAAACGTCATTAGCTGAAATGCTTTGAAAAGGAAGTTTTTTTCGCAATAAGCCTTTTTCTTCCACTATGGCAGCTAAAACATTTTGACCGCATTTTTTTATGCTCATTCTCTCGAAAATAGCGGTGGTCATATTTTTGTCCGAAATTAAAGATTTTCCAAAACGGTTAAAAAAATATGAAGTTATGCGGCACAAGCTTTGTATTTTATCAAGCATCTTGTTATCAAATGTCTGGTCTAGTTGATTATATTTTTGTTTTAAGGCACCATGAACTGCTTCCACGACCCAACGAACTTTTGTAACATACCGGGACTCATTGGCTTCTTCGGTGGTGAGCTGTTTACGTTGTCCTTTTAGAGCGGGCATCATTACTCGGTAACCTTTAGATTCTAAAAATCCTACTACATCCCGGAAGCCTCTATCCAAGACAAATATGTCGCCAGGTCTAATAAGATTTTTCAAACTGGGTATAACTTTTCGCATAATGCTTGCATCGTTCTCAGTAGCGTGGAAAGGTCCCAACATGTCGACTATAAAACCATCTGTTGTACATATTGTGAACGGCTTGCATAAATGTGTTTTTTTCTGACCGGAATATGATTTTCGTTGATACTCATTATTGGAACTTTTTTGGTGGTATATATATGTACCATCACAAATGAGTATCAAAACATTCTCCACATTGAAAAGTTTTTTTGCTAGTTCCGTTGTGTGATTGTCAATAAGCCATTGGCGACTAAATACATTGACACCAAATTGAAATGGAAGAACGTCTCTTTCAAATGAATCAATAACATTAGTCACATATTCTGACACTATTTGGTATCTAGAGAGCTGCAGTAAAGTACCGATTAGTCTGTTACTATTGCCAGTACGTAGTTTGATTAAAAAAATCACAACAGCTTGTATAATGTCACGTTTTGTTTGTAAAGAGTGCAATTCGTTTTTAATAATATCAACATGTTCCCAAGTAAATCCCGTTAAAATAGCAAAATGGTCATCGGAGACAGATTTATTAATTATTTTCTCAATTAAAGGCAACTGTGTTTCAGTGACTAAACAACCAAATAGCTCTGCTATCTCTTTAACATTTACGGCAGCTGTGGTTGAATAGACTTCGATCAGGTTTAAATCATGTTGATAGAATTGACAATTAATCAAATGTGATGAGCAGCATCTATTTTCTGTTGGAATATAAATATTTCTTTTAGAGTAAACTAGTAATCTTGCCTTTTTAGGTACTGTTTGTAAGTTGTTTGATTTAGAATGGCATATGAAGCAGTACCTGTGAGTAGACAGTGTTCGTTGAAGTGGTAACTCTATCCTCTCAACTGAGCATCTACTACTAACATTAAATGCGACGACTTCATTTTCACTGCTAGAATCGCTGAGAGTAGTCCGTTGATGTAAGGTTGAACTTGAGGGCAAAATTGGTTGTTTAGTACGGTAGGCTTTCGTGCGGCAACATGAACATAAAATATCACCATGTTTAAAAGTCTGCAGTAAAGAATCCGAATAGAATTTTACATCGGCAGAAGACAATAAAGTTTTTTTTACACCTTTCGTTTTACAAAATTGTTTTTTGCAACTACTGCAATTACGAATAGATTCATTGGACGCTGACATACTTTAATGAATAGCACTTACGTTTTGTAAATCTATTACAAACGATTAGGTATCTTATCAATATTTATCTAATTATAATTATTATTGAATAGGTACTAGAAGTTGCACTTTAAATGTGCATATGTCTGTAGAATAATTTTCCCGCACAAAAACTACAGTACAAATCACTTAATGTAACTGTATTATCTTCCTCACGACTTGTGCCACATGTTGAGCATATGTTCAAAAGTCCGATTCCTTCCTCCTCCAGAAATACTTCATCGTTGGGTAGGCAGCTAAGAAACAAAGCGACCTGCATATATTTCGGCAGGTTTACTTGCTCAAACACTTTGCATTTTACTACATCCAACTGAAAAATATTATTTATTATGTAGATTAATTACTTCTACATCAATTCACAAAAGATGTATTTAAAGAAAATATGAATTTGAGGCTTACGTTATTCGGCAGGGATTGGTGACTATTTTCCAAATAATCTTCTGTCCATCTGTTCATTTTATCAACAATTACATCGTACACTATTTTGTATAACGTCGGGACACGTTTTTGAAACAATCGTTTTAAAACTGTATTTTTATTTACAACTAATTTTGTATTATCCGATGAAAACATTTTTCTTGTTCCCGCCATTTTTTTTTTAAGAACGTCGTGCCGTGTACCCCACAGAGGTGCATTCTAAAATAAAAAGCAAGATTTAAATAAGAAGCCCGCCGTGTTCGAAATTCAAAATGCGAGTCTTTGAATTTAGAACACGGTGGAACAACTTACTTTCTTTGTTTACGTTTACGGAATCAATTTGAATATCACTCCTATACAAATAGCTTATTTCCACTTTGTTGATCCAAACTAATATTTTTGAAAAAAATATATGTAATAGAATATTAAAATGTCTATATTATATCAAAATGTGGTAGGTGTCGCTAACTTGCAAGTAAAAAAAAAAAAAAAAACTAAAACAGACAAAAATGTTGACTTCAAAAGAAGCTAGGACTTTAATTTTTTTTTTATAAATGTATCTTAAATACATGTATAAAATATTCGAAGGACGTGTCAATCGATAAATTAGTTTGGCCAATATAAATTAAAAACTGTTTTTTTATTTTTTTCAATATTTCGCTTATCGTAAGTATTTAAGGCTTAATATTCAGTAAAATTATATTTGACAATGAGGCAAATAAACGTGCATATTCAGTTTTCATATTCAGCCAGGGGCGATTTTACTATAGCAGACCGGCCAGACCCTTTGTTCTAACAAAATATTTTATCTTTATGCTAGTCGTATTTGTGATTTTTGAACGCATCACAGAGAGTTTATGATATGTGTGTAGATAAACATACATACTAATAGACTCAGAGTCTCAGAATCGAATACTCGCGCTCGTCACACAATTATTAACTCTTACTGGGAATCGAACCCAGGTCCTTTAGCTTCGTAGGTAGGAACTATCGATGGGTGCAGACCCACCGTACCACTAAACCTTACCACTGACCAAAATTAGTATCCTAAATATGAGGTAGGTTTAGGTTATGTTAGTTCTTCAGCAGGCCCGGAGGGCCAAACTACCCAGAAGTACCCCCCCGGTACCGGTATTCCGGTGTAAGACAACCGGTGAAATTACTAGCATAGAGGCATTCCATCTTAGTCCTCAGGGTTGGCAACGCATTTGAGGTCTTGGGATTATAGTCTTGAGAATTCAAATGTCTATGGGTCTCAGATTCCACTTACCATCAGGTGTCCTGAGTGCTCGTGTGCCTTCTCCATAACATAAAAAAAAAGTAGGAGCTCTGCGAGAGCAGAGCTCCGTCGACAACGTTGAATTCGATTTTAATAGTAATAATTGGTCAAAGTACCACCAGTGGTACGGCCGAGGGGTACGGTGGGTCTGGAAGGACTATCGATTATGCTAACCACATCGTCTACTTGTATAATTCATGCTTGACCATTATGAAGGGAACACTGCTGTTTTGTTATTCCTGTTTCTTGTTTATTTATTTCTGTTTCATTTTAACTCCTCTTCTTTATAAGGTTGTCTGGAAGAGATCGCTACTTAGCGATAATACCGACTATTGACACTTAATCAAATTTTATTCGTATTTTACTTTTCATGCTGTTATTGTTTGTGGGGTTCAATAAAGAGTATTTGCATTGTATTGTTATTTTTATGATTATTGTATATTAAATTGGATTACCTTCTGTTTTGTCAAATCCCTTAACGCAAAATGCAATTTTTTTGGTAAATTATAAATAAATAGTCGTAAGTCTAGCCTAACCTTAAACTACGTAATTGTTTACATACATAACATCACGCCTTCATTCCCAGAGAGGAGTAGGCAGAGCTACAGAAATACAACAACTCTAAAAAGAGTTGTTGATAATTCTGTAACCACATTTTGCACAATCAGGCCAAAAAGTATACTAGTGTATTAGTGACAGGTTGCAAGCCCATCGCCTAACAGTACTACAAGCCCTTATTCCATTTGTCGCCTCTTACGACATCCACGGGAAGATCAATGGAATGATACAAATAAATTATATTAAATTAATTACAATAAACTGGATCCACCCGGGAAAGGTCACCCTACCGCTTTATAATTAAATATTATCACATCTTGTTTCCATTTTATGTATTTAATATTGAAAACAACATAATAAAGGAGCGCAGAGGGATTTATTCACAGCCCTCTTTCTCCCATTCCTCCCCAGAACCGGCTAACTCAAAAGCTTATAACCGTCCGACGTTATTAGACATCTTTCAAAGACATAAAAAAACACCTAAGAAAAAATCAAAGCGCACCTACTAACGAGCTACTTTGAAAACCAACTAAATTGAATAGAACGCTGTCAAGAATGTCGGCCAAAGAAATCAGCATTATATAATTTATGGGTGGGTAATACTGAACTTTACTTAAGTAACCCGACCGAGTTTGAAACTCCACAAAGGTTAGGGACGTCATACGTTGCTAGGGTTTCATGATCAGGTAGGGTTATACTACGGTAGCTGGCAGCGTTTTGCCAAGGTGTTTTCAGTACTGCTCCGACCGCCGTGGGGTGAGGTCGCCGCGCGCTTACTCCCTTCGCTCGCGCGTTCGTTTTATTAACTTTTTGAAAGTGCTTTTAACGACTTGAACTGTGTCTATTACTGTGCCCTATTTTTTAGTTGAACGGGAATGTAGGTGATGAGGCTTTTGCGTTTTGTAAGTATAGTTTTTGTGTATTTTGTGATTTAATAATCGTAAGACGGATGACAAATGCAAATTTTGGAACGGTGTCGTGCTTGCTTAATAAAAGGTATACGATCAAAGAACACGTGTAGGATCGTTAATAATCGAACGACACGTTTTTGTTGAATAAAATTAAACTGCATGCTGAATTAATTGTGTTCTTTTAAATTATGTATAAGCACGAGAAGCCGATGGATTTGAGTAGCATAAAACCGGCCGTCATGGAGATCCATGGGGAAGGCCTATGTCAAGCAGTGGACGTCAGTCGGCTGATATGATGATAATAAATAAATAAATATCACGGGACAATGTCACACAAATTGACCTATTTCCAAACTAAGCTCTAGTCTTGTACAATAGGTAATAGAAAACGATAAACATACTTATATAGAGAAATATATACTTAAATACATAGAAAACATCCAAGACTCAGGAACAAATACTCGAGCTCATCACACAAATATCTGCCCTTACCGGGATTTAAACCCGGGACCGCTTGCTTTGTAGGCAGGGTCACTACCAACTAGGCCATCGTGTCACCAAACACGAAAACCTTTTTATGCATGATTTTTTACAGGTTTATGGGCCTAATTTCTATGTATAACTATGCCGAATAACTGCTTAGTATCATCGCCCACACTGTTAACTGTCCATCGATAGACCTTATGCCTTTTGTAATAAGGTGTATGTAAGTGAAGAGTGTTGCTGCTTGTGCCATAAGTCTCTACGTTCAGAAAGGCGCAACTATAATGTTTCTTTGTCGACTACGGAACCCCAACTAGCTTTCTTTCAAGGGAATGCTCCGGAAGCATTTTCTTGTACAAGACATTTAGCTTATCTCGTCACGTTTCATTCTCCGCTTTTGGTTTTATAGGTATATTAATTATTTATATTTATGTATTATATATGTAATATATTAGTATGAGTATTATATGTACGAGTATATGACGTATATATGTATTGTAACACTTAAGTATTAGCAATGGATAGGATAATTGTTTACTTTTTAGTTTTATCTGTCCTCTTTTTCTGTGCACCTACTGAATAATGTAAATTTCTCATTGGTTATTTGGTCAACTGGTAGAAAATGCCAATAGGCATTAGGTCCGCCATTTGTACTTGTTTTTGTGCAGTAAAGATTAAATTAATGTATAAATAAACCCTCAAAAATGGAAAAAACCACTTTCCGCACGATATGCGGCTACAAAAAAAGCACTGGTTTTAAAATCCAACTTTCCGCTACAAAAAGCACCACTTTTAGAGCAACTGCATTAAAAAACCACTTTAAACATATATGTTTTTCTCCTTTTGGCCTGAAATTGGACCTATTGACATGCAGCTAGATTTCATACATTTGTCTAGGTCGTGTTTGGATTAATATACAATATATTACCCAAATATATCATTATATCTATGCTTGTATTAGATCTCGTAACTTAAATAAGACTACTAAACTGGGCTGGGATTCTAGACGGTAATAACGATATCATCTTTGACGTGTTCCCGTATTGTCAACGTTTTGATAACTCTTATGTCATGTACAATAATGGCGAATGTGACATAAATGATTCTAAAACACCTCAAACGCGACATCGCTGTAACGCAGTAGAATAGAGGCCCTGAAATAACACACGTTATTAATAAACCGAAAAAATATATCAACAACAAAACGTAATGTAACAATAATTCTGTCGTAATACCGAATAAGGCAATTAATTTCATAGTGATAGTATCGAATTTTAAATTGAATGTAGTTACTAATAGAGTACAGAATGCTTCGACTGCTACATTGTAGACAACCGCTTTCTTTAATATTTTGGCAGAATTATTCGCATTCCTAGAAGTTTATTATAGCTCTTAGCGTGCTACGATCGACATTAGTGCTACGCGCTAAGGTTTTCCGCTACGGAACCGTAGCGCTACGCCGTAGCGTTATCAGTTAGGAATACAAACAGAACTGGAAATATCGCATAAGTAGTATTATTACGTTGTTTGAATATTGGTTGTGGATTTGTATCCACAGTATATATAAAGGGATTTTATATATAGAATAAATAAATAAATGTCACAGGACAATGTCACACAAATTGAACCAGTCCCAAACTAAGCTCTAGGCTTGTATTACGGGTACTAGACAACGATAAACTTACATATATACAGGGTATTTTTTTATCAGTGCACACATTTTAACATATGATTTTGTATCGTTAATATAATAATATATTACGACAGTTTGTGTGGACACAAAGTCACACTAGAAATGATGACATGGGTTGTCAAGCTGTAGGTATGCGATACAATGTATTGATATTTTAAATTTGAAATTTCATTTATTAACTTACTTAACAACACTCCCCTCTCCTCGCACCCCTGCATTAGAGGGTCCATGAATATCGTAAAGTTAGTGGAATCATTGAATCGGCAATATCTCTAATATTTTTAAGCTAGAGTAAAAATAACACAACATGTGTTATAGATTAACATTAGCGAAGCAAATATAAAAATTTGTGCACCTATTAAAAATTACCCTGTATAGATAAATATACACTTAAATGCATAGAAAACATCCAAGACTCAGGAATAAATACTCGTGCCCATCACACAAATATCTGCCCTTCCAGAATCTAACTAGGTTAGCGTGTCGACGCAGTATATCTAAAAAGTTTACTTTCAGGCTTTCTTCATTTATCGTTATTCGTTAACATACAACCCGCGTGGTTGCCGAGTTAGAATAGTGCCACTCCATGTCTTCCCGTGGATACCGTGGCGACTAAGGGAATAAGGGCTTGTAGTGCTGTTAGGAGATGGGCTTGCAACCTGTCACTAATATACTAGTAAACTTCTTGGCCTGATTGTGCAAAATGTGGTCACAGAATTATAAATGAGTCTTAGAGTTGTTGGTATTTCTATAGCTCTGCCTACGAATAAAGGCGTGATGTTATGTATGTATGTATCAATACTAGGACATACCAGCCTTTGGCCCTGGGCCTTTATTTTACTAGGTAAACCATAGAGTTCACATGATATGTTATTGTTAACGTTACGATAACTACCGCCAAGCAGCAGTGTTCGCATTGTTGTGTGCCGGGTTGGGATAAGACAACCGCCGATAGTACTTGCTTAGAGGCATTCCATCGTAGTCCTCAGAGTTGGCAACGCATTTGAGGTGTTAGGATTACAGTCTTGAGATTTCAAATGTCTATGGGTCTCAGATTCCACTTGCCATCAGGTGGCTTGAGTGCTCGTGTGCTCCACTCCATGTCTTCCCGTGGATGTCGTAAGAGGCGACTAAGGGAATAAGGGCTTGTAGCACTGTTGGGCGATGGGCTTGCAACCTGTCACTAATACACTAGTAAAGTTCTTGGGTTGATTGTGCAAAATATGGTTACAGAAGCTCTGCTCTGCCTAGGAAAGAAGGAGTGATGTTATTTATGTATGTATGTAAATTTCTGCCATTCATCATAAAATATAACCTAATTTTAGCGTAAGTCTGGGCCCTTTTCGTATTATAAGGCTGATTGTTTTTTTCCTAAAATATGCATTACATGATTTGTTTATCATATCACTCGTACATCCAACGTCAGCAAATACATTTGAAACGAGTAGCAGTTATGTAATTATGTTTTCCGTTTTTAGAATGAAAACATGAAGCCTCTTCACTTGACATCCCACACGCTAAAGTACCGAAATAAACACGTTTTTAATTCCATACGCACAAAGAAATGATGACGTCACTACTCCGCCTTCACGAACGAATGGGCGATTATTAAACTTGGTGAAATCATATTGCCTTTGTCATGTTATTGTTTATTACTTGGCCGCCATTACGCATTAACAATATTCGGATTTCCGGGTGCAATAGGAGCATATTCTTTACTTACGCCCTCTGGGAAGTGCTATGAAAGAGACGAATAACTTTATACGCGAAATAATTGTCGTTTGATATTTTCACAAGATATGAAACTTTAAAAGACATAGTTCAGACCCCCTGCAAAAACACTATACAAAATCGACGACAGGGCCTCTATTCAACTGCGTTATATCGATATCGTGTTTGACGTGTTTTAGAATCGAATCAGAATCAGAATCAGAATAATCAGAATCAGAATAATCTTTATTCAAGTAGGTTTACAAATAATAAACTCTTTTGAAACGTCATAGTAGCGACTTAGCCTAAATTGACTGCAGGTTCAAATCGCGACCGATCAGAGAAGAACCTGTAAGAAACTCTGTCAGATGTCTTTTTTTTTTCGACGTTCGCAACCTTTTGTCGTAAGGACTAAACATTTTATTACAAGCAATTCAGTCCCAAGCATTGTTATCATTAATATAGTCTTTAATACTATAATATGCTTTAGAAATTAGTTTACGCTTAACGTAACTCTTAAATTTATTATAGTTCAGTAACATTACTTGGGAGCTTATTATAGAACCTAATACAATTACCCATAAAAGAGTTTTTTATTTTATGGAGCCGCGTGAAGGGCACTGCGAGCTTATATTTATTTCTGGTATTAACATTATGTATGTCACAGTTCTTTCTAAATTTAGCGATCCCAGCCCAGGAATGACATCACAGCTCTTATTCCATGTTTAAAATATATTTGCATTTATATCGTAAATTATAGTGTTTAAGTAAGCCGTGGAATTAAAATATAACGTCAATAAAATGAGGATGCCGACAAAACAATCTAAACATTAAAAGAAGTTTTAAAATTTTAACAAGTTTAAATTCTATATTAAATCTTAATTAACGGGTTTTTTTTTTATTTTTTCTTTCAAATGGTATCAATGAAACTTAATTCTGATTTTCATGCGTGTTCTCTATTCGCGGGATATTGAGTCGTAATCTTAATTTGGATGCGACTCTAATCCCGCGACTGCGTTCGTATAAAATACTGTCAGTATTATACGTATTTTTTTAAATTCCTATAAATATTTAATATACAGCGATTTTACAGCCAATATTTTTTTTTATATTGACATGAAGACTTACCTATGTTATTAACTTTTGTACTAAGTTGTGATGATATTTGTATTTTTTTACAGTATGTACTCATTACTAATAAATCTGCTAAGATTATTGTTTAAGACAAATATTAAAATGATTTTTTCAAAAGTGTAAACATATATTTTAAAAGTGTGTCCGAATTTTCACTTGATACCATTCAACATCTTCCAACAACAGCATTAGTCCCGGAATCCGGGGACATGTCCATATTATCTTAATGTTTGAGGCCATTCACCCCGTGTTGCACCGGGAAATCCGATCACTGCTTATCAAGTAAATAAGAGTTATCTAAACGTTGACAATACGGAAACACGTAAAAAACAATAAGGGTTTTACCTTTATTTTACCTCAAAGGGTATTTTAGTTTTACAGGGCCTCTATCCTTCTGCGTTATAATGATATCGCGTTTGACGTCTTTAAGAATCGTTTATGACTCAGCCGCCATTACGCCAATGACATAAAGAGTTATTAAAACGTTGACAATACGGAAACACTGCAAAGGCGATATCATTTTTACCGTTTAGAATCTCGGCCCTGAAGTGTGTTCGTACGCGCTGCCGTATATTTAGATTGTGCTTTCTACTATCCCTCACGCAGCGTCACTTGCGTCAGTGTTACATGGTTCCTAATTTAAGTTAAAACATCACTTCACAGAAGCGGCAGGGCGTCACATGAATGCTTTCATGTAATTCCGTCTTTTAATACTTGTAATGTGACATGCAAGATAACATTTGAATTTGAATTTGAATTTATTCTAGTGTCATTCTTTCACTCCACTTAGAACTCTTAACACGGAACCCTAATCAAAATCAAGACTTCCCACCAAGCTTTATGTCCAAAGCCAACTAACAAAGTACTTGTAACCCAAGCTTTGCAAATGCTTGTGAAACTTTCCACACGAAGGTGTCCTTACCGTTATCGCGATTCCCCAACGGAAAACACACATCTACCTATTCCGCGACACCTCGTTAACGGAGAGAAAAATACGGCTACGTCGTCTTGGTAATTTTCTAGAACGTTCTCTTAACGCAGCCTAATAAGTGGATATTTGGGTTTATCTTTTTATAGCTGGCTTGTTTATTTTCATTGTTAAACGTGGGTTTTTTTTGATGGTATATTTTGTATTAACCTTAAACATACGATAAGTTGGCTAGAGGCTTTATAGTAAAGTACGATGAAAAATCAACCAATAGGACAGCTGCGCAGCGCGAAGTTAACAAATTAAAGTATTCTTATTGGTGGATTTTTTCCTCGCACGCTGCTCTGGTGGATATTCACCCTTATTCTACTTTGTATTCCCTCTTTGCTTTGATATTGTAATCATATTGTCGAGGGCACTCACTTGACAGAAGAGTTATCATCACAACAGTTTTGAAGCATTTCTCAAAATTTGGCGGCTCAAAATTGACATCAAAAATGTGTCAATTTCGTTAGCAAAGTAAGACCTTCTAACGCGAATATTTTGGGTTTTTTTTTAATTGTTGCCCTATAGAACTTCTACGGTTAAATAGCTGAACTGATTTCGATGAAATTTGGTGAAGAGATAGCTTAAACCTCAAGAAAGAACATAGGGTGTTTTTTACAAGGCAATAAAGAGAGTTCTACGCGGAGTTACGGGCAACAACTAGTTCTAATTAAAAGTGGATAAGGTGACAGCTGGGTACAAATGCCAAGAACGTTAATTCCTTCAATAAAAAGAAGAAAAAAAAGGTTTAAAGTAAAATGGTTTACATATATAACCAATATATTTCTTGTCAAAACTTCATTCCAACAAGAACAAAAAAATAGGAACAAAAAAAAAAAAACACTTTAACAATGCTGTTAGCGTAAAAGCTCTTACCTTTATGCATCCATGGTTTTCGTTATTGCTTAACAAACAGTACAACAAGACTAACAGAAAAATTTAGCCAATCAAATTGAGCTCTTAGCAAAAATAAAACCGAAACGGTTTCAGTTCAAAAAGCGATGGCTTTCGTGCAAAAAGGAAAGGTAACAAAATGTTCGAGCAATAAATATAAACGGAGCGTTTACATATAAAAATAAAAGGTATCGAGTGAGGGATAGATAGTCGCAGGGTGGGGCGCCAGTGTCAGCGCTCCTGCATCGGATAGAAGGAAGAATAATTATCTGACAAATATAATTTTATAAGCAGTGACCGTAGATTTTTCAGCAAAACCGGTGCAATGACGTCATAATGACATATGACAGTGACCAAGGGTTGTCAAGGTGTATAGTATAATTGACGTTTAAAATAATTGTATTCTCATGTTGTCGTTGAAAATGAAATGAAATGGTATATGGTAATTTGTTTAATTAGTTATTAAGTCACCAGTAAGTAGATAACAGGCGTTCTTCAAGACGAGACTTGAAATGTGTTTTTTTTATGAAATTGTTGTATAGTTACCAGTGATCGACTCGACCCGTGCCACACTGCGGGATCCAGAGAGGAAATAATAATATGGACATGACATGATTCGCAAAAATTAAGAGTTATGTTATGTAGTAAATAGAAGTTAGAATATTTAATAAACTCATAAAATGTATAATTTTTCAAAAAAAAAAAATTGATGAACTTTGGTTTTATTTTATACTGCGTAAAATATTACATGCACTCATATAAAAATATGTAAGTGTTAAAATATAATCATTTGAAGTGCATAAAAATCATTCAATCATCATCTTATCCCTGCTACATACTTACAAAAATGAGAATATATTATTTTCCTTTACCGATTCGAATGCTGGAATCCCGGGGAATATCCATCTTAACATAATGATTGAGGTCATTGACTCCATGGGGCACGGGTCGTGCCGATCACTGATAATTACCAACCAATTCTACATTATTACTTAGTTCTAAATGGCTTTGATTTTATTTGATTCTTAGTTGAAACTATTTAATACAGACCTACCATTTTCTTAATGTATCAAATAAAACAGGCCAAAAACAGGAAAATAGTTAAAAGTGGCGATTTCTCCACTAACAAGAGCAAATAGGTCTAAAGTTAAATTAATAAAATGAAAAAACGATAAAAAGCGACGGCACGTTAGCGGGGGTCCTGGGTTCAAATCCCGGTAAGGACAGATATTTGTGTGTATTTTTTCCCGAGCCTAAAATGTTTTCTATGTATTTAAGTATATATATATTCCTCTATATAAGTAAGTTTATCGTTGTCTAGTACCCATAGCACAAGCTTAGAGCTTAGTTTGGGACTAGGTCAATTTATGTGACATTGTCCGGTGATATTTATTTAAAATGGTTACATAGGGTTTGTTTCTATACAAAACTTGCATTTACATTACTGTGCCTGAACTACGAGAAGGATGATGCAGTGATAGGTTGCAAGTGCACACTTAAAGTAGAACAGCAGCGGGTCTATCATGGTTGTGTTTATCGATATCAATAAACCTTGCTAAAGCATCTGTCACTTTCTGTCCAATTTGCAAGTGCGAGAGTGACGGATGCTATCCATAATACGGGCTCTGAGATCCTGTTGCAATGTTTCGACTTCATTAGCAGATTAACTCTTAGAAAACACAATTGTCATTGACTTACAGTTTTCATTGGTCTACGACTTACGTATGTATTATAACCCCATTCTAATGGCGGGAACTGACTCATAATCGATTCGCAAGATCTAAAGCGCATATTGACAGTGAAAAGGTAAAACTGCTTAAGCGCCACTATTAAGTATAGAGGTTAAGCTTAAGCGCCCTATTAGGTACTCGTATATGGCGCTTATACTAAATCGCCATTATTAAGTATGGCGCCTTTTGCCTTTCCACTGTCAATGGAGTTAGAATGAAACAAAATGATGACTGCGCTAAAAGATTATTTTAATCATTTCATAATCAAATCCTTGCTATTTATGAACGTTTTGCATGGTTACACACGCCTCTGCCGCAGGGCCGACTTGTCGGTCAGTGAACACCCGCTGTCACAGCGTCCGTTCACCGCCCAGCGATTTCAATACAATGCAAATTCGGCTCTCTGCCGTCCGGCGATAGCCGTATTAACATACATTTGTGCCGCTAATCCGACACGGCGAAATACCGGACTTTCGGTTGTTCTGCGGTTCTTTAATTGTGAGTTCATTTATTTGCCCACGATCTGGGGATTTAATGGTCCCCGTGGGGCTCAGCGCGTCTCACTCTTTCAGGTTGCGAAGAAAGAGAACAAATGTCGAGAGCGTGCAGTTTTCATTGTTATGATAGAAATATACTAGCGAGCTGTAAATAGAAAGTGTAAGAGGAAGTGTAAGGGCAAAAGAGACAGCATAATGTAAATTGTAGTATTAAAGAAAGCAAGATGGAAGATGTAAATAAAGAGATTGTCAAGATGTCTGATTTTCATTGATTACGCCTTTACATGGCGCTGCGGACAGGATGGAAATTCTCTATTCTAGAAGAAAACCTTACTTGCACAAAAAAAACAATGTTAAAAGTACAAATGGCGTAAAGGCATTATCTACTAGACTACCTGGTTAACAAAACATAATCAGTGAATTTAGAAAGTTTTACAGTGTTGAAAAACCACCGACATAATATTAAAAATATCAATAATACATAAAAATTTAATACTTTTGTTCGAAACAACTCTGTTCTACTTATACCACCAAAAAATGTAAAGGGCCCCGAAAAAGTTGTTAGGAAAATGTGGTTTTAGTCAATTTTGGTGAAAATTTGATATCATATAGATATAAGTGCCCTGAACAAAAGTACCTTCGGGTGCTACCACGGTTCCCGAATCCGTTCCCGAGGTACGATCGATGAGGTACAGTCCGTACTTACAGTACTTCTAAGACTCAAGTACTAAAATACCTATGAAACTGACGATTGCTTTGACGTTTGTTTACCATTGCAAACATTAAGGCCTTGTTTGACTAAAATAAAGACGCACTAACGAGGTATATGACATACATACTCGTATTATGTATGTCATATACCTCGGAACCAGATATTTCCGTGGAATCCAAATTTTCCCGAAAATGACTTGACAGATCGATTATAGCTCATCAAACTCAATTACATCGGAAATACTGCCCATGTGCACTAGATTACAGATGTATTATACATAATTGTTTTCCTTCGTATTTTCACGGAAACGTACGAACGTGTCTTGCTATTTCAGTCGGTCACAGTATTTTTTGTATAAACAACAAACAATACATCTTTACGTATCATCACAAAAGAGGTTTAAATCAACACACGCCGCCGAGAAAATAGGTATTAAAGTACAGCTACATATATCTCCCTGTTGGTACAATAAAGATCGTATCTCGGGAACGGATTCGGGAACCTTGGTAGCACCCAAAGGAACTTTTGATCAGGGCACTTAAATATCAAAATTTCACCAAGTTGACTGAAACCACATTTTTCTAATAACTTTTCGGGGTTCTTTGCTAGTGTCAAAGTATTATTTAAAGAAAGTTTTTTTACGTAGCGTCACGGAATACTTGATGGTATTTAATTCGAATCCGAGACACGATCCGTAAATTTTCTATGTTGATGACGTGACGGTACATCTTCATGGATCATTCAGAATGATTGCAAGTATCAAAGTGTTTACGTCGAACTACTCCGGGATACCATATAAAACAAAAGGGCGCCCATTTTCGCTTTCCATTTGCTGCTATAACAGTTCAATTTGAAAATCGATTTGGCAGAAGCTCTGCAATGACGAAATAAAGCAGTAAATAAAAATATTTCACATGTTTGCAGTGGATAATAAAACTAGTTTGCCGATAGGCAGTTGTAATGTTTAGTTTCGGATTAATAAAGGCGCATCTGAGTTTAAATTATTACAATTAATACAATGTCTTTGTGGTTTAAACCGGTCAAGTGCGAGTGGGACTCGCGAAGAGGGTTCCGTACTGCATAGTTAGAAGGTATTTACTATATTTTGAATAGATTGCGAAAACTTTCACAAATAAAAAATGTACCTAGTCGACCGAGCTCAGCTCGGGTGTATGTAGATGACACTACTAAAACACAATTGGATCGTCGTCTATACCTTGGAACCCGGTTTTTCAATGGAACCCGAATTTATTGTGGACTTGCCAGATCGATTTTTTGACCCGAGATACCCCTTTCTGCAATTTTCACCAAAATCGCTGGAGCCGTTTTTTTACTTTTGTTGTAAATAAGTTTTTTGAAGGTATGGGGACTCTTTTTTTTATTAGATCCGCCGGCAAAACAAATATTGTGAAAACAATAATCCGCTATTCTTAGTTACGGTGTTCTCTTACACTGGGTTTCTATTTTCAATACGTCTCGTTAAAAATTGACGTCTGTTAAAAGATAAAAAATAAACTTATTTAGTCTATGGTTCCAATATGGAGTATCATTAGGTGATGGGCCCAGCATGTTTCCAATATGAAGTTTCATTAACGTCTCGTTAAGAATTGACATTTGCTACATACACAATGTGTCAATTTTTAACGAGACGTCACATTTTATCGAGACTTTGACCACCAACGGACCGACAGAGGGACAGACAGCGTAGGCTTAGTAATAGGGTTCCTTCGGGCACGGAACCCTAAAATTGAGTATGGCGATTAGAATCAGCGCCATGTTAATGCTAAAGCTACAGGGACCTTAGATAGAAGCTTAAGTCTTAACGCTAACGATTTTCAATAAATACTTCAATTTATGAAATTGACATTACCGCTCGATGGGACCGTCTTACACGTCGCGCGGGTTCTCGCAATGCATCTTACAGAGCACAGGCTTTTACATTTTATAAATTAAACTAGTCCTTTATTCCAGATTCACCTGCAACCGCCCTAAGCATGCCATAGACAAGATGGCGGCCGAGTGAACAAAATGGCGGACGCTTTCGGCGGGAAAATGGCGTGGAGTGTGTTGCTTTTCGCTGTGGTGTTGGAGGCTGCGATTGGACAGACGGGGCTGGCTGAGGAGAGCGAGGATTTGGGTAAGTGTTTAAAAAGTTGAAATCTTCGTAAATGGAAAAGGGTCATACACAGATTTAGGCTATCCTGTGGACACACGGAAAGTTAACGTTTTTAAGGCCTAATTTTCTGGCTAAGCCCATTTCCGCATAAATGGCGTCAGAATTGCTTTAGGCCTATCATATAAAATCATTAATTTTATGCACACAAGCTTTTACTATTGACCACAGGAAACACAACTTTTATTTTTAAGAGTGAGTATCCAAAAACGTTACGTCAAACGTCGTCTTGAAACGGTGTAAAAATAGAATTATGAATTTATTATTTTAAGCCCGTGTGGTTGCCGGGTTGGAATAGTGCCACTCTATGTCTTCCCGTGGATGTCGTAAGAGGCAACTAAGGGAATAAGGGCTTGTAGTATTGTTAGGCGATGGGCTTGCAACCTATCACTAATACACTAAAAAAACTTCTTGGCCTGATTGTGCAAAATGTGGTTACAGAATTATCATCAAGTCTTTTTAGAGTTGTTGGTATTTCTTTCTGTAGCTCTGCCTACCCCACTCTGGGAATGAAGGCGTGATGTTATGTATGTATGTATGTGTAAAAATTGTGGCCTCTTAAACAAATTGTATCGAAAATTAGGTATGACATTACGTTTCGCGTCGATTCCTGTGTTTACATGTTTATTAATACGTAACGAGCTTAGAATTAAATGCTTGCGATTAAATCTACAGCCGTTTAATATTAATTACTTCTAAAAATACATTAACATAATATTATACTAGTAAACTTCTTGGCCTAATTGTGGAAAATGTGGTTACAGAATTATAATCAAGTCTTTTTAAAGTTGTTGGTGTTTCTGTAGCTCTGCCCGCCCCACTCTGAAAATGAAGGCGTGATGTCATGTATGTACGTATATTAACAAAATATTGCATATAGGTATTACGGTTACGATATAAAAACAAGACTTCACACACACAAAAAATGTTGAGCACACTTTTAGAATCTTGTTATTGTGAAATTGTCATCACGCTTCACGACAATTCACTAAAGTGCTAAACATCTTCGTTGGTTGTAGGTACTTATACACATTAAAAAAGGCAGGTCTATTTAAAAGATTATGAGAATGCTGGTAATAATCCTAAAACCAAAACATGAGAGTTAGCTAAAGCCGATTATCATTTGGGCCGCTCGTTCATTATTTTTATCAGTTCAGGTATATTACCGCCCGACCTTGCCCCGGGTAATGTGGCCCAGTTCTATAACGCCACGCACACACGATCAGTTTTAAAACAGGTTTTTATAGCATGGAATTATTATCTTACTCATATTATTAATGTGAAAGTTTGGGATGGATGTTTGTTACTTAATCATGCTAGAACGGCTGAACGGATCTAGATGCAATGTGGCACAGAGATAGATTATAATCTAGAGTAAGACATAGGCTACGTTAAGATGGAGGGATTGATGTTTGTTACTTAATCATGCTAGAACGGCTGAACGGATCTAGATATAATTTGGCACAGAGATAGATTATAACCTAGAGTAAGACATAGGCTAGTTTAAGATGGAGGGATTGATGTTTGTTACTTAATCATGCTAGAACGGCTGAACGGATCTAGATGCAATGTGGCACAGAGATAGATTATAACCTAGAGTAAGACATAGGCTAGTTTAAGATGGAGGGATTGATGTTTGTTACTTAATCATGCTAGAACGGCTGAACGGATCTAGATGCAATGTGGCACAGAGATAGATTATAATCTAGAGTAAGACATAGGCTAGTTTAAGATGGAGGGATTGATGTTTGTTACTTAATCATGCTAGAACGGCTGAACGGATCTAGATGCAATGTGGCACAGAGATAGATTATAATCTAGAGTAAGACATAGGCTACGTTAAGATGGAGGGATTGATGTTTGTTACTTAATCATGCTAGAACGGCTGAACGGATCTAGATATAATTTGGCACAGAGATAGATTATAACCTAGAGTAAGACATAGGCTAGTTTAAGATGGAGGGATTGATGTTTGTTACTTAATCATGCTAGAACGGCTGAACGGATCTAGATGCAATGTGGCACAGAGATAGATTATAATCTAGAGTAAGACATAGGCTAGTTTAAGATGGAGGAATTGATGTTTGTTACTTAATCATGCTAGAATGGCTGAACGGATCTAGATGCAATGTGGCACAGAGATAGATTATAATCTAGAGTAAGACATAGGCTACGTTAAGATGGAGGGATTGATGTTTGTTACTTAATCATGCTAGAACGGCTGAACGGATCTAGATGCAATGTGGCACAGAGATAGATTATAATCTAGAGTAAGACATAGGCTACGTTAAGATGGAGGGATTGATGTTTGTTACTTAATCATGCTAGAACAGCTGAACGGATCTAGATGCAATGTGGCACAGAGATAGATTATAATCTAGAGTAAGACATAGGCTACGTTAAGATGGAGGGATTGATGTTTGTTACTTAATCATGCTAGAACGGCGGAACGGATCTAGATGCAATGTGGCACAGAGATAGATTATAATCTAGAGTAAGACATAGGCTAGTTTAAGATGGAGGGATTGATGTTTGTTACTTAATCATGCTAGAACGGCTGAACGGATCTAGATGCAATGTGGCACAGAGATAGATTATAATCTAGAGTAAGACATAGGCTACGTTAAGATGGAGGGATTGATGTTTGTTACTTAATCATGCTAGAACGGCTGAACGGATCTAGATACAATTTGGCACCGAGATTATAGTCTGACATAGGACATAGACTACTTTAAATCCCGAAAAATTGGATGGTTCCTGCGAGAACTGTTCCTGTGCTGTTTACCCTCCTTTATCATCGTCTCTAAAATGATTCTTACAAACGAAGCTGGGAGCGTTCACTAATATTGGTGAAAAGTATCGACAAGTGAGTTTATCGATTTAGGAACTCCCTAACTGTCATTCCAATTCGCCCCCAAAACTCCGATGTCTGATCATAAGTCACTGTCTTAGTTATAGTAAATATAACAAAAAAAACGTTTACGCTGTCGATACGTGAAAACTGTCTTAGAAGAAAATATCCCGTCCCCAATCCCGTGTCGTGCCGGGTTAGAACAGTGCCACTCCATGGATGTCGTAAGAGGCGACTAAGGGAATAAAGGCTTGTAGTACTGTTAGGCGATGGGCTTTTAACCTGCCACTAATACACTGGTAAAGATCTTAGCCTACTTGTGCAAAATGTGGTTACAGAATAATCAACAAGTCTTTTTAGAGTTGTTGGTATTTCTGTAGCTCTGCCTACCCTACTCTGGGAATGAAGGCGTGATGTTATGTTTGTATGTAAGAAAATATAGAACTCATTCTGCTGATTACGCATCTAAATAGCTCAATTTCAGCCAAAACTTGAGTTATTGCACTTTGTGTAAGGAGGGCGGTATAATAAGGGCGCATCGTGCATATTGAGTTTCCAAGTTGCTGACCATCGGTGCGGTTTGTTCAATTTTAATTGACAGTTAAACTGACTGTATGACGGCGCTACCGAGACTGTCCATTTTAACTCCAAACGGTAATTGGCTAGTAATTGGGTAATATGTTTAACATGCAACATCATGCAGAGTAAGCTATTAAATGGGTCAGTATCTGAAACTCATTAATCCAGAGATAGGAATTTACACGGCAAAACATAAAAAAATGAATATTCCTTATGCTAGAAATATGTTTTTATCGATGTTATTGATGTCATATGTCGAGCCCGATTCTTCTGGATTTGTTAAATTCCGAACTGTATTTGGGCTTGATGGTATGTCCTAAAAGCATGTTTCATGTCACTAATACACTGGTAAACTTGTATGGGGGAGGGACACTTGACTCGAACAAAAATTAGCGCTTTAAAGCTTAGTATTTCATAAACGGATCACTTAATCAAAAGTTGTTTTCACAAACCCATAATATTTTTGAAAGACCTATCCAACAAAAACTCATATAGGGTAGACGAGAAAAAAAAATCGCCACGTTACGTGTAGGGATGGAACCCTAAAAATAAATTTGTTCATTATATTATTTTACCACTTTCTTGGCGTGACTACTATGTTTATTCATGCCAAATTACAGCTTTCTAGTACTAAGAGTCTCTGAGCTCGGCTGTGGACGGACGGACGGTCGGACATGGCGAAACTATAAGGGTTCCTAGTTTGACTACGGAACCCTAAAAAGGCAACGCAATTGTGACGTTTCCAGCGTTAAAAATGTCCATAGGCGGCGGTGATTGGCGTGATTACTCGCAATAATGTGGACATGACGCCCAAGATTTAATTAAAATAATTAAATAAAATTAATTGATTTCTTATCTAAAATTTAATTGTATCCTTTACAGAGCAGTAACAAGTTAATTAAACCAATAAATAAAACACGTTACTCATCTATGTTAATAAGTATCAAAGGCCCAATATAAAAACAAATAACAACACACAATTACACGATGGAGCATTTGAATCCACACGGCATGGTGATTATAAACTTAATTTTGCAACTGTAAAGAGTGTTATAGAAACGTTTATGTCATTATAGTGTGTATATATATCCGTTAATGTAAACAGGTTATACAATCATAACGTTTTATCGCAATTAAACTTCATTTCACAACATTTTTAATCAATCCCACACGTAATAGAGATTCTTCGAGCAATATCAATATTTCAAACCTAAATATCATATTTATACTGAATAATCCGGACAGCATACAAGGAGGAATAGTAAGCCGTTGAAATCCGTTGGAAAGCTAGGAAAGCAATTCTTAAAATAAATGCAGATATTGAGACTGTCATCCAATACTTAGAAGAGAAAATAGACTGAATCTTATTGGCATGACAATATTCCCATTAAGCTACTTAAGTTTGCTCCATTAACATCAATGGATTGCAAGAGGAGTATTTCAGCTCATAAGTTTATTTTAGATCTGAAAAAGAATAAAGTAAACACGTGAAATTTAGAAAAAATATCTGTTTACTTACGTTAAAAAATCTACACAATAACAAGACTTTGTAATATTTATTAAATACTTTCTGCAGTGGATCAAAATTAAATATTAAGTAATAAACATACTAATTCATTTAATTGATATCTTTGGAGTTATGTACTTGTACTATTACTTATTATGTGGTTATGTCCACATTATTACGTGCAATGACCCACTCTTATCCGATCACTGGCTATAAAGCATAAAAGGTAAACCGGGGTGAATAGAGATTCGCGGGGTGAATAGAAATACTTCCTAAAGTAAAGCATATTCTCCTAATTATAAGACCGAGATTTGAACGTAATTTTCCACTACGAGTAGACTAGTCAATTCAATATTTTTTCTTATTAGTAACGAATTATAACTTATTTTAGATTGTATTTCTATTCAGCCCGGTTTACGGTATCGATTCGATTGGACTCTACAAGAACCTATTGCTTACCACCACGACACCCATGATACTCTGGTACTTACACCCTGCTGTGAACTATTTAAACTTATTAAAACTCCAAGTTACTTATTTTTATTGGTGGTAGGACCCTGTGCAGTCCTTCTGGATCGCTACCACCATCTTATATATTAACCTACCGCCAAGCAGCAGTGTTCGCATTATTGTGTTAGGTGTGGGGACAAGACATCCTGTGAAATTACTAGCATTGAGGTATTACATCTTAGTCCTAGGATTACAGTCTTGAGATTAAGGTCTTGAGAATTCAATGCCTATGGGTCTCAGATTCCATTTCCCATCAGGTGGCCCGAGTGCTGGTGTGCCTACACCTTGCCATAATAAAAAAAGGGTCAACTAAGTAGTTTAACCGTTTGACTTTTTCATTAAAATTTTAACTTGGTTTTAATTAACGTTTAAATCATAGTTAATTAATGTGTGCACTGGATAAATCCCTTGGTTCACAAACGATTTATAATTTAAATTCATCCGTATACTTTATTCATAAAAACATCAGGTTTATACCGCGGGATACAAAATACACCACACGGACATTAATATCAATTTTAATTGAAAGCTCTCATGTAGTAATAATTAAATTAATGTAGGTATTGTCATGATTGGTGAAAATACTATGCACACTAGTATTATAAATGGGAAAGTGTTTGTTCGTCACGGTTTAACGGCTTAACCAATCGATGTGGAATTTAATACAGATATAGTTTATAGTTTTCGAATTACCATATAATGCGTTTTACAGCCCTTTAATTATCTTTAAGCCCGTGTGGTTGCTGGGTTAGAATAGTGCCACTCTATGTCTTGGAAAGATCCGAAACTGTAAATATTTCTAGGTTTATTTCAGGACCATCGTGTAAAACCCTATTAGGTTAAGTTAGTATTATAAACATCCTGAAATATTCGGCTGAAAATCGGGTTGGCAAATGAATAGGTTGCAAAACGATGCTTTGGTCAAAAATTGTCCCGTTGTATTTATTTGTAACTAGCTACCCGCCAGCGGCTTCGCCTCGCTGCCAATTTTTGACTTTCCCGGTCGGTGGATTTTACTATTTTTCTGTCATGAGAACCTTTTCCTGACCATAAAGAACCAAAAGAAGGAATAGCGAAATCGGTTCAGCTGCTCTCGAGATTTGCGCTTAGCAACACATTTAGTGATTCATTAGGGTTCCGTAGCCAAATGGCAAAAAACGGAACCCTTATAGATTCGTCATGTCTGTCTGTCTGTCTGTCCGTCCGTATGTTACAGTCACTTTTTTCCGAAACTATAAGAACTACACTGTTGAAACTTGGTAAGTAGATGTATTCTGTGAACCGCATTAAGATTTTCACACAAATATAGAAAAAAAAAACCATAACTTTTGGGAGTTCCCCATACTTAGAACTGAAACTCAAAATTTTTTTTTCATCAAACCCATACGTGTGGTTGGATAGGTCTTCAAAAATGATATTGAGGTTACTATTATCATTTTTTTCTAAACTGAACAGTTTGCGCGAGAGACACTTCCAAAGTGTTGAAATGTGTCCCCCCCCCCTGTAACTTCTAAAATAAGAGAATGATAGAACTAAAAAAAATATATGATGTACATTACCATGCAAACTTCCACCGAAAATTGGTTTGAACGAGATCTAGTAAGTAGTTTTTTTTAATACGTCATAAAAACAATGATCAAAGCTACAACGAACTTTTATATTATGTTACTTGCTGCTACGGAACCCTTCATGGGCGAGTCCGACTCGCACTTGGCCGCTTTTATTATATAGAATAGATTTTATTCGGTAACATTTCACTTTAACTGTTAGTTAACAATGCATAGTTTATCATTGTATTTATATTTCCAACCTCTGTTCGAGTTTTTGTAATCTCGACCAAAGATCTCTGTCCATTTTTCATCCGCACCGTCCATATGTATCATATTAAATATTCACGTCATTTGATAAACCCGGTATCCCGGACAGCGGAGATATTTCACTTTTCAGCTGAAAATCCGAAAAACATCCACATTTATGTATTTATTATTCGATTCTAGTGAACATTTTATCACTTAATGTTGTGTTGTGGGATTAAACCCTACAATGCATGAGATTTCGTATATTATGTACAATTCAAGATAAAACTGCTCTCACTTGTAAGTTAGCTAAACTGGGATAGATGAAATTTTCCTTTCAAATTATGGTCCCTAATGTTCTAATAAAGTAGAATTTAATTTATAAAATAATTCCGAGCGCGAAACAAAACAATCAGAATGTAACACCTAAATTCCAAACTAATTGGCGCGGAATCCGACAGATGGAGTTGCCGCTCCCGCGCGTTCTCGGCGGTCTTCGGGCGTTTCCGGCCGCTCCCGCGCGTTCCGAAGTCCCTAGCCAGTCGAGCGTGTAATACAGTTATGTTCGTTCGAATTTTGAAGAGTCAGTTGAAATTCCTCCGTTTTAACGATCAAAGGAAGATTTTGACGTATTGTCTGTTTTTGTTTTTATTTATTTATAAATAAATATCACGGGACAATGTTACACCAGCTGACCTAGTCCCAAACTAAGCTCTAGGCTTGTACTATGGGTACTAAACAACGAGAAATACCTACAAACTTAAATAAATAGAAAACATCCAAGACTCAGGAACAAATATTCGCGCTGATCACACAAATATCTGCCCTTACCGGGATTTGAACCCAGGTCCGCTGGCTTCAGAGGCAGGGTCACTCCCGACTAGGCCAACGTGTCGTCAATATTAATATGTACTGTGTATATAATATGGTTGCTGATTTAAAAGTTATTTCAACATGCTTTAATTATGTTTTTAATGGTGATACAATCGCTACCACCATGTTAACCTTTAACCTATCGCCCAGCAGCATTCTCATTATTATTTTCCGGTGTGGGGATAAGACAACCTGTGAAACATATGCTGAGTTCTGAACCTTTTGCTATAACATTGTTAACTATGTTGAGATTGGTTGTAAGTAGTTTATATTTTTATTTTATTTGAGTGTGTGTATACCTTAAAGAATAATTATGTAAAACTACCGTGTTAAATATATGGCAATTAATCTTTTTCTGATTTTGATTCTAATTTTGAAATTACTAGCATAGAGACATTCCCCCTTAATCCACACGGTTCGCAACGCTTTACTGTTGTACAAATGAATACGCAATACACAGCATACAACACAATTTAATAACGTTTAACATTCTTGTAGTCAACTTAACGGAAAAAGGTGGCCCCTTTTTAGGGTTCCGTAGCCAAATGGCAAAAACGGAACCCTTATAGATTCGTCATGTCTGTCTGTCTGTCTGTCCGTCCGTATATCACAGTCACTTTTTTCCGAAACTATAAGATCTACACTGTTGAAACTTGGTAAGTAGATGTATTCTGTGAACCGCATTAAGATTTTCACACAAAAATAGAAAAAAAACCATAAATTTTGGGGGTTCCCCATACTTAGAACTGAAACTCAAAAAATTTTTTTCATCAAACCCATACGTGTGGGGTATTTATGGATAGGTCTTCACAAATGATATTGAGGTTACTAACATCATTTTTTTCTAAACTGAACAGTTTGCGTGAGAGACACTTCCAAAGTGTTAAAATGTGTCCCCCCCCCCCTGTAACTTCTAAAATAAGAGAATGATAAGATAAGATAAGATAATCATTTATTTGCGTTAAATATTACCGTTAGATGTATACATCTAGGTCTTATTAAACTATTGGCAGGAACTACTAACTTACTACTTTGAAACTATTGGATTGGATAGAACTAAAAAAAATATATGATGTACATTACCATGCAAACTTCCACCGAAAATTGGTTTGAACGAGATCTAGTAAGTAGTTTTTTTTTAATACGTCATAAAAACAATGATCAAAGCTACAACGAACTTTTATATTATGTTACTTGCTGCTACGGAACCCTTCATGGGCGAGTCCGACTCGCACTTGGCCGCTTTTTTTTCCGTTAAGTTGCTCACTCGTATAGTTCAATTGTAACTATGTTATGTCATTATCCTCTATAAATTGTGTTTTGATTTGCACAACAGTAAAGGGCTCTTAGATTTTAAGATAATACTTTAGTTTATTAGAAAACACAACAAAACTAATGAGGGCGCCACGGGACGCTCGGCGCTCTCTTAAGATTGAAGTCTTGAGTACGCAAAGGTCTCAGATCTGTCTTATGTGCCTATGGCCTGTGTGCTCGTTTGCCTTCTCTATAGGATAAAAAAACCGGGCAAGAGCATGTCGGACCATGCTCGGTGTAGGGCTCCGAAGCCGTTAAGTACTACAAACATAAAAAAAACATTAAGTAATCACTAATTTTCTATTTAAAGTCAATTGGTGCCGTCGTAGATGATTTTAGTAGGTATAAACACTTTAATCGCCTGTATCTCAAGAACCAATGATGTCTACTTAGTTGTGATAGTTTTCCTTTAAAGTTGGTTATATGCTCTTTTATTTAACACACTCTTGACACTTGAGTCTAACAAAAATTAGCGCTTTAAAGCTTAATATTTCATAAACGGATTACTTAATTAAAAAAAATGTTGGAACAAACCTATAATATTTTTGTAAGACCTATCTAACGACACACTATAGGGTAGACGAGAAAAAAAAATACATCCCCACGTTACGTGTAGGGGAGATTTTTTTTTACTTTTTATTTTACCACTTTATTGGCGTAACTAATGTGCATATTCATGCCAAATTGCAGCTTTCTAGTACTAATAGTCTTTGCACTAGGCTGCGGACGGACGGACATGGCGAAACTGTAAGGGTAAGGGGGGGAGTTTGACTACGGAACCCTAAAAATGTTATTAAGGTTGTAAACAAATCTAGAAAGTTGTTGTTAACCGATATGATATTAATATCTTTATATTATTTACTTTTACCAGCACGAGCACTGGTAATCTAATAACATAGAATTTCACGTAAATTTTCATAACAAATTCAATTTTGAATTTTAACTGAACCGTGCGCTTGTTTTGGGGGAATATTACGAATTTTCTTAGTAATTTGTGCGAAATATGTTTAGAAATTTAATTAAGAATTGTTATTGGAGTTTAATTGGAAACTGCGGCGAGAGGTCTTGACGACAGAATGTTTGGTGCTCTTTAAAATATCATTTTCTTCTAATTTGAAACAGTACCAGGACAATATATAAATAACGTAAGCTAAGGGTGATTTGTTAAGACTCAAAAATCCTATCCAGCACTTTTTATTTCTAAATTTTAGTGTTATTTCTTGAATTGTCAATGATGTATACTCGTACTTACTAAGTAGGTACCTTTAATATTTAAAATATGTTTATGTAAGGTTCTATTATTTCTCCTCAAAGAATTTATACCGCATTTTTATTTATTAATAAATAATAATTTAATACATACATACATAAAGTCACACCTTCATTCCCAGAATGGGGTAGGTAGAGCTACAGAATTACCAACAACCCTAAAAACTTGTTGATAATTCTGTAACCACATTTTGCAAAATCAGGCTAAGATTTTTACCAGTGTATTAGTGACAGGTTGCAAGTCCATCGCCTAACAGTACATTTGGTAAGTTTTTAAAAAGCCACCCACGAAGCAACAGTGTTTGCATTGTTGTGTTCCAGTGTGGGGATTAGACAACCGGTGAAATTACTAGCATAGAGGCATTCCATCTAAGTCCTCAGGGTTGGCAATGCAATTGAGGTCTTAGGATTATAGTCTTGAGAATTCAAATGTCTATGGGTATCAGATTCCACTTACTATCAGGTGGCCTGAGTGCTTGTGTGCCTTCTCCTTATCATAAAAAAAAAAATGCCATGCCAAACATCTTTTCGTTGAATAACCTAACCTAACCCAGCAGCACTTCTGCTGTGGTGGTCACACCCAACTTACAACTTGATGTGGTAGGGTATAAGTATTTTTTGACAGAAAATATATTTTACTTAGTAAAATATTTGCTAAACGATTATTTGCCTTAAGATAAAGATTTGTAAATTAAAAAAAAACATATTTCAGTATCCAAAATAATATCTACAGTTGATTTTCTATCTCCAAGCTAACGGCTCATTTCCCGTAAGTTACAATTCTACATTTACGTATTCTGCGCGTCTGGCTGGAACACCCTGTGAATATGTTAAACCTCGAGGGAGCTGTGGCCGATATTGTTGGAGATTCTGGAGCATCGTATCTACAGGGTGTGGTCGGACGTGGTGAATTGAGTTTCAGCTTGAAAATGAAGCGTAAAAATATTGTTGGTTTTAAGTTAAATTTTAATAAGAATAAGTTCGACGGTACAGTTGATTTAAGAACATAGATGTTAGTTATGCTTTGAATTATGAATAGTTGAACGAATCAGAACAGTAAAAATTGAGTATACCATGTTCAATTCCTTGTAATAAAAAAGAGGGGAGAACAAATCAGATATGACTGAGCAATGTGAAAACCAACAACATAAAAAAAACTAAATTTCCTTCGTGACTCACACACAACGCAAAAAAAACGCTGAACCAAGAGACTTAAAATTTGGAGTCAATATTTCTTGGGTTTAGAAGGATTTCCCAAAACGGGAAGAAGTACAGGGGAAGGAGAAACTAATTTCACTAGTACAGTCACCGGCGGCGTCCTCTAGTATGCAAATATAGCAGCAAAGTCTAGCTATATAGTAAAATATGGACGTGAATCAATCTTACAAGTAATCCCGGTATGTTGGTAATATTGGTGGGAAGGCTAAACATCGTGATACTGATGAATAGACATACGTAACATCACGTCTTCATTAGAGGGGTAGCCAGAGCTACAGAATTACCACCACAGTGAGGACCAAAAAGTTGGACCATAGTTCAGCGAGGTGATTCTCTCGACACAGCGCTGCGTCGATCTCAAAGGTAAAGTTTTATCCGGCAAGTTTAAGAAGTCCCGTTGGAGCGTACAAAACGCAATTTAGTGCAAGCCGGACATAACCCGCCCTGGCCCCCGTCGGGGTGGGTATGCAAAGGCATTTCCCCCCGGTCAAAAAAAAAAAAAGGTTGGACCTGTAACCACCAAAAAAATATAACTACTGCAAGTGGGAATTCAGGATTAATTATAAAAACTAATAGTTTTACATAAACACAACAAAATTTACTTACTGTATTGTTTTCCCACGAAATCCCAGCCCACCACTTAATTTTACTTACATTGAGGTATACGTGCTACCTACGTCAATTTGACTGGCAGGGCACGCCGTAGTGGATTAAAAAGACTACACCTACCTTTTCTAGGTGTGTGTCTACCAATACGTAGTACGGTTCGGCCTTAAAGAGGCTGCAGAAGTTAGTGCTTTGTGGCTTTAACGTTACTTTTGAACTGTTGCACCAATCTGTCAAAGGCATTAAAGGGACAAGGTTCATAAATGTGCAGCTACATTTATGGCCGCCTGTACGAATATACTGCCTGGTTGTCTTATTTCAGTTACAATACAAACTATTTCCAACCCCTACCTGACTGTGACATAAATGATTCTAAAACACCAAAAACGCAATATCGTTATAACGCAGTAGAATAGAGGCCCTTTTAGGCTATGGGCTTGCAACCTGTCACTAATACACTGGTAAACATCGTACCCTGGTTGTGCAAAATGTGGTTAAAAAATTATCTCCAAGACTTTTTAGATTTGTTGGTATTCTGAAGCACTGCCTACCCCACTCTGGGAATGAAGGCGTGATGTTATGTATGTATGTTATAATCACAGTATTAAAATAACTTTATCATTCTAAGTTTAAATAGCGCTGCCTTTTACAATGCCGCTCTTTTAAACCACGACAAATTGATTTCGTTACACGTCAAATTAGTCTAGAAGCTGTGCGGCTTCAGCAATTAAAAATGACGACGATTTATTTCAAACTAAAAAGTCAAGTAGGACAAATTTAAAACTAGCTGGAGGGTGAATTAAATTCTTAATTAAAATCGATAGAATACTAAATAACTAAGGATTGGCGCGTTGGCCTAGTTGGTAGTGAACGAAGTTGGCGGTCCCGGGTTTGATTTTCGTTATGAGCAAATATTTGCGTGATGAGCGCGAGTACATGTTCCTGTGTCTAAGATCATCATCATCATCATATCAGCCGAAAGACGTCCACTGCTGGACATTGGCCTCCCCCAAGGCTCTCCACTTAGACCGGTCTTGTGCCTTCCGCATCCACCGCGATCCCGCCATCCTTACGAGGTCGTCACTCCATCTTGTTGGAGGCCTACCAACAGCTCGTCTCCCGGTCCGTGGACGCCATTCGAGAACTTTCTGACCGGTGTCTAAGATGTTTTCTATGTCTTTACATTTTCATCGTAGACACTAAGTCAATTGAATAAATTTTCTACGAGTATACACTGCAATTGCTTGTTGTAATAATGTTATTTAAAACAAACAAACCTTGATACTACCAAAGCTATGTTTTTCCGAAAATCTTCACGTTTAACTACTAAATTACTAAGTACTTCAATGAATGATCACTAAATAACCACTATGTTTTGCTACAAAATCACTACAAATACAACTACTGCACTTTTCTAGTACATTTATTTACTGGTGACTTACTAAGCGCGTTTGTAAAAAGCATTTGAAAGCAGATATTTTTCTGCATATTATGGTGGAGTCCCTCAGGATCAGGTTCACTTAGCGGATAGGAGAGTGAGGTGAGGTCCCACTGACAGCGATGCACGATGACAGAGTACGTCACTATACAGCTTCGGTTTTTGTAATATTGTTGCATGGCAACACTCTTGGGTAAGATCATTGTGAAATCTACCAAGTCAGAGCTAAAGTCTTCTTCTTTTATTAATGACGGTCCACCGCGATATTCCGCTGTGATTTCGCCAATGTCAAGTGAGTAGAGTAAAACAGTAAACAGAATAAATCAAAAGCAAAAGTCGGACATTTTTCAATCGGCCATCTTCCCTCCCCGAAGGTTACCGGAAGATCACGAACCTAAAGTCATTTAGATCTAAAGGAACCCACCTTTTATGGTACCTATAGAGAAGGTAAATGAACACATAGGCCACCTATCATGAATGGATCAGAAACCCAAAGACATTTAAACTGACTATTAAACGGGAAAGCACGATTTAGGAAAAACAACTTCCATATTATTTTTTCTATCATGTCATGACCCTACGACCTTTCACGATGTTCTTATAAATGTTGTGGTTTTTAAAGGAAACAGCAATTATTTCAATTTGACGATGCCCTAAAGGCGCGTGCAAACTATCTCCATCTTACGTTCTTCGCGTTAAAAGACATAAAGCTATCTTTGTTTTTCTCCCCTTAAACGTCGTCCAATTTTTACGATTTTTGAATATGTTGTAGATATTATGACAAACTAAGTCTGTACGTTTTTCTGTCCAAGAAAATATTTAACGGAAAGAAATAAAATAAAAAAAAAAACAAAAGTGGAAACGTACCAACCTAGTTTTTCATAATATCTACAACATATTAAAAAATAGTGGAAATCGGATTAGATTTAGGGGTTGAGAAACGTTATTGCCTGGAGCTAAATTTGTATGGATTACAGCATCGCTTCACAATCCTCTTAACCTCTCATGTGCTAAGGAGCAGATCTGCTCACAAAATTTGGATACATTTTTGTAAAATTTTTAAGCATATTTTTTCGGACTATATCGTAATCCGATGAGACTAGAACTTGGTATTTTTTAACCTCCCGCATACGAGAGATTAATTCGAACATCCGCTATTTCCCTGGTTTGAGTCGCTCGCACTCCGCCACACCAGATGCCTAGAAAAGCCAGGAGAATACGCTCGTTGACAAATAGTTCCCTGTGGAGTAGGTATTTGTCAGCGTTTCTGAGACCAGCGAACCTTCCGATCGAGAATCACTTTAGAAGCTAAGTCTGATAAGGCATTGTAGGAAATCGCTTTTTATTACGGGGAAATTCTTGGTCTTAAGGATTGAGAGCCTAATATTTTAACTTCTTGAACGTTGGACTCGCTCAGCTGACTAACGTTTTTAAGTTCTCCGCGTATTCAAACCTTTTCCCAGATTAAATATCTATGTTTAATTAATCTATACTAAGATAATATAAAGAGGAAAGATTTGTTTCTTTGTTTGTTTCGAATAGGCTCCGAAACTACTGGACCCATTTGAAAAATTATTTTACCATTAGAAGCCGACATTATCCCTGATGAACATAGGCTACTTTATATCCAGTGATTCAAGAGGAAGTAACCCGAAGCGAAGCGACGACGGGTCGCTAGTTTAGAATATTAATTTTGTTCTATTTTAATTTGTTCCGAAAGCTGTAATTAATAGTTAATTTAATTCCTATGAATCTAAATCCTATGGACTAAAAAGAAAAAAGAAGAAATAAAACCTAGTCTTCATCAGGAATAAGGATCAGATTTAGAAAATAGTCTTCAGAATCAAGTACCCATACCCGATAATTAGTAATACATTTTCGCAGTTTTTTGATATATTTTTTTATAAATTATAAAAAATATAACTCTGCTAAAATTTTACATGCTGTAGAATCCGAAAATGCATGTTACGAGGAACGTGAAGCAAAAAATTCCATACAAAATGCGATAACGTTTTTCTTCCCTTAAACGTTTTCTGATTTTTACGATTTTTGAATATGTTTTAGATATTATGAAACACTATGTCTGTACGTTTTTGTTTCCAAGAAAATATTTATTGCAATGATAATAAAATAAAAACAAAAGGGGAAACGTACAGACCTAGCTTTCCATAATATCTACAACATTCTAAAAAATCGTGGAAATCGGAAGAGATTTAGGGGGTGAGAAACGTTATCGCCCGGAGCTAAATTTGTATGGATTATTTTTGACAGCTACGCGATTTAGGTATCGCTTCACAATCCTCTTAAGTAGGAAGAGAGAGCTACAGGGTGACAAAATCTTGTTAAAAAAACAAAAACTTTTAAGCAGTCTGAACGCGTATTCTCGAGCATACATATCATCTCCCATGCAAGCTCGAATTATCCAGAGCGTATAAAATTTATGCAAAACCGCAGTAAGAGATAATGTGTCCGACCAAACATGAACGACAAAGACGATTAGCATAACTTCCTATGCCACCCTCTTGAGTTCAAACTATGCGTCATTTAATACTCAAACGAATTTCAACCATTTACTTTGAACAATAAAGTTTTATTTAAATTTGAGCTAAATTTCAGAGACGCCCATTTTAATTTAATATTCGTAACTGATACTGAGGAGATGAATCTGTAATACCATTGTTTCCGAAACACAACTAAATTTATTATTGCTTAGTTTCAAGGCTTGTAGAAACGCCGAAATAAATAAAATAAATAAATATTTGGGGACAATCTCACACAAATTGACCTAGTCCCAAACTAAGCTCTAGGCCTATACTATGGGTACTAGACAACGATAAACATACTTATATAGAGAAATACATACATAAATACATAGAAATCATCCAAGACTCAGGAACAAATATTCGCGCTTATCACACAAATATCTGCCAAACGTTTTACGTCATTAATGTCAAATTACTAGCATAGAGGCATTCCATCTTAGTCCTCAGGGTTGGCAACGCATTTGAGGTCTTAGGATTAAAGTCTTGAGAATTCAAATGTCTTTAGGTCTCGGATTTACCTGTACGACTTGCACAGCTTGTTTTTTCTATATCGTTACCGACTAGAAAGGGAGATACGAGCAACAAGTAATTCGGGGAACTTGTGCTAGCCCTTCTGACCCTCTATTCTTTCCGTCTTATTTTTGACAATAAAGTGTTTACATATACTTATCTTATCCTATCTTTATCGTTGTCTAGAACCCATAGTACAAGCTTAGTTTGGGACTAGATATTTATTTATTTACAAAGAAAACTGTAACAACTCCTTAATTCATGTAACCTACACAGAGCAATGTCAAATGTATCCCTTTATATACTACATATAAATTTCAAATTGGGATATTTAGTTATTAGCTTTTAGTCTTGATTAAACATTAAACCCTTCAATTACAAACTGCCGGATTTCCTTCAACAACAATGCACAAAGTACACCTTAAATATTTCTAGCATAAGTTCAATTTCAATTGGTTTAAATGTCGTTTACACCTTTTTGTTACCATTTACAATGCTCATCTAATTTTCTGTCATAGTGTAGTAATGACAAAGGCTGAGGAAATTAATACCTTATGTTCCTACGTCTAAGTCCATTTTAGAAGTGCCTATGAAGTTTCTAATAACGTTTCAGGGTGTAGTTAAGTCACTTGAAGTTAGCGTCTTTGTATGTAGTGGTAAGGGCCAACTCAGTAATAATTCAGACCGAAATCGACGCACACACGTCAACACGCTTGTGTGAGATTGAATATATACAGCGATTGTCATTTGTCTATATATGCTTTCACACACGTGTGCACGTGCAAACCAAAACTTATTGAACTATTAGTTTGTTGTATTAAGTGCTCTGCGATAATGTCCTAGGATTTAATCTCAGGAGTTCGGGTCGTTTAACTGTGTAAAGTGATATTTTGATGTACCTGGTCTGGATATTGCCAAGTTTAGGGTACTTGTGTAGTTTGAATTGACTGAGGTGCGATTCAGACAAAGGCGAGCTGATATTATTATAGTCATATCTTTTTTCAAAATTATTAAAATTAAATTAAGTGAAAATGTTTAATTGCATAAACAGGTTATAAATTGATGTTTAATAAAAGTGTTGATCCCTATGTTTTGCTATAAGGCATACATACTACATATTAGAATAAAAATGTCAAAGTGGTCATTAAAATAAAAACAGAAACAAAAATAACCTACATTATCTTTTAATTAAAAATTTCTTGGTCAGAATGACGGTCCCTAGTAACGTGCATTTTTTTCCTAAATCTAAAGAAATAATGAAAAGTGCTATTTTGTATCATAAAACTCGACTTAATTGTTTAATCATATTTCAACCAGTTCGATTTATTGCGGAACAATTTCCAAACTTCAAAAAATACATGAATGCCGTCTCCTTTGCGTAGAATTTGCTATTTCCAATATTTAAGGTAGCTGCCGTCCATGTGGCGTTTATTGTTTTCACCTGTACATATTTTACGCGACGACACGCTAGCCTAGTTGGGAGTGACCCTGCCTTCGAAGCTAAGGGTCCTGGGTTCAAATCCCGGTAAGGGCAGATATTTGTGTGATGAGCACGAGTATTTGTTCCTGAGTCTTGGATGTTTTCTATGTATTTAAGTATATATTTCTCTATATAAGTAAGTTTATCGTTGTCTAGTACCCATAGCACAAGCCTAGAGCTTAGTTTGGGACTAGGTCAATTTGTGTGACATTGTCCCGTGATATATTATATTATTATTATTATATTATTATTATTATTATTATTATTAATTGCATCAGCATGTTCTAGAATCGGCACAACTTGGCCCTTATAAATTATAATCTCTACAGCCTTAGTTTTTTATTTAAAGCTAATTATCTAAACCGGCGTAAGCGCAGGACATTTGTAATTGGTAACGCCGTCCTGACCCCGCGAGACAGGCGCCGCCTAGTGTGGTGGTCATGAGTGTTCCATATGTACGATAATTTTAAGTATGGTAAATAATCATTATTTATTTTGTTATTATTTAAAAGTATTGGCTTCGTTCGCAAGTCTGTTATCCTTGTAAAAGAAATGTACCATTTTTTCCAACACTTGAAGGCATCCCATTCAAAAAAGTATCAAAAGTAAAAACGCTTCTCAAAACTATTAGATTAAGAAATACCTAGTGTAAAAATATTTTGAAAGGAGACCATTCACGTTTCATACAAGTTTGGGCCCAAGATTAAAAGCGCCGGCCAACGGATAAAAGTATTTTTAGTTGGATCTTAACATCACTCTGAGCATTTCATTATATTACATCAAAACTCTAGAACCAAAATTTTTTGGTGTTATAGAAGATCGAACCAAACGCAGTACGCGCTCCAGCAATCGAATTAGAATATATAGTAGTTAGACTGTAGTATAATTATGTACCTACATATATACAACGTGTTACAAAATATCCCTAAAAAAGAAATGACAAAAGTAGTGTACCCTTATTAAATAACGTCAGTTCAGTATCTTAGGTATACAGTATACTAGGGTTGACACTACTTTCGTTCTTTTTTACGGATTATTTTGTAACACGTTGTATTTGTTAGTTGACACTTTTGATTTTGTATGAAGTCAGGATTTTCGAACTTGTGTAACACCAACAAATGATGTTTCTAGAGTTTACATGTCATATAATGAAACGCTCAGAGCGTTGTTCCGATCAGATTAAAAACACTTTTAAACGTTGGCCGGCACTTTTGATTTTGGGCCCAAAATGAATGGTCTCCTTTGTAATTTCTCGCGGAAGTTACATGTCTCAGCGCAGAATGAATAGAACGACCATCCTTTTCACTTTATTGTAGACGTTCGGTTACACCCTGTACATAAGTTAAAAAAAACAACAGATGATGGAGTAAAGGTAGAAGAACTTATAAGTTCTCGGCCAATATGCAGCAGAGATCTCTGTCTCAGTGGAGACTCCACAGCTTTCCCTATAAAATTTGGTGCGATGATGCATTCATCTGCCGGGGATTCGAAATGGTCGAATATGACACAAGAAAATGGTCATGTTTTACGGGTCTTCACTTGTGTGTTATATGAATGGGGAGTTTAAAAAAGAAGCACACCTTTCATTTTTTCTTCCTATTTCGGAAAAAAGTTGCACGTTGGTAGGGACCATCATTCTGAACAAGAAAAATAGAATTACTGATATGTACCCTAAAAGATGTATGGGAATTGTCCGTTTTGTTACCTAAATCCAATATATTTCTTGGTAACAAAACGGACAATTCCATAAATTTTTTTGGGGACATATCAGTAATAAAACTTTTCTTGGTCAGAATGACGGTCCCTAGTTTTTTTCCTAAATCTAAAGAAATAATGAAAAGTGTGCTATTTTGTATCATAAAACTCGACTTAATTGTTTAATCATATTTCAACCAGTTCGATTTATTGCGGAACAATTTCCAAACTTCAAAAAATACATGAATGCCGTCTCCTTTGCGTAGAATTTGCTATTTCCAATATTTAAGGTAGCTGCCGTCCATGTGGCGTTTATTTTTTTCACCCTGTAGGTATATATTTTACGCAATGGCTAAAAAGATACAACTTCAACTTCACGTCGAAATACCTTCAGTGACTATCAAAAGCGTCCTTCCTATAAAGAACATTGTTCACATCTCGAATTCTTTTGACAAGATTGTTTCCCTAATTTATATAAAAATCGTGTTCAATACCGATCCGGAATTTCAAGCAACTTCAAAGTGGACATGGATGGAAAAATGAAAGTGCCCGCAGGAAATTTTATTCGAAGCAATTTCCGAAGAGTTTTTAAAGAATTCATCCGATCCGGCTAGGGTTGTGGCTGTTTGATGTCAATTACGATATTGGTATTGGACGTTGGTTTTATCTGATAAAGGATTGTTTTAGATATTGATAATATGTACCTAAAGTCAATGTGAACAGAAAAAATACCGATTTCAAAATAGGACTCAAACGTGGGTTTTTTAGGGTTCCGTAGTCAACTAGGAACCCTTATAGTTTCGCCATGTCCGTCCGTCCGTCCGCAGCCTAGCGCAGAGCCTCTTAGTATTTAAAAGCTGCAGTTTGGCATGAATATACATATAACACACGCCAACAAAGTGGTACATTAAAAAAAAAAATTTTTTAGCTTAACTCCCCTACACGTAACGTAGGGATGTTTTTTTTTTGTCTATTCCATCATGTGTGGGTTTTTGGATAGGTCTTTCAAAAATATTACGGGTTTGTGGACAAAATATGTCGATCAAGGGATCCGTTTATGAAATACTAAGCTTTAAAAGCGCTAATTTTTGTTAGAGTTAAGTGCAAACATCTTAAATGAAAGCGCATATAACGAATTTAAAAGGAAAACTATCACGACTAAGTAGACATCATTGGTTCTTGAGATACAGGCGATTAAAGTGTTTATACCGACTAAACTCATCTAAAACGACACAAAATGACTTTAAATAGAAAATTTGTTCATATTTGTTGTTTTTTGTTATTGTAGTACTTAACGGCTTCGGAACTCCTGAGTCTTGGATGTTTTCTATGTATTTACGTATATATTTCTCTACATAAGTATGTTTATCGTTGTCTAGTACCCATAGTACAAGCCTAGAACTTAGTTTGGGAGTAGGTCAATTTGTGTGACATTGGCCTGTGGTATTTATTTATCTGTTAATATCATGTCATGTTATGATTCCTAAGCAATTCGTTTGTCAAATTTCACTAGTTAGAAATTTTCGTACGAACAGTTCTCTAACGAAACTTCCGACTGGTTCCGTGTTGAATTATATTTCTTTTTTAATATAATTATGTTTATCGTTGTTTAGTATCCATACGTATATGGGTGGATGAAACCTGGGATAGCGGTCTCGAAATAAAACCCCGCATTGAAATCGCCCGTTTAACAAGATGAAAAGGGTACTTTGTAGTAAAAGCCTTAAAATTTCTTTGCGTACTCGTCTACTTCAATGTTATATATGGCCTATACTTCTATACGGATGTGAGGCCTGGACCCTTAAAGAGCAACTCCAAAAACGTATAGAAGCATTTGAAATGTGGGCATATAGACGCATGTTGGCCATGAGCTGGACACGTGACAAATGTCGAAGTGCTACGTCGAGCTGGGAAGAAACGCGAACTAATGAAAACCGTCAAAAGAAGGAAAGTTGCCTATCTTGGTCATGTGCTTAGGCACCCCAGATATGAACTATTGCATCTGGTTATGATGGGCAAAGTAGCTGGGAAAAGAGCTGTTGGATGTAGAAAGAAGTCGTGGCTGCGTGACATCCGGGAATGGACCGGAATCACAAGTGCCGCGGAGCTATTCAACCTCGCCAAAGACCGGGAGAAGTATGCGGAGCTGACTTGGAAGTCAGCTCCGCATACTCCTCCACTAGTTGGGGAGGCACCGAAAGAAGAAGTATCCATACAAGCCAAGAGAGGGTCAGTTTGTTAAGCTACCCATTGTTATTTACTCTTGACAAAGCATTTCGCTGATAAATCTACATATTTGATGAAGCTTGATGTATATATTTTTTTGTGATTGGCGTTAATAAATTATGATTTTTTCGTTACTTGACCCTTCGTCTGTCGGAGACATCAAACTGACTTCAAAAGTTGCCGATATGTGGCATTCCCACTTACGAGAGCTTAAGAGTACATCTGGTAGTAGTTTTTTTTTTATATTTCTCTTATAAGACTAAGCCAACGATTTTCTAGCAGTAGCCTTATTACTTTCCTTCCAGCGATTTGTTCCTCATTCTATATTCATTCTAACTCGGTATCGGTCGATACCATTTAATACAAAACCGGTCCTGCCCTACGGTCAGGCTATCTCCATTACCGACGTTATCTTAAAGAGTTGCTGGACGTTACTGCCCTCGTATAATGTGGAATCCCCTAAACATAGGGCAATAACGTCGATCCAATTGTTTAAAATATAACAATGGAAAAACGTGATTCGTTGGAGGATAATAATAAAATATAATTCTTTATAACACACCGGGGACTTACGAAATAAAGAATAACAATTTATTAATATCCAATGTACCTACCTATAGCAGCACATTGTTGCCGCGGGTAGAAAGTACGCGGCGAATTTAAATGCATATAACAATGAACAACGGTAATTTTTCCATTATGTCACGAAAATGAGTCATATTTTTATATACTGCCCTCATAACCCAATCAATAGGCGGTATTTCAAATTAAATAAGCATAGCAGATTCAAACCTCACCTGTTAGTAATAAGGTTGAACTTGCTACAGGAGTTTTGTCTGAGATGCCACTATTTCTCTTAAAGCAGTAATAGTTAATTTTCGTGACGTAATGGAAAAGTTACCGTTGTTAATTTTAGTCCTTAACTATAGGTCCTTTTTTGGAAAACGCCCTATGATATATTTAATATCAAATAAGCTTGCTTTTTGACAGATTTGATAACACGTATAAACGGGAAATTATGGTTTTGTGATCTTCTTTCACGGCTTCGGAACCCTGAGCATGGTCCGACATGCTGTTGCTCGGTTTTCTTTTTTAGGGTTCCGTAGTCAATCTAGGAATCCTTATAGTTTCGCCATGTCCGTCCGTCCGCAGCCTAGCGCAAAGACTCTTAGTACTAGAGAGCTGCAATTTGGCATGAATATGCGTATATTAGTCACGCCAACAAAGTGGTACACTCAACTCTTTGTTAGACTCAACTGCAAATACTAAAAATCTGAAAAACATCTTAAATAAAAGAATATATAACAAATTTTAAAGAAAACTATCACGACTAAGTAGACATCATTGGTTCTTGAGATACAGGCGATTAAAGTGTTTATACCTACTAAAATCATCTAAGACGGCACCAATTAATAGAAAATTAGTTATTACTTGTTAATTTTTATATTTGTAGCACTTAACGGCTTCGGAACCCTACACTGAACATGGTCCGACATGCTTTTGCCCGGTTTTTCTTAAATTGAAAATGGCATTATAGGGCAACAGACTTTGAACTTTATTTCCTCGCTGGTAAATACAAATTTCCCTTCACAAAAATCTTCTCTTTGTAGTATGGTGCGCCTTACAAGGCTAAGGTTGTTTTCCGTTAGGACAAACAATCATTATGGCCAATAGTAAGGTAAAAGCACCAACGTTCGACACTTATAGCTGACCAGTAACCTACAGAAGCTATTAATTCAAAGATCATAGGGTTACAAATTGATTGTTGCAAAACAAATGAATAACTCTTATCTTCTTTGCATAAGAGTCAGTGTCGAACATTGGTCCTAAGTCGAGTACTAGTGTCGTTACCTTATTAGGGAATAAAAAAAACGACGGAATACTTTTGAGATTCCAATATGGATCCCGCTGACTTGTATGTAACTAGTCTAACCGCTTCGTCATACAATTTTAAGCCTTATTTTTTGGATAATCAGGTAGAATTTTCATTAATCACGAACGGAAGGGATGTAGATCAAAAACCATGATCGCACGTTCCACAACATTTATCAGCGTTAATACAGCACTCGGAACGAAGCAATATGGCGGCTGGGCAAAGTTGGGCGTTTATAAATATTTATTTTGCCAACTGCACCGGTTCTGCGCGTTTGAGTTGGGAATGGATACCGTTTGAAACTATTATTCGAATATAGATCATGTGTTTTATGAAAAAGCATTTGAGGTTTACTATTTACCCGACTATAGAAGGAACAGGGTAATGTTTTTGGGCGTTTTTAACAAAAAGTGCACATCGTTAAGGACACAAATTAACAATATTTAACTTTTCCATTTCGTTACGAAAATTAGCCATACATTTAAATAGGTACGTTAATTTTCGTGACGAAATGGAAAAGTTATAGTTTCTTAATTTTTATCATTTTGACCCGTATTATATGTATGTAATGGAAAAAGCCCTTTTGTCTATTGGATTATTATCGAAATAAGCAGCAGAGGCACGCAATAAGCACTTTTGCCAATATAGGCAAAATGCAAGGAAATTTTCACGAAAGCAGTGCAATTTAGGCGTCATGAATAGGTTCTCTTGCTCAGCTTTGTGCCTATAGCCAAGATGCGTTCGCTAACTAGCGTTTCTATTCGTTTGGTTTTTAAACCAATCGCGTCACTGGTAGATCACGTGCCTTTTCGTATTAACGACTTTAAAACGTAATAGTTTGTTTCCCGCCCGCGTACAAGTCGTTTATCGCTATTCTCTCAGATACGTCCAATTTTTCGGGATTAAAAGTAGCCTATGTCCTATTCCAGACTTTAATCTACGTTTGTGCCAAATTTCATTCACATCCGTTCAGCCGTTCTAAGTATTTGTTCTATCTGTAATTGAGTAGGTACCTAACACTTCATCCATCCATCCAAACTTTCGCTGTAAAATAGGTATTTTGTTCTCATTTGTTTTTAATGTCAATTAGTAGTTTTTGTTAGAATGTATATGGGTAAGGACCAAAAAGTTTGTCACGCTCAATTAAATTTTCTATTAAACTTTTCCGTTGTGACACGAAAATTAGCCATTCATTTGTAGGGATAATTTTCGTGTCACAAGGGAACTTTTTCACTTTTGTTGTTTGTATGGTTAACTACGCTTAACGATGGTCCAACTATTTGGTCCTTACCCACATGTATAAAGAGCTTAGTTTGGGACTAGGTCAATTTGTGTGATGGTGGCCATACTGTTAGAAATGACCGTGTGTGGGAGTGGATTGGCATGACAGTTATACTTGACGGCACATTTGAATTTCGATTATTTTGGCTTGACGATTGGATCATGCCGATTGGAGCGTGGTTGGCGGTCGTCAGTCAGGTCAAGATTTTTTACAAGTTTCATGTAAGTTTCTTCGTTCATTCGTAAATAATTACAATAATCTTTTGGCGTAATCCTCAATTCTTTTAATAAATTTGTATCAGTAAACTGGTTTCCTTTCATTAACCACTGTTTGCACCAATCAGCTCGATCTTTTCTTTTGTTTGTTTGATTTTCACGAGTAAAGCGCCCAAAACGGCTAAAACATCGTCGTCACCGGTGACGCCATGGCTTCAACTGAACGTCGATGCTGATTGAATAAATTAAACTGATCGTGTGTGGTGTATATAGACGAACTGCAGATTGGAATAGGCCTGCATCGTCATGCCGATTGGACAATACGAAGGATGGTGTATGGCCACCATGACATTGTCTCGTGATATTTATTTATTGAAATATATATATTCTAACAGTTTTCTTGCGAAACATACTTATGCTTTTATTAAAACAACAGAATTTTGGCCGCCTGAAATGGCAAATTAGCCTATGCGCGTTGCTCAAATAATCTTAAAAACTTTATCACATAGGTACTCTGCGTTTATACATTTCATGAAATAACGTAAGTACTTTTAAAAGTAGGTACCAATTATATTTCATGTGTTGCTAGATTTGAGTCAAAGAAGTATATCATTTTCAATTTAAAATAATGAAATAAAGTCTTCTTAAAGTAAAAGCTATCGTGATTAATTTAAATGGAAGCTTCTCACTGTGCTGCGTTATTTTCCTTTCATACAAGCGCTTCCAAGAAACCAATTATGCCTTGGGAGAAAAATATAATTAGCAGTAAGATATTTTACCGAGGTTAGTAAACCCGTTTACAACCACGATGTGCGGAACCCTCGGAGCGCGACTCCGAGGTCTTGGCCGGGGGAGTTAGGGTTTCGTAATCAACCACGAACCTTTAAAATTGTGTAATGTCCGTCTTTTTGTCTGTCTGGCTACGCTTTAACTTAAAGAGTCTTGGGACATAAAAGCTGTAATTTAGCATTAATTTAAGCCAGCCGACAAAGATATGAAATAAAATTATGAAAAAAATGTTTTTCTGATACTGTCGAAGTCATCCTTACTTCCTTACTAATATTATAAATGTGAAAGCGTAGATGTTTGTTACGCTTTCACGCAAAAACTACTTGACGAATCATCATGAAACTTTGTACACATATTCTGGGAGGTACTAGAAGTAACATAGGATATTTTTTATTAAAAAAATAAAAAACAAAAAAATGCAGTGGGCGAAGCCGCTGGCGGATCGCTAGTATATTATATATGAAATTGTCTCCGTGAATGAAAGTGACAAGGTACTAAAGTGTAAACATGTTTATGATGTCGACTGTACCTTGCACACACATCAAGCGGCTACGTCTTATTTTTTCTTGTTTGATGTGATAGAATTTCTTTTTAAACATTGTGATATTTAAAAAGAGAAAGATATGAAGATAAGTTTATTGATTAACTAAGCACAAAAACATAAAAGAAACTATCCGCTGAACCTCAAACTAGGTTGAGCCTGTATCTTGGGGTCCAAAGAAAATGTAAAGAACATTATTTGGATGACGTTTCGGTGTTTGAAGTAATGATGACAGGAACCTACACTGAGCACGGTATAGTCAAGGGCATTAATATCTATACAGCCACAGAGTAAAATATATGTATACATGAACCTTATTACCAGTCGCATAAAGGTTTCAAGGTGGTAAGGTTTATGACATCTCGGGAACGTATGTATATATTATATATAATGTATTTATGCCCTTGACTGTACATCATGATAATGTCATTGAAATTCTCGGTTCTCTGCCTTTTTGCCGACAAATCTTTGAGAAATGCATCGTTTTTTAATTTAATAATTTGCCAACCTGCTTTTTTTTCTAAAACTACAAATATTTCAGGATGTTTATAAAACTAACCTAACCTATAGGGTTCTACACGATAGTTATGAAATTAAAGAAAAAAAACGCGGGTTGTCAAATGATAATGTTTGTGAAATTAATCATTTGTTTAACATTGGTTATGTTATGAAGTGATAGGATCCCGTAATTCTCACTATTTGTGATAAGGAACGATTAATTATCACTTGTATTGATCAAATTGTTCATCACTTCACTAAACAGAAACATGATCAACAAAGGACTAACATCCAAATTGATTAATTGAAGATTTGATTAATTAATCTCATGGGAACCCATCATGTTATCGAATTTCACTCCATCGATTGTATCATTTCCTCGACCGCAATCCTGCTGAAACCATGATGTTTTCAGGGTATCTTAAACATAAATGAACAATTACGTACGTTAGGTTAGGTGCGACTTGTGACTACCAAAAAACTCGTTGGGCCAGAAATGCCTTTCGATGAATTGAATAATGATACATTCGTTGAAAGGCGTTTCAATATAACCGATGAATTTTTAGTACATTTTGATTCAAGTGCGGAAAGTGTGTCATTTTATTCGAATCCCAAGGTGTCTTGGCCCGAGCTGTAAGCGAGGGACAAGACTCGGGACGAGTTAAAATGACAGCTCTACATGTGCATCAAACGACGTTTTTTAATACATTTGCGAAAAAATATCAAGGAAACAAAAATAAATCAGTAAATAAAACTATTGCAAGAGACAATTTTACTTTTAATTGACACAAACTTTAAAAATGGCAACGGTTGCAACCATTCAGCCAAATAAAAAAAATATGTCAAATAGTGATTTAATTACCTATATTTAAAAGTCAAAAAGTAAAATCCTCTATTAACCAGCGGTAATGCATACACGTGGATACACATTACGCCGTGCTGAGCTGGGCCCGGTTTCGGCATGGTGTAATGTGAATCCACCTTAATACCCAACTATCCGATCATTCGTAATACTAATTAAGATTCAGCCATCTTGATGAGAGCTGTTTTTTTTTTCAAATATTACCTAGATACATTTTATGTGTGTATGTAATTTCAATATTTTAAATTATATTACCTATGTATAGTTTCAATACTAAATGACCTAATCAAAAAGTGGTTGTACATGCAAACTCTTTGGTTGGATTCACGGCTTGGAAGTTAAAACAAAATTATATTAAAATTGGAAAAGTGAAATGAAATGAAATGAAATGAAATTTATTTACCATAATCGAAATGCAGGGTAAGAAATGCTTACATAGGTACATATCCAATGCTGGTAGGTAACTATGAGAAAACCTAAAAAGCATTAATTAAGAATGCTAGAAGATCGCGTCAATGGCACAATTTAAAAGACAATATCCAAAGTTAAGCGCACTAGTGCGAAATGTCTAACTTACCGCACGATATACAACTACGAAAAGTTCCACTTTTTGAGCAACTGTGTTAAAAAATCATTTATAGAATTAAGGAAAATACGGATGGTGGGAGAGCAAAAGTGGCTGAAAATAACTGATGTTATTATGGGTAAGGAAAACTTCTTGCTTTTCCTATCACAAAGTGAACTATCATAGCCTTTTTAAAAGCTATCAGAATGCACTATTTCAAGAAATGTTTTAAAAGAATTAAAACTGTAAGCTTTGTCTATTAAAATGATTTGTTTATTTTTTCATTTTTTCTTTTTGCCTGATTGTGCAAAATTTAGTTACAGAATACCAAAAAGTTTTAATAGTTGTTGGTATTTCTTTAGCTCTGCCTAGTACACTCTGGGAATGAAGGCGTGGTATGTGTGTGTCGCTAGAAGTGTTAGTTAGTTATTACATTAAATACCAGTAGTTTGTATGCACAAATATATAAAGACTAGTACCTATATAATTCTATATCCACATTTTGCACAATCAGGCCAAGAAGTTTACTAGTGTATTAGTGACAGGTTGCAAGCCCATCGCCTCACAGTACTACAAGCCCTTATTCACTTAGTCGCCTCTTATAACATCCACGGGAAGACATGGAGTGGCACTATTCTAACACGGCCTAATTATACATATACAAGTCTTTTTAGATTTGTTGGTATTTCTGTAGCTCTACCTACCCCACTCTGGGAATGAAGGCGTGATGTTATGTATGTATGTATGTATTCACAAATTTTGTAATGTTTAAAGAGTTTTTAATAATAAGTTGTGTTTGTATCCAAATGGGTCTAGCTGAAAACCCTTTGCTGAGCCGATCGCCCTTTTGGTGCTTATTAGTTAATACGTTTTTATCAACTAAAACCAATGTTTTGACATTACACACTCGTTACAACGTGTCTTTACTCGATATTTATTTATTGTACTATAATTTGTCTATTTATCAACCTTTTAAAATAACTAGTATAGTTAAGTTGTTACTAAAACTGGGTGAATAATTAATTCAAAGCACTTAAAGCATCTGTAAAAGCTTCTTTGATAAAGGAACGTTTACGTTAGAATAATAAATTATACTGAATAAATTGAAAATGTGATTTTATAATACTCTTGCATGTCTAAGTTTTTACCCGTCTTAGAAAAGCAAAATGTTTTCTGATGAGTATGTATAAGATGTATCTATATATTTGCGTGTTTCTCTGTGACCTTTAGACTAAACGGCTTGGCTTTTAAGGTTCGTCGTCTTTATCCCAGGATTTTTATTACGATATTTTTGAACTCGAAAATTACAAAGATATATCAAAATATTACCATACTACATACAGGGATATTTTTGTGAGTGGGAATTTGGATCTACCAGCAAGGAGATAAAGTTCAGTTACTTTTGCTTTTAAATGCCATTTTCAAATTCAAAACATTTTAAAATGAACTTTATGCGCATTAAAATATAGTTTAAACTAAATTGCCTTGATTAAGGTAAAGACACCAGTACTCGACAAAGGACCAATGTTCGACACTGACTCTTATTCAAAGAAGATAAGAGTTATTCATTACACACAAACAAATGAATAACTCTTATCTTCTTTGAATAAGAGTCAGTGTCGAACATTGGTCCTTTGTCGAGTACTGGTGTCTTTACCTTATATACCTCCTATGGAACACCGGGTCTCGTCACCGTTAAGAGTAATTTAAACCAACACAACAAAAACTTGGAAAAAGTATCATGTTCAACATGTCACGACCAGTGGCCCTAGACAAGATGCATTCGGCTAACTTAGACATCGCAATTGACAACGGGATCTTTTTTAAAAGCGTTCTGAAAAAAAAATGCTAATAGAGGTTTGTCTCAAAGGCAATTTTATTTTTATGTTGTGATTCATTATTTACTGAGAAAATAATTAAAAAAAATTAAGCTGGTGCTAGATTAAAAAAAGACGCGGTTACAAACAAAATAACGTCAATCCGACTATTACGTCGGAATGACGTTTGGACTAATGTCCAAAGCGAGCGTAACAAACACCGATAATATTCAATTAAGTTTTTCTCAGTGGATAATAACCGAAACAAAAGAAAAACAAAATAGATGTTTGAATTGCCCGATGTTTTTTCGTTTTAAAATAACAATTAGGTTAGTATGTTAATAAAAAATACCTCAACCTAAATAAAAAATAATTTATCAGCATTCTTAGAATAGCAAACAAACCAAGCATTAAATCGGCACAACAAAAAATCCAACGCCATTTTTTCCAAAGCAAACCTAGTACAAACGAAACCTTTAAATATACTTGAAACAAGGGTTATTTTTTAAAAGGTTTGCTCTACAATAGGCCGGTTGTATGCAAATAGGTCGCATGCTAATCCACTGTAACTGCTGTATGGAGATACGGTGGAAAGTGGCCGGTTCAGTGTGGAACATTATCATTTATGAGAAGGACTGGCTGGAAAACGGTGCTTAGCTTTTTTAATGCTTTTTCTGTCCCGAATGGCTGGGAATTTCGCCTGCATTCATAGTCTGTAAGAGGCTGTCTTTTTCAATTGGGAATGTGAGTAAATTTTATTTCTTAATTTTGAATGCTTTTTTTATTTCTAATCCTCCGCTATCAGTCCGTCCATCTATTAGATGTAATTTTCAGATACACAGAAACAAAGTTTGTACCTTTTTCTAATGCCGGTATAAAAATAAAAACAACATGAAATTTAAAATTTAAGTTTTAAGTCTGACTCGTTCTTGGCCCGTTTTGTATACCGGGTGTTGCCTGTAACAGGAGCAATAAATTGAGGGATTGTTTCGACACCACAAACGTAACAACATTTATTCTACAACTTTTGAAAATAACTTATTGTTAACTAAATATTAATGAATTTAGATTTTCTAAGCAAGCAATGTATTGCGAAAACTACGAAGTTGTTAGGCTGACAGTAGATGTCAACAAGACTATTGGATGAAGTACATTGAAAATACTATTTAGTTTGTTCGAAAATATCCCAAATAATAAATTACATATTTTTTTAAAGTTGTAGGTAGAACAAAAAATGTTGTTACGTTTATACAGTAGAAGCGATCCCTCAATTTATTGCTCCTATTACAGGCAACACCCGGTATAATCTAGAGTACTTACCTACATACATTTAGCGTTATTTTCGGAGTATTTAAATTTGCGCGACATTATCCTATGATATTGAATTTTGAATTTATTTATCACTATCGAGTTTTCAGTAAAACCCTCACATAAACCAGAATGGATTTTACATAAAACCTTTCGTGAAAAATTATGACACTGACGGTGAAAACCGCATCAAAGCCGTTGCGTGGTTTAGGAGTTAGCGGATATACAGGCAGACAGACAGAAAGCCGCGGAAAGTGACTTAATTTTATAGTATGTAATAAAAACCGGGCGAGAGCATGTCGGCAGGGTTCCCAAGCCGTTAAACATACAAAACATAAAAAAAAAACAAGTAATAACTAATTTTCTATTTAGGTGCTGTCTTAAGTGACTTTAGTAGGTGTAAACACTTTAATCGCCTGTATCTCAAGAACCAATGACGTCTACTTAGTCGTGATAGGTTTCCTTTTAAATCCGTTACTGATATGCGCTTTCATTTAAGATTTCTTTCAGATTTTTAACATTTGTGGTTTTTGTCTGTAGGGTGGGATACTTGACTCTAACAAAAATTACCGCTTTAAAGCTTAATATTGCATAAACGAATCCCTTAATCGAAAAACGGTATCAACAATCTCGTAATATATTTAAAATACCTATCCAAAGACACCTCACACTATGGGGTAGACGACAAACAAAAATACATCCCCACGTTACGTGTAGGGAAGTACAATAAAAAAAATATTTTCAAGATTTTTTTTACCACTTTGTTGGCGTGACTAAAATGTATATTCATGCCAAATTACAGTTTTCTAATACTAAGAGTCTCTGAGCTAGGCTGCAGACGGACGGACGGACGGACGGACATCGCGAAACTATAAGAAAGAAAAGAAAGAAAAAATATTTATTACCACAATACAAAAAAATATATTAATATACAAATAAAATAAAAAGAAAAAAACAAAAGCAATGACATGTGGTAAAAGGAACGGACTCAGCAGATGCTGTGCATCCGAGCGTGAGCGCGGGAGTTGGCAGCGCTGGTTTTCAGTCCGCTCCTGAGGCCCTAGCCAAGATGCGTTCGCTAACTAGCGATTCGATTCGTTTTGTTTTTAAACCAATCGCGCCACTCGTAGATCGCGTCATACGACAAGTCACGTGATCTACCAGTGCCGCGATTGGTTTCAAATTGGTTCTGAGCTAGGCTGCAGACGGACGGACGGACGGACGGACATCGCGAAACTATAAGAAAGAAAAGAAAGAAAAAATATTTATTACCACAATACAAAAAAATATATTAATATACAAATAAAATAAAAAGAAAAAAACAAAAGCAATGACATGTGGTAAAAGGAACGGACTCAGCAGATGCTGTGCATCCGAGCGTGAGCGCGGGAGTTGGCAGCGCTGGTTTTCAGTCCGCTCCTGAGGCCCTAGCCAAGATGCGTTCGCTAACTAGCGATTCGATTCGTTTTGTTTTTAAACCAATCGCGCCACTCGTTGATCGCGTCATACGACAAGTCACGTGATCTACCAGTGCCGCGATTGGTTTCAAATTAAAACGAATCGAATCGCTAGTTAGCGAACGCATCTTGGCTAGGGCCTCTGTTGTCTCATGCTAGCGATACAGTGCTGCCGTAGTTGGCGAGTTTTCTACTGCTACTCATTAATATTATCTTAAAACATGAAGAATCAAGAAAAATAAACAATATTGTAAAAAAAAAACATAAAGAAAATAGAAAATACGACACGCTAGCCTAGTTGGTAGTGACCATGCCTTCGAAGCTAGGGGTCCTAGGTTTAAATCCCGGTAAGGGCAGATATTTGTGTGATGAGCACGAGTATTTGTTTCTGAGTCTTGGATGTTTTAAGTATATATTTCTCTATTAAGTAAGTTTATCGTTGTCTATGTAGTACCCATAGTACAAGCCTAGAGCTTAGTTTGGGACTAGGTCAATTTGTGTGAATTGTCCTGTGAAAAAAAAAAAAAAAAAACGCTAAATATTTTTTTTGTGCAAATAAAATAAACTTATTACCGACGTAACTGTTTGTGTGTGAGTATAAAGGAGCCTTTGTCAGCTTCCAGCTCCCCACCTCTGTTTTAATAAATATTAAACTATTCATAAACGTAGCAGTTCCAAATCTCTCGGCATGTAAAACCAACACATCAAATACTCAACAAAATAAATACTGTAAAAACACCACACCGTTATTTGCAAACAAACTTCGACCTCATGAATTCAATTACATGTAAAACTCTTTCGAACCAAAACAGATCGGAATACAAAGGCCAAGGTTGAACTAAGTTTGTTGGTTCAAATAACAGTAATCATTTTGTGCTTCGTTTCAATTTAAAAGTTAAAATTAATTATATAAACTGGGTTTTAGATGTCGTAAGGCATAAAGTAGGCTAAAAAGCACAAAGGCCACTTGATGAAACGTGTGATCTGTGACTCGTTTGTATTCTCAAGATTGTAATCTTAAGACTGCTAACTTAAGGATGATGAAAATAAATTACCAATGGAGAAACGTTACTATAATATTAATGACTTTTTAAATGATAAAAGTTTTTAAGCGTTTAGTGTTACCGATCTCATAGTAATTGCGCTTTAATAAAAAAAAAAAATCTTACACACATTGAAGTACGGAGTCTTAGACTAGATCCTTAACGCGGCTGACGTAAACGATTTTCGAACACAGATAAAATGTATGGAATTGATCTAAGCGCTCTAAGCGACCGTCCAGCAACTAACGTAAATAACATGCATGAAAAACATAATTGAGATTTATTGATACGATTTAAGAGAAAATATAAAAAACCCGTGTGGTTGCCGGGTTAGAATTGTGCCACTCCATGTCTTCCCGTGGATGTCGTGACAGGCGACTAAGGGAATAAAGGCTAGTAGTACTGTTAGGCGATGGACTTGCAACCTGTCACTAATACACTGGTAAACATCTTAGCCTGACTATGCAAAATGTGGTTACAGAATTATCAACAAGTTTAGAGTTGTTGGTATTCTGTTGCTCTGCCTACCCCACTCTGGGTATAAAGGCGTGACATTATGTATGTATGTATGTATAAAAAAAACATATACACTAAGTTTTGACCCGTTACAAAGATCCATATGTTATGAAAAAAAAAATTGTTACGCGTAAACAGTTATCTTTTTCTTTCATAGTACTTTCCAGAGAGCGTATAGAAAAGAATTATGCGTGTTCTCTATTCTATACATTTTCGATAACGATAATGTTCGCCGAGACTTGACATATAGTAGCGTGGAGCTAATCCCACGTGCTTCTATTTATTCCACAAGAGAAAATACTCTTTTTACCGAAAAATTGTCCCCGTATGTGATATCTATGGACTTATTTCTCTAATACGCCCGTGGGAGTGTCTATAAATAAATCTACATTGGCAAAATAAACCTTAACAGGCGTAAACGCCATTAATTCAAGTCCACATTTTCTAGGGCTGTTGCCATTAAAAAGTTTTAGTAAACCGGATTTTACTGCCTGGATCATTGTCCTCTGGGAGAAAAACCGCTCATCAAATGTCATTTACACAAAAGCTTATCATTTCCTCTTTAGTTTCTTGCCTCAAATCTCACTGCGCATTATACCGCGTCCGCGCCGCAGCGCTACGAAGCGACCTCGTAATATATTCATACGGAGCGACGCCGCAGTGAAATAAATAAGACCATAAATAACGAGTCCATTCTTCACGCGCGTCGTAGCTCGGTGGCGCACGATGAATACCAAGTATTGGGACCGAGCTGTTTAGGGTTACCTGATAACAATTTCAAGTCGTGATCAAAAATAAATATCCGGGGACAATGTCACACAAATTGACCTAGTCCCAAACTAAGCTCTAGGCTTGTACTATGGGTATAGACAACGATAAACTTACTTATATAGAAAAAATACATACTTAAATACGGCTAAGACGCTCGCACTCATCACGGATATATTTACCCATACTGGAATTTACCCCTTACCAAGCGCCAGCGTGTCGCGAAAACCAAAATTGAAATTAGCACAAAATTAGTAATTAAATTAGGTCGGGTATTTTTATTTAAATATTGAAGGCACCTGTAATAATGCATGTTAAAGAATTTAATAAAGATATAATTTCAATCAGTAAATTGGCTTCTGATGTATGGACACGAAAACTTACAATTGGCCTTCCAGATAGTTTTCCTTTTAAATTCGTTAGTATGAGCTTTAATTCAAGATATTTTCTCTAAAGCAGGATAAATGGACGGACCAACAGCAAAGGCTTAGTAATAGGGTCCCGTTTGCACCTTTTGGGTACGGAACCCTAAAAAATCGGTAGTAGTAACCGGGTTCTATATTGCTCCTGAGTGTAAATAATAATAAATATTCCAAAAGCTTCTCATTTGTTCAGTTATTTTACTTTATACAACACGCCTAACTACCCCCGTTTCCAAAGCAGGGGGTATAATTGAGGTCCAGTTATCTCCTGTTGCCGTCGGAAAGTAATCGCGTCTCGCTTTATCTCCCCACGATACATTTCCATATTTTATGCGGCGGCCATTTTAAATATGAATTTGGCCATATTTTCGCTCTAGAGTGCGTTTGTATGTTATGCGTATTATGAGGGATTGAGGATGTTTCATTTCGGTTTATTTAGATTTATGAGCTACTAGGAGCAGACTGTGATCAGGGTTTGGATACCGGTTAAAATTTCAAACCTTTATTATGTACTTGACGCAAAACCCTTTTCATTTCGGTTCCTTTCCCATAAATCGGTTTTTGAAGAAACCTTTATATAAAGGTCTTTTCGAATTAACCGGTTAAGAGCAAAAAAACCGGTTAATCCAGACGCACGTCACGCACCATCAACAAGCTCCACTTAGTGTTTTTATTCAGTACAAAACTTTTGGTTTCTCGATTTGCCGCTCGTGGATTAAACCGGTTAATTAGGGTAAAAAATAAAGTACTCAAAACGTTAGTGTTAGAAAAGTTCGGAGCAAAACCGAAGAAAACCGGTATTAACCGGTATTTATAAAACCGGTTTTGAGCCCTGGTTTAGATTGATGCATGTTTGTTACTTAATCATGCTAGAACGGTCACCCTTAACGGACGGGACCCCTTAACGGAACGGTGGCTTATTTCATCTAGATTTATTATACTCGTACTCTCGAATAGCACATAGGATTTTCCCGGCAAAACAAGAACTTTTCCCATTAAACTACTGGTTCATCTTTTGGGATCTTTGATTAAAAATTGTTAGCATTTAAACATTTATTTATTTATTTAATTGCAGTAAAAAGTATTTTTACTGCAATTAAATAAATAAATAAATATCTCGGGGCAATGTCATACAAATTGACCTAGTCCCAAACTAAGCTTTAGGCTTGTACTATGAGTACTAGACAACGATAAAGTTACTTTAATAGACAAAAAAATACATAGAGAACATCCAAGACTCAGGACCAAATACTAGCACTTGTGACATACATATTTACCTATCCCGGAAATCGAACTCGGTAATGCTAGCTTCGAAGGCAGGGTCACTACCAACTAGGCGAAAATTTTAGATTTAAAAAAAAGGTTTGGTTCAACTTTCACTAAAATATGAAGTCATTATTAAATACTAAACTCTAGCCGAGGCATCTTTATTACCTTCCGTAGGGCAAGTTAACTAACGTGAACTACGTAATATGAAACGTAATATAATATAGCTACACTATGTACTCGAGTTCTGCGAAGCAATTTTCCCACATTATATCCGGACTTAATAACACCAGCGATTTACTCCAGCTAACTATGATTAATGTCTGTAGTGCACCGATAGCGCATCGCTTCGCTGGTTCAGGTATTTCAGTTAAGGTTCAAGCATCCACACTAACCCCTTACTAATAAACGTGGAATAAGCTTGCTTTGTATAGCGAATCATCGCTCCCAAGACGACTGCACTTACTCCTTTCCAGATCTGCGTTTAAGCAGATAAATGCAGGCGTCTATGCATGCAGTTTGTGACACTTACTGCTAATGCAAGATGGCCGATTAAGATAACTTGGACAAGAAGGTGCATATTTATGAAGTAAACTGACTTTTAACTATCTAGTGCGTAAGTTTCGCTGTAAGTCGAGTATTTTTTGACATATTTGGGGATAGTCGACTCGTGTCTGTATGTAAACAGTTTATTGTATAAAAACAATTATCGATGGAGATCCTAGAGCTGGTGCTTACCTGTCTCAAAAGATTTGGCTTTCTATCCAGAGAGGTAATGTAGCCAGTGTCATAGGGACCATGCCGCGGGTGGATCTGCTAGAGGGGGTGTACTTTTAGGGATACGTAGTCAAACTAAGAACCCTTATAGTTTCGCCATGCCCGTCCGTCAGTCCGTCCGTCCGCCCGCAGCCTAGCTAGAGACTCATTAAACTAGAAAGATGTAATTTAACATAAATATACAGATTAGTCACGCCAACAAAGTAGTAAAATAAAAACTTGAATAAATCATTTTTTTACTGTAGGTACTTCCCCTACACGTAACGTGGGGATGTATTTTTTTTTCTCGTCTATTCAATAGTGTGGGGTGTTGTTGGATAGGTCTTTCAAAAATATAGCGGGTTTACAAATAACATTTTTCGATTAACGGATCCGTTTATGAAATATTAAGCTTTAAAGCGCAAATTTTTGTTACAGTCAAGTGTACCCCCCCGGTATCCTATCGCAAACACTAAAAACGTTTGCCAGCTGTTTCATTTGCCATAATTTTGATTTCCCATAATTTTAATTTTATTCTTAACTTTTCAAAATGTTTAATGAGATATACTTACAGAAAGTGTAGGTTACCTGCTCCTGAGTTGAGTTTCTTCTCCGTAATGATGGTCTTGTCCAAAGCGCTAGTAATTCACGTCATATTACCAACGTGCAAAAGAGCCCTCTTGTGGCCAATTTACTAAATAAATACTATGGATGTTGAATTTGAAATGTGATAGTAACCCCCGTATTTATCCCGTGTGGTTGCCGGGTTAGAGTTGTGCCACTCCATGTCTTCCCGTGGATGTCGTAAGAGGCCACTAAGGGAATTAGGGCTTGTAGTACTGTTAGGCGATGGGCTTGCAACTTGTCACTAATACACTACTAAACTCTTTGCCCTGATTGTGCAAACTGTGGTTACAGAATTATAACCATGTATTTTAAGGTTGTTGGTATTTCCCCACTCTGGGAATGAAGGCGTGATGTTATGTATGTATGTATGTAGTAACTCTGTTCGTTTGTTACGCTCTCGCAACTCAAGCTTGGTATTTAGGTTTAGATTAAGCCGGCGTATATATGTATAATGAAGGTTGTAGTGTTCGGCGACCTGAATCTCAGTAACCATAACACCTTTGGGTCTGTTCTTTGGATATATGAAACTTGATCATATTTACTTGAGACTGTTAAACGTGAAAACACGCTTAGAAACAAAATACTCGATAGTTTATTTTTCAAACATGACTCGATCTACGCATTGGAGTCATGGAGTCACTTCGACCCTCTAACTAACCTAACCTAATCGGTTTTATGCAATGATATATTTAATAATCCTGAAAAGTATACGGTTTCAGAAAAAAAGACTATGCCGTTTGATGATTATGCCAAAAAAGGTATGTCAGATGAAGGGAACCCTATTTTTTAATACAAATTTATCTTATATGGGAATTTAGGGCAAGAAATATTTTAAAGCCAGATTTTAAGATTTTTTTATCAATCAGGAACTAAATGGAGTTCTTGGCACTCAACATGGCCTGGCTAATGGTCTGATGAAATTGCATTCTTATACTAGCGTTATATCGCGATAGCTTATGATGGAGAAAAGTTGATTAGGTTTTTGTAATTAAGATATTTATACGCGATAAGTAACTAATATAATATTATGAACAAGGTGTATGACCGAGTCACATCACGGAAAGCACGTAATCTTTCACTAATTATGAAACCGCAGCTAACCGCGGAATTTTGCAAATACGCAGTTCAAAGTCAAATTAAGTTAAGAATGAAGTTTACCTATATATTGATTAAAAATACTTTCTAATATACGTATATAAATATGTATGGATAAAAATAGTGGAAAGACATAATAATTTACTCTTCGTTCAAAAAGACTCAACGGATTGTCTGCTATACACAATTAAGGATCACAAAGAAACAAGCTGTTCTTTGTGGTTGTTTGTCACGAATATTATTTTTTTCTTTCTTTCAGTGGGATAAAAAGGTTCAAACGTACTGCAGTTAAATACGCCTACAAAATACTAGACTAAAACAATATTTCGAGACAAAGTGAGTTCTTTTTAACTCGGTGTGAACGTGCCTCGCATCCCTGAGGGTGCACAAAACTAGAATTATTTGTTGAATTCATACGTAACAGACAGCTGCGCAAACTAGCAATATGTTGACCTACTGAAGCGGAACATATGAACGAGCAATAACTTAATACTTTAAAAATAAGTTATCAGACAAAAACCCATTCTGGGACAAGATTTTGCTGCTGACTACTTTTTCCATTAGCGGGAACTGGTTCAAAATTGACTTGCAAGATTTGAAGCGAACAACTTTCATACGGAAGGAAGGTGGAAGTTAAATTATAGTTGTTAAATGTTCCTAAATTAGGATGTTCATTAAACGCAATACTGATATCCGAAATATCCGTAACCAGGGTAATAACAATGCTATAATGACTATAAAAGAACATTTATCACTATGACAACGCTCGTTATAGAACAGTTTTCACGCCTCGGTTACACTATAGGTGGTATTCTGATACCGTTAACGATATCAATATTAGCGAGTGGTAAAAAGCTTGTAATAACGACGGGTAACTTATCCTCACAGTTTTAATATAGCTTATATTATAACACTGACACGACAGAGACCAATCATTATGACACTTATTTTATTAAAATTGGTGCAATAGCTGACTGACCTTCGGACAAAGTGCGGCCCAAACCGCGGGATCTAGAGACTTAAAAATTGGCGGATACATTCTTTGGGTACCCTGAAGGTGCAATAAGGAAGGATTTTTCGAAAATTGACACCCAACAGCAACAAGGGGGATTGGTGGAAAACTAATTATACCTACGCGTACAAAGTCGCAAGAATCCTCTATTAAAGAACATTATCGTGGCAATGATGGTCTTGTCCGAAGCGCTAGTAGATTCAAAATGTGGCAAATTAACTGAATAAAAGTTTCGAATTTTTGAGTAAGGGCTTGTAGTACTGTTAGGCGATGGGCTTGCAACCTGTCACTAATACACTAGTAAACATCTTAGCCCGAGTATTTCTGTAGTTCTGCCTACCCCACTCTGGGAATGAAGGCGTGATTGTATGAGTATGTGTGTGTAAGTAGTGTTTCTCACAATCATTTTTGTTACGCATATTTGTATGTATGTATGAAAACACTTTATTTTACAAAAGAAAAAGCAAGAAAACAACATGTACACAGATGAATTTATATCCCTTCAAGGTATCTCTTGCAGCTATCTCTTGAGAGATTGAGAAAAGTTGTACATTGAGTAAGCAAAAAAAATATTTAGAATAATGAAAAAAGAACTAATAATCTGTTAAACCTTGATGAAAAACAGTACAGTCAAATACCTACATTAACAGATACAGAGATATATATTTATATATCAATATACATACTGAAACTTACATAAACTTCATATCATATATATAACAACATTTGTGTAGATCATGTGTAGATATTTTAAAATGATTGCAAGTTATTTTGTAACGTATTACATATTAATCGTCCTATTTTTTGTTTAAACAACAAATAACCGATGTTTATTATAAAAAAATGACTATATTTTGTTAATAATCACCTTACTTTTGTAAATTGCAAAGGTAATTTCACGGAATTCATATCATTTCCCTTATCAAAATTATCCTGAAGTACAAATTGAGGTTAAAATTACCTTTGTTCTTCCAGCCCTCCAATTATGTACTTTACTCCAAGGTAACCAACAAGCTTGCTTATCGTTTAGAAGCGATCTCGTTCTTCCTTTGGACAGAACTTTGGGATTGGTTTGCTTGTAGCGTTCCATACCAAAACGATAAGGAACCCTGTCGCTTTCTGTATGTCATTGGCATATTTGTGTAAATTCCTTGTCTGCATTTATATGGAAGCGCTTAATCTACACAACTACTTTTTTTATAATTTCGTAGCATAATTTTTAATTTTTAGCCCAAAAATAACGTTCCCGCCCTTCATAAGCCGTAACAATCAAAATAATAGAGGGTTATAAAATGATTTTGTCAAAATTGACAGCAGCGGATATGAAATCCTATTCTTCTTGAGCTACTAAATTCTATCAGAATCGGTTCAGCTGAAAACATAACGAAAAATAGATAGAAAAACTAGCTTTCATAATTATTAAATTAGTATGCAAATACTTTATTGTACTAAAACAATAACATTACACAAATACATATATAAATTGCAGAAATAAATTTACTCCTAAGGCAAACTAAATCTTTAAGGGATCTCTTCCAGTTAACCACATTAGTATGAATAAAATGACGCCTACTAATTAAAATAGAATTCTCTACCAAAATAAATTTAATATAATACGTGAGGCGAGGCACACATTCCGTTAAAAAAGTTAAATATATTTTCACTGGAGCAATTTTCGCTATAGCTTAATACATAAAACAGTGAATCGGCTTATTCGTGCGGAATGTATATATCAAGTACCCGCAGTCAAATTAATTGACGAAGTCAGATACGAAGCGTGCGTCCGGTCAGACTCAGCCCCAGTCACGGTTGAATAATAATTAAATTTCTAGTCTTCATTAAAAAGGCCAGTTAATACTTAAACCGGTCGGCTGAAAATGACACCAACAACTATGCCAACGGGTCGTCGCTCGTCGTCCCTATTCTTTAACACCGTGTCATTTTGCACCTTAGAAACGAAATGTTCAGCATGCGTCGTTAACACCCATATTTCAAAAGCTTGTATACGCTTTGTTATAGCCTCTGTTAGGGTCCAGGCCTCGACGCCATACAAAAGGATGGAGAAAACGTAGCAGCGAACTAAACGGACTCGTGTTGCCACCCGCAGTATAGGACCGCATCACATATTAAAAAAAAAGACAGAGAACTTCACTTAATTTCCTTACAAAAATCAAGAAAAATTTAAGAAATGCTACTTTATTAGCTCGTTTTTTGTAAGAGGGCTATTAGAAATTTCCTTAGGTCGGTTTTACCCTTGTTTCACCGACACTGATTTCATAGAACGTATCACTTCACAGAATTTAATTTCATTGTCAGGCTATTCTAGGCACAAGTACAATAAAATAGATTTTGTAAAAGTCGAAACTCTAACTCAACCTAGCCTATGTAATGAATGTTTAAGATAACCAGAGGGCCTAACATGGTCGTGTTTATCAATGTGGATAAACGTGGAATCGTTACCCTTCATCTGGCATAACTTTTTTGGCATAATCATCATTTGGCATACATTCTTTTTTTTCAGAAACCGTATACTTTTCAGGATTATTTAAAATAGCATTGCATAGAGCCCATTACGTTAGGTTAGGTTAATTTTATTACAATCCTGAAAAGTATACGGTTTCTGAAAAAAAATACTGTATGCCAAATGATGATTATGCCAAGTGATGATTATGCCAAGTGATGATTATGCCAAAAAAAGTTATGCCAGATGAATGTAAACCACGTGGAATACGCTTCGTAAAAATATGAATTGAATTGTGATGTAACCAAAAATTTACGGTCTGCGCAATTCGACGGTTCTGTGACTCAACCTCGTATATAGAGTAATGTCCAGTATAAACTGACACTCATTAAGTATGCGAGTGCATACTTAGTACGTGTGAGTTTATACTGGACAATATTCTATATACGAGGTTGAGTCACAGAACCGTCGAATTGTTCCTTTATCTGTGCTGTGAGACGTTGCTTCGTACCAAATTTTAAGATTCTCAGTTCACGGGAAGTACCCTCTAGGATTTGATTCCCTTGCGAGTGTCGGAAATTTGTGGGCGGCGTAAACGGTTGTATATTTTGATTACGTTGGCTTAGTTTGTTTTAATCTCAGCTCCAAGGGATTAGACTAGACTACTGTAGATTTAAGTACTTGATATAAATTCCAGCTTGATACATCCACGCGGTTCTGAGAAAAAGGGACGGACGGACAACAAACGATCCTATAAGGGTTCCGTTTTTTTCTTTCGAGGTACGGAACCCTAAAAATTAGGTACCTGATAAATATTCTGCTAGCGAATAGTGTACTTTTTGTGCTAAGAAGTTTAAACGTATTTTTTATAATTATTTTTGGCAATTGATTGTAAAGTTTCGGTGCCATACCGAATTTTCGCATGCAGAGTTGTTTTGAACATCCCTGTCAAATGATATTTCTCTGTCAAGTACTATTAAAAACGGAGAATTTAGTCGTATTTATTTTCATGTACATTTAGTGTATATATAGGCATGGTAGCGCGAATTTCGGTTGGCAGAATTCCACATAGCGATAGCAGACAATTTTCTTGTTCCTTTGAATCTCTCGTTCACACCTTATGCAATTTGTCGACATCTTGTGCAGTTTTTGTTGCGATAGATTGATTGTTGTCATATCGTAGTCATACCGTATCGTTTATCTTATTAGCCAACTGAGCCCCTATTCTACTGCGTTATAACGATATCGCGTTTCATTTGTTTTAGAATCGTCTATGTTAGGGTCGCCATTATTGTAAATGACATAAGAGTTATCAACGGTTCCCTGCCTTTTCGCTGACAAATCTTTGACAAATGCATCGTTTCGCAACTTATTCATTTGCCATCCCGCTTTTTTTTCTGTAAGTACAAATATTTCAGGATTTTTATAACACTAACCTAACCTAACCTATAGGGTTCTACACGATGGTTCTGAAATAAATCCAGAATTATTTACAGTTTCGGAAAAAACCGCGAGTTGTCAAATGATATGTTTGTAAAATGAATCATTTGTGAAACATTGGTTATAAAATGATAGGATCCCGTTATTAAAATAGGGAAACACGACAAAGACGATATCGTTATTACTGTGTAGAATCCCAGCCCTGTTCGTAATAGAGGCCCTAGCCAAATGCTCCTAACGTGTTTCTTTTCTATCGCTCAAAATGTATAGGGTGACAGTTGACCACGTTTATCATAACGCACGAATATGTCATCCCATAAGTTATGAGTCATAGAAAAAAAAACCTTAGTTGCGTTTGCATCTTGGTCCAGGCTCCATCGTGAGGCTTCTAACCTTGGGTCCTATCCTCCGAAAGCCTTTCCAAGGACCCTAGCTTGATTTGAAAGGCGGCCAAGTCTCTTTTGACGCAATATTTTCAAGCGAAGCAAAGGTCGTACTAATTTTCTCGATGACTAAACTTCTTGATTAAAGGAAAATGTTGCTAGAGGCAGAGATCACGTAAACGGTATTGTTTATTTCTAGACTTAACTGGCAGCTTCGTCTTCGCGGATCTATTTGCGTTGAATTTAGTTAATCTGTCACCGCGTTTTAGAGTAAGTTTTGAAACATCCTGTATCGTATATTTTGTATTGTTCTATTCATTTCATTTCATTCATTTAAATATTAAGGATATATTGGAACAATATGTCACTTAAAAATATATAGATACGAATTTTAAAAATAGAACCAAGGATCTAAAAAAAGGTTTTTATAAAAACTATAAATGCGTAGAGAAAAAAAAACACTCCTTGCACGGTTTCAGTTTTCCCGTAATCGATAGGTAAAGAAATATTTTGTGATATTTTTTCAATATTAAAATAAAAATAAAAAATAAAATGGAGATTCTTACCACAAGCTTTTATTTCATAAATCATACGATATTGTTGGCAATAACTCTTTTAATGTTGTAATTTACCCCCAAAAGTGGCCACTGTATTCAAAATTCATTTATTGGCGTTAGACTCCCGTTTTTGGGTCACCTACTTACAATCGGTCTAGTAGTTTCGGAGCAAATTGGCTGTGACAGACTGACGGACAGACAGACACGCGAACTTATGAGGGTTCTCTTTTCCTTTTGAGATACGGAACTTTAAAAACGAGTGATTATATGTAAAAAGAGTCGTAAAAAAACTGTAAAACCTTGTATAAGTCCATAAAATCACTCAAAAAGTCAAAAATATACCACTTTTGTTACTAAACTTAAAAACTAGTCGTATCTCATAACTAAAATGTCCTTATTCGCTGCAGAAGTTTCTAGAATAGTCTTAGTAAATACAAATTACCTAAATTGTAAGTATTTAATCAGCAAACACCGGATTTACGGGGGCAATGTACCAGTGCTAGTGATTAATTAAATATCGACTAAGTTTATCGACAACTTTTTTTGTGACATAATAATATGGATTTTACATTTTAGCAAAAATAAGTCGTATTTTACTTCTATATCTGAAAGGATCAGTTTTCCATGAAGAGAAACGATCCTTTTCTTGCGAGGTATTTTTAACAGACTTAAAGAGCTAAAGATTATTGTTGTACTGAATGAATTCTTATTCAATGTAATTTCAATGGTTGTCAAAAGTGACTCCAGTCCAGAGTCAATGTCTGATACCGTTTGTTTATAGTTAAGAATAAATAAAAGAGGTTTGCACATAATTAGATGGTATTCCAATTCACCATTAGTTAAAATAATGATGATTAAAAATTTCCTTTTATCGATGTCGATAAACTTGGTCGATATTTAATGAATCACTAGCAGCGGTACATTTTTGCACCTGTCAATCCGGTGTTTGGTAATAAGATAATTTTCTTAAAATTACAAATTTTAGTTAAAGAGTTTATTTTTGTAGAATATTCTTAGTATATAAATATTACATAGTAGATACATACATACTATCACGCCTTCATTCCCAAAGTGGGGTAGGCAGAGTTACGCAAATACCAAGTAAATAGTAGGGTAACCTGGGTACGATTGTGCCAGGGTACGGTAGTGACAGTCGCTATAACAGCGAAACTATACGGATCGCGGGGAGGGGTGCAAGGGGAAAGACAAGCGGCATGCAAGTCTAAACGCGTGTCCCAGTATTGCGTCAGCCGGCGTGCGACGGTAACGTAAGCAGGAGCCCACATTGATTTTCGACAGTCAAAAGTAAGTTTTTTTGTTCGATTTCTTTTTGTAATTACGGTTATTTGTACACAGATAGATTGCCTTTTATTTTTTTTTGTTATAACTTGAACATTGGCAGTTACTTACGAGTAATTACTTTTAATGCAGATCTTTTTGCTCAGTCATGGTCATTTTTTGTTTTCAAAAGTATGCGTTGGGTACGGTTGTGACAAATTTTGTGGGTACGGTTGTGACATTGCTTTTTTTGTTTTGTTTTATTTTAGATGCCTAGGAAACGCGTGCGGAAGACCGAGAGAGGCCTGTCTGATATTAGTAAATATGAAAATGCTTACGAAGAGGTGAAACGCGGTACTTCATTACGGAGAGCTGCGGAAATACACGAAGTTAATCGCATGTCGCTCTTGCGGTACCTACCTTCTTAGTTTTAAGAAGAGAAGTGATCACAGATTTTCGCTTTTTTGCCATAAAGTGATTGTTAACTTTGTTTAGAAGAAGATTATGTTGTGTTCAGTTAATTATTTGTAACAATAAAAGTCATTAAAACTATTTGGATGTATTTTGTATGCCTGTCACTACCGACCCCAACCACTGTCACAACCGCCCTTGGGGTGTGGCCGGTTGTGACACTTTCCCTTTTTTTTTTAATTTGATCGTATGCCTAATACAGCCTAGCTAGGGACAATTTTTTATCAATTTTAGGTAGATAAATAATCAAATTAAGTATTAAAGTGATTTTTCTCCCAGATAACTAGTAAATTTACAAAATTATAGGCGATCAAACCAAAATTGTCACAACCGTACCCAGCTTACCCTAAGTAAGTAATGTATACTAATATTATAAAGAGGAAAGATTTGTTTGTTTGTTTGTTTCGAATAGGCTCCGAAACTACTGGACTTTGAAAAAATCTTTTACCATTAGAAGCCGACATTATCTCTGATGAACATAGGCTACTTTTTATCCAGTGATTCAAGAGAAAGGTTTATATGTAATACTTTAACCCGAAGCGAAGCGAGGGCGGATCGCTAGTAAGGTAATATTCTTAAAATTACAATTTGTAGTAAAGTCAGTGTATTATAATTATTTTTTATGATTTGTAATTCGAGATGTATAATAATAATAATAATAATAATAATATCACGACCAATGTCACACAAATTGACCTAGTCCCAAACTAAGCTCTAGGCTTGTACTATGGGTACTAGACAACGATAAATATACTTAAATAGAGAAATACATACTTAAATATATAGAAAACACCCATGACTCAGGAACAAATATTCGCGCTCATCACACAAATATCTGCCCTTACCGGGATTTGAACGGGCTTCGGAGGCAGGGTCACTCCCAACTAGGCCAACGTGTCGTCAATAGTATATTATATATATATTATTGTAAATTTATGTTATAGTTGAATTGTATGTACTATTAGGTAAATTTGTTGCTAGACCCTATCAGCGTCCATGTCTTTTACTGGTTTAGAAAAACAACACCTTGTAAATACCATGGTTGCACGGAACAAATGAATATGAATATGAAAATACCGCTTAAACTATAAAACTAAAACATGTTCGATCCAATCTATCCAAAGTCAAATGATAGGTCATTTCTAAGAACAGTATAACCCGCCCACGGCGTTAGAGGTGAGACGTATTTACTGGAATAGGTTTTTGGAACAGGTCTTATCATGTACTTGTACGTACGCGTTCCCACGCGGCCGCATTTTAGCGTACGAGTATTTACGAGTACGGCGACTTTCAACGTCCAACCGGGCGCGCAACTCGCTTTAGGCGCCGCGCCGAGTCCGTCCGTATACTCCGTCGTCGCGTTCGGATTATTTCGGAAGGGCTCGGGTCACTTCGTGTCAACTTAGCGACAGGCGCATACTAAAGTAGCCCGTTTTACTCATTGAATCGCGTACTCGTAAGTACTCGTGGCGCTAGTCTTTAGCACTAGTATTTTTGTGGACGCGTACTTGGAAGACTCAGTACGCATTTTGCCTAGTAGGTCTCACCTCTACACGGCGTCACAAAGGTCTGTCCCTGGCACCGGAGCATGACCGACATCCGCCGCGGGCCTGCCGGATGGGCCAATACGGTTAAGATTTACATGGGTAAATAATAAATAGGAATGTTTGGAACAAGTTTTGTGCTCTTGAAATTTTAATGTTATGGTCGAAACTAAACACTCTGTATTTGATATTTGCTAGATATATTAAACGGACATAAGTACCTACATATAATCCACAGGATGTTTTTTTTAGAGAGCGAAGTTATTGGATAAAATGTCAATCTACATAAATTAATAAATACATACTTACATAATATCACGCCTTCGTTCCCAGAGTGAGAAATACCAACAAATCTACAAAGATTTGTTTATAATTCTGTAACCACATTTTGCACAATCGGGCCAATAAGTTATAGTGTATTAGTGACAGGTTGCAAGCCCATCGCCTAACATCAATACAAGCTCTTATTCCCGTAGTCGCCTCTTACGACATCCACGGAAAGACATGGAGTGGCACTACTTTACTGACGTGTAAAAGAGCCCCATGGGGGCCTATTTACTGAATAACCATTTTGATTTTGATTTTGACTATTCTAACCCGGAAACCACGCGGGGAAATATAATGTAATGTGCTACCTTTATCAAAAAAACAAACATTTACCTACTTACAAAAATAGTACAGCTTCAAATTATTCGAATGTAACTTGAATCACGACGAATCAGTATTGCATCACACTTATTTAATTTATTTTATTAGAGGGAAATTATCAAAATACCCAATTAACTTTAATTATCAAGAAATACAAAAATGCGACGCTGCTAGAACTGCTTTTCTAAGACGACTCAACTACAAATAGTGAATATATTCATTGTTGTAGATAATGCTAGATTAAGATTATCATTGTCATAAGGAATATTTGAAAAAAAAAAACTGACCTTTGATTTTTTTTTATGTTAATGAGAAGGCACACGAGTACTCAAGCCACCTGATGGTAAGTGGAATCTGAGACCTATAGACATTTGAATTCTCAATACTATAATCCTAAGACCTCAAATGCGTTGCCAACCCTGAGGACTAAGATGGAATGCCTCTATGCTAGTAATGCGTATACGTATGGTCATGCGGTGTTTCTTCTCAACAGTGATCTCCTCTTGGGAAGCGCTGGTAGATTTTTGACGTGTAAAAGTGCCCGTGCCTACATACTGAATAAACATCTTTTATCTTTACAATTGAAGTCAAAACAAAATTCACACACTATTTAAACTTCCTATTTCGATTCTCAAGAAACCGGTTGAAAACTTTTAATCTACTTTCAACTTATTTAAGTTCACCCCCACAAAGTATAACCCTAAACTTAAACTTCTACGTTAAGCTCGGCAAAAAGCTCTATCGTACGATTTGCCTTTCCACAAGCTTTAGAAGCTCCTTATTTCACGTGGCCTAAGCAGCTGAGATGTAGAGTTAGCGAAGTCGTTTAATATTTATATCGTGGCTTGCTAACAAAGTAAATACTTATCGACCCTAGAGCGGAAAAGTGTAGAATCTAAGAGAGACGGTGTTTAAAAATAACCCCAAATGGCGACCCCTCTTTGACCGCTGAAATTTAATTTTATCGGTGTATTAGTTTGGGAGCTACGATGTGATAGAAAGGCACACATACACAGACACACATGTTTTGTTTATAACACCGTTCTTCTTGCATTAGAGGTTAAATACAAGCAATGCGTGTATAGTATTCGGTATTGTAGCACAGGTGCCACAGGACGGCTACCGGCGCGATGGTAGACCAAGGCGATGACGGCTGGACGACAGATGCATTTCGAAGCAATCAGCCAGAGATTGCTCTGGTCAGACCATTGCCAATCTAAGCCTTTGCCCAGCAGTTGGACACTAGTTAGTTTAGTTTATTTATTGCATAAAACAATTACATTATAAACTACATTAAAATTTACATGCATTGATCTATGTTCGTCAAAATAGGTACAATAATTAAAACAATTTAAAAGTATCAGTCATTACTTAAATTATAAATTAAATTGGACAAATGACTGAATCCTAGAAAACTATGCTAATACTAAGTCTAGTAATACAAATGTCAATTTAGAGTGCCCTAGAACTACAATTTAATGTCAACAAATTCCTTAACTGAATAAAATGCTTTGCGGTCTATCAAAAAATTGAACAGTTTTAAGGGTCCCGGACCTGATTCCATTCCCCCTTTATTTGTAAAGCGCTGCGGCACAGCATTGACACTGCCACTTTCCTTAATTTTCAACATGTCACTGGCCAACGGGGCTTTTCCTTGCGAATGGAAAAAATCGCGTATTGCACCAGTGTTTAAAAAAGGCGACGTGGATAATATCGAGAACTACAGGCCTATCTCTATATTGTCATGTTTTCCCAAGATACTGGAGTCCCTTTTATGTCCTGTGTTATCTGTAATGGTCGATAGCTTGCTTTCGGATCACCAGCATGGGTTCAGAGCTGGCCGTTCAGTACAGTCTAACCTCGTCCCTTTTGTCTCCGACCTCTGTGAGCTAGTTGATAAAGGTCTTGAGGTTGACACAATCTACACGGATTTTAGTAGTGCCTTCGACAAAGTCGACCACTCCTTCCTTTTGCAGAAACTTTTTAGTTATGGAATTGGAGGTAGCCTACTCAAATGGTTCGAAACGTACCTTAGTAACCGTCCGCAAAATGTAGTGGTCACTGGTTATACATCGGAAACGTACTACGCTGACTCGGGCGTTCCGCAAGGCTCTCACCTGGGCCCAGTGCTTTTTCTGATATTTATAAATGATATCACTGACCACATAAAGCATAGCAAGTACTCCCTATATGCTGACGACTTAAAAATCTATAAAGCCGTAGCATGTCCAGCAGACGCAATTCTTGTCCAGGACGATCTTGCTAGAATAGAAATCTGGTGTACTAATAACCGCATGTCTCTCAACGCAAACAAGTGCTTTTTTATAAAATATTCAAGAAAAAAAAAACCACTTGTTACAAAGTACGAGATTGGTGGCGAACAACTAAAAGAGGTTTATGAAATGCGAGACCTTGGAGTGATCATTGACAACCGCCTAAATTTTATGTTTCACATTGACATAACAGTTAAAAAAGCTGCTCAAATGATCGGATTCATAAAAAGAAACACTAAAGGTTTTAGAAATCAGCTGACAAAACAAATCCTCTTCAACGCTCTTGTGCGCAGCCATCTCGAATCTGCTTCAGTGGTATGGAACCCTTTTTATAATGTTCACTCACAGCGCGTTGAGAACATACAAAGAGCATTCACTAGGCATCTCGCCTTCTGTGCCAGTGGATTTTCACACAGAAGTCCGTACAACCAGCGTCTTGCTAAATTCAAAATGTCAAACCTACGGGATCGGCGTCGTTTGTTGGATTTATGTTTTCTACACAAGTTAGTCCATGGCCAGGTGACGTGCAGTCATCTGCTTGAAAGAATCTCCCTGTTTACACCGCGCAACTTTCCGAGGCAACCGATAACAAAGCTCTTGTCGACACCTTTAACTCGGTCCAATCTTGGCTTACAGTCTCCCATGGTGCGTATATGCAATAGTTACAATGCTATTGTTGGCAAGGATGACAGCATTGATCTCTTTCACGATAGTCTGACCAGTTTTAAAACCAAAATACTGTCGGTGTTGTCTAATAATTAGGAAATACATATACATACTCTCGTTTTAATTTTTATTTTATTTTTAAATATATATTTCAATTTCAATTTACGAATTAACTTTTTTTTTATTATTAATTAATTCATTGTTTTGGTTAGGTGCTACTTGGATTGTTAATTAATGTGATAGTTAATATGAATTCATCAATCAAGTTATGTACTCCGTAATTGTCTACTATATTAGAAGATTATCAATAAATAGTCTGTAAGTGTTTAATATATGTGATGTGGATGTACTTTTTAATAAATAAATAAAAAAATAAATAAAATGCATTCTCCAATAAAAGGTCTTCAGTCGACGGTTAAATGTTTCATCATTTGATTCACATTAAGTACTAAATCAGGATATTAAAAACTTTTTTTTTTACTTCTTACATACATACATAACATCACATAATGGGGTAGGCAGAGCTACAGAAACACCAACAACTATTAAAATACTTCTTGACAATTCTGTATCCACATTTTGCACAAACAGGCTAAGATGTTTACCAGTGTATTAGTGACAGGTTGCAAGCCCATCGCCTAACAGTACTACAAGCCTTTATTCCCTTAGTCGCCTCTTACGACATCCACAGGAAGATGAATTTATTTGTTGACGACGTTAGAGCCAATGTTAATAACATTGTGCTAGGAAAGTTAGTGCTTAATAACGACACTGAGCGCCCTACAAGTTTTCTCGATGACGTTACGCTAACGTGACTACCTATAGAAGGAAAAGTGTCTGTCGAGTGGATAAGTCACCACCATTACCTCTTCACCGCCACAAAACTAATGAAGTGACGTGTTCTGCACGCCACGGATCAAACCGTCTAGTAGATAAAAGGAAGTTTCCAACGACACGCTTAGTCAATTTGGTAGTGACCTTGCCTTCGAAGCTAGGGATCCTGGGTTCCAATCCCGGTAAGGGCAGATAATTGTGTGATGAGCGCCAATATTTGTTTCCGAGTCTTGGATGTTTTCTATGTATATACTGTAACGCTTGATTGTTAGTAGGAGGATGTTCCTCTCAGTATATAGCACAGGCTAGCTCAATCAAGGAGTATACAGAAAAGATATATTTTATGTATCGCTTTACAAGCGAAACTCAAAGAGTATACAGAAGAAAGAAGTTATCAAACCTCTATAGCACTTGACGTACTACAGAAAAGCAAGGTTGATTGAAAAGGAAATGAAACTCATCTGTCAATGGTGTGTGGTTCTTTATTCCATTTGTTTATGTACTTAAAATGACTCACACCATGACAGACAGAGAGACAGGGTCGTGTATCACGATTCGAGTCTTGGTAAATTTAACGTGGATCAGTAAGCGTTATGTACTGAAGGATTAACACTATAGTTTACATAGAACTTACGGGAGGGCCTCTCAAACCTTAACAGTCTGCCACACTGAGGGTTTCCCTTCGCACTGGTGTGCAGATGAACTTGCCTCGACGGCTCCTACTGTTCTATTTCTGAAGTGTTGCAAATAGGAAGCTTCCTGAGCTTCTTTAAGTTGTTATGATATAATCCTATGAGTTGCTCGACATATATAAAAGGTCATGTCTGTGCCATGATGTCTTGTTGTTGTATAAATGTTTAAATGTATTAAAAATCTTAATGTCAGTAAAGTCAGTCCCACCTGAAAATACAAAGAAGCTTTAGCAGGCGTTCCCTAAAACTCTGGTTAAAAATGTCTAACAATGATTGTAGAAAGGTTTCAAACACTCACCCGTTGAATCCGGATATTATTCCGTTTCCCAATCCCAATAGAAAAATTGACACGGCGCGTTTGTGCACGTGTCGTGACTGAAATAAAATCATCACTTTAAATATCTAACCTGACAAAACTGGTAAGGAACCAGGAAGACCTTAACAGCACTCACCTGTGTTGCTGCAGTATGCAAGCCTCAGTGATAGTCTGGTATCAACAATATAATAACTATTTCTTATCCTGCAAAGAAGCACGAGGTTATGACTTTACGAAATTTCCAGCAGCTCACAACTATCATTTGTTTTCAATCTTACCTAAAGTGGCTGCTCCAAATTTGAGTATAACAAACTCATGGAGGACGGAAAACCTCCGATCTACTCCGATTCAGTTTTGAAAATAAATTGGTATCCCAGCCATCGCAGACGCTTTACGTTGACTGATAGTTGACAGACGTCAAAACTAAGAACTGCCACCCTTACGGTCACGTTCCAGTTTGCACTAAAACGGCTACTACATATTATCGAAAAAGTGTGGTAGTTTCACACGTACGCAATAGATGTCGCTAAACGTTCCGTTACAATACCCCCTCCCCTACGAAAAGTTTCGAGAGTATGGAGAAACTGCGATGTCCTCAGCGCTATTAAAAGTTGAAACTAACACGACTCTGAGCAAAAGAACAGAAGCTTGACTCAAGTAGAGTTAAGACGTAGCGAAAGCTCTACCAGAGTCACTCCGATACTGACACAAAATAAGCTTTCAAGACGTGTATGAAATATCAAGAAAACGTGAAGAGATATAAAGAACCACTCTCTATTTCCTAATTAAACAAACTAGCTAAAACCTACTAACACAATATTCCCCACAATTTCAGTCTTCACCATTCATTCCTCACCTTCCGAATTACAGCATCAGCCTTACTCTCACTGCTTACCGCCTACAAACATACAAAATCCCGAGTCACTCCTGTCGATCCCAGTGCGACTCCTAAATCCCAAACAATCGAGTAGTCGTTTTTATTTGGCAAACGCAACTCTAAGGTTTTACACTTTATGTGTAAGCTCCCTTAATAAATACCTACAAACTAATGAGTAGTTTGAGCTAAAGCATAGCTAAAACTTATAAGATTGTCAGAAGTTAATCTGTGTTCAAACAAAGAAAATTTCTAAATAACCTTGGCGTCGCTGGTGGTAACAGTGTGTCACCAACCAACACGTGAAACACGTCCTACGGCTAAGAAGAACCTAAACCTAACGACAATGACCCAAAGTGATCACTCATTTAAAGTTTTATATCCTTTATGTGCCAAGTACCAAGATGTTTCCCGTCATAGCCGATCAACTCGTATACTAACGGGGACAATACTTTTTTTACAATACACTTCTTGTATTTGGGTGCCAGCTTCGATGCTTTAAACTTCTCTGCATCGCTCTGGATGTATGTTTTTCGCCAAACTTCTTGACCCTCAGACAGCTTAACATTACGTCTTCGTAAGTTATACGTCTTCGCGTTAGCTGCGTGAGCCTTCTCCAAGTTTAACCGAACCTTTACAAAAATTTGCTCCAATACGCCAAATTCACCCGCATACTCTTCCCTCGGCATTGCCACTACATAATCAGTATCACTTGTGTCTTTATAAAAATCGCCATTAATTATTGGTTCTCTGCCATGGACCAAGAAAAACGGAGAGAAACCCGTGGTTTCGTTCACCGCACTGTTTAATGCAAATTGCACTTTAAAAATATTTTGATCCCACGATCTGTGGTCATCCTTCACATAGGAAGATATCATCGTCATGACTGTTTTGTTGTATCTTTCTACCATGTTTATTTGTGGCGTATACCTCGGTCCGTAGTGAATACGAGGAACTTTATATGCTTTCATTAAATTACGGAACTCGGATCCAGTGAATTGAACCCCATTATCGGTAATCACTGTTTCCGGAATGCCATGAGCTAAAAACACATAATTTTCCATATTTTTCGCCACATTAGCGCTTGTTGCGCGTCTTAAAGGAAATAGCATGGTATACTTTGAAAAACAACATGAGACAACTAAAAGGTGCATATAGCCTGATCGTGACCTTGGAAGTGGTCCGACTAAATCTACTGATATCACTTGAAACGGTCTATAGCATTGCTTAGGTTTACCCATTTGTCCTGGTGTAAGAGTCGTTTTATGTTTATAAGCTGAGCACGTCGAACACTGCTTTATAAAATTTAATACGTCACGGTACATTCCCGGCCAAAAATACCTTAAACTTATCCTTCGGTGTGTTTTAAAAACTCCCATATGACCTGAAGTTGGTGGTTCATGGTTTTCGGAAATAACCTTAGTGCGATTTGACTCAGGAACGACTTCTTTCCAATCAAAATCGTTTGTCAAAGAATACTTCCCCTTACTGTATCTGTAAAGAACACCATTTTCGATGCGATAGTTCGGGTAGTTCCTTGGAAAAGATTGACAACCTGAGTAGACCCTATTAAACCACACGTCGCTCGCGATTGCTGATGTTGTAGTACTAATTACTTCCACCTTCATCAATCGAGAGAGAGCATCAGGAATAACATTATCCTTACCCTTTCTGTGCTCTATTGTAAAGTTATATTGCGACAAGCGACAACCCCAACGGGCAAGACGTCCTGTCGGATTTTCTAAATTCATAAACCATTTCAAGGATGCATGATCAGTGACAACAGTAAACGGCCTAGAACCTAGGTATGGTTCAAATTTTTCAACAGCATACACTACCGCTAACGCCTCTCTCTCTGTTGCACTGTAATTTCTTTCATTTTTATTTAAAGATCTACTTATATAAGCTATTGGATGGTCGGTTCCTTCTACTTCCTGCGTTAGCACGCCTCCGATTCCATAGCTAGAAGCATCACAATGTACTGTGAATTGCTTAGTAAAATCCGGACATATCAAAACTGGAGCTGATACTAATCGGTTCTTTAAATCGACAAATGCCCGATCTGCATCAGTGGTCCAAACGAACTTAGTCTTTGAACTAGTAAGTGCATTAAGAGGTGCAGCTATAGTAGAAAAATTTCTAATAAAACGTCTATACCAAGAACAAGTACCCAAGAACATTTTTACTTCTTTCGAGTTCTTTGGCACTGGAAAATCAATAACCGCACGCACCTTACTAGGATCCGTTCTTAAACCGCATTCGTCCACAATGTATCCTAAATATTTGAGTGATTTTCGGAAGAAATTACTCTTTTCAAAATTAATCGTTAAATTTGCCTCTTTTATCCGTTGATGTAATCTATTAAGCAATAGTAAATGAGTTTCATAATCTTCTGATACTACTATTACATCATCTACATAACAAAAAACTAGTCCTTTACTCACTTCACTGCAAAATGGAGTACCAAAAAGCATGTCCATTAACCTTTGCTGGCGAGCTGGAGCTCCGCACAGTCCAAATGGCATGACCTTAAATTTAAAAAGACCCTTACCGGGTGCTGTGAAGCTAGTCTTCTCCTGTGACTGTTCATCTAACTTTATCTGCCAAAAACTTGCTTTAAAATCTACCGAACTAATGTATTTTGCATTTCTCAGGCTATCTAAAATTTGGGGTATGTATGGTATTGCATAAGCATCCCCTTTGCTAATTGCATTTAGTTTTCGACAATCTAAACAAAATCGCCATGTCCCGTCTGATTTGGGAACCATAAGGACTGGATTATTCCACGGGCTTTCACTTGGTGTAATCACATCCATTTCAAGCATTTTATCAACTTCCTTATGTAATTCTTTAAGCTTTTCCGGAGACATAGGATATGGTCTGCACTTAATTGGCATAGAATCGCCAGTATCAATTTTGTGTTCTACTAAATGTGTTCTACCCAAACCTTTACTTTTAAAAGATATTTCTACAAACTTTTTTATTACTATTTCGGCTAATTCTCTTTGATCAGAAGTCAACGTATCATAAGCTAATACATTGTTGAGTTGTGTATCTATATTAGCAGCATTTTTAATATATTCTATTGGCTTTTTGATATAAGTTATATTCTCAAATATTTCAGGCATTAATGAAAATTCTTTCCAAAAATCTACTCCAAGAATGATATTCGATACTATCGATGGTATGACATAAAATTTAATTATTTTAGTCACTCCTTTAAAAGAAATCGGGAGTGAGATAAAACCAACAGTACTACAGACTGAACCATCTGCTACTGTGACTGATTCCAGAGAATTCACTATCGAGTAACCTAAGTTAACAAAACGTTCATGTGCGCCATTCCCTATAATCGAAATAGCTGCACCGGAATCCAATAATCCACAAACTGTCAAATCCAAAATGTCTACATTTAAATAAGGCCGAACATCGTTGTTGTCAGGTTTAAAGAGGACCGTGGCGACGGAGTTGTGCTTAAAATAATTAGCTACAATTTCTAACCAATTTTTACTATCAGTGGGTACGGCTTCCTCTACTGATTTAACACTACGACCCTCGCCAACCCGTTTTTTGGCTTTAAATTTAATCTACACTTCGGGCATGAGCGGGAGGTGTAACCCATCTCACCGCATTTAAAACATAATACCCGTTTATCGTTACACGCCTTGGTACTGTGTGAATCTACTTTGCACCTAAAACAATAAACCTTACCGACCTGAGGGGTCTTTTGGTTTTGAAACCGGGGTGCAGGTATATACTGTCGTCGCTGTTGAACGAACTGTGCCGGCTTGTACTGCTTTTGATGTTGCGGCGGCACAAACTGGCTCTGCTGAACTGCAGTCGAGGCAACAGCGGTAATGTCCTGTTTCGTATGTTTACCCTTGTATGTAAAATCTGGGTTTAAAGTAGATTGTCTAGGCGGTTCCGAAAATAATTTGCCTTTTTGGCGAGCCGCCTCAATTTTCCTACAACAACGTCTCAAAGCATCTACAGAATTTACTTCGTGCAGAGCTAGCTGTTCTGAGAACGACGGTCTAATATTATGTAACAAAATCTCTAACTGATCTTCATCACTTAGAGGTTTTAAAAGTCTTGAAAACATTCCGCTCATCACTGCAAAATAAATATGGGTTGGCTCATCCTGACCCTGTGTGCGAGCGTGAATTTCATCTAATAATCTGTAATCAAAATCTACTGGTGCAAATTCCTCTTGTAACAAGATACCTAACTCCTTCCAGGACCGAAACCTATGTTTATTTCCTCTGTACCACAAGAGACCTTGATCAGTGAACAGACAACAAGCCGCATTAAATAGTTTGTCATCACTAATACCAAACGCTTGGGCGCGCTCATTGACTGCTTCCAAAAACGAATGAACACTGGTCAGCCCGTTAAATTTGGTGCTGATGTGTTTTAAAATGTGGAAATTGTTTGCTTCATTACCGGACTCAAGCGGATCTGGAATACCGCCAGTACCGGAACTTGTTGAACCTTCACTGTCCTTTTTAGGTAAAAGGGTTTCTAAAATTACCGAGCATTGCTCTAACTTGGACTTCAATACCGAATGGGTCTCCTTTTCTATAGGCAAATCAAATCCTACTACCCTTTGCAAACGAAATAAAAGATGACAGTACAAAGACTTGACACGAACTAACAGCCATTTATCCTTTGATTTCTCCAGAGTATTTAGTTTAGCCTTTAACTCCTTTATTTTTTCAGTGATTATAGGTAACTCAATGCTAGCGTTCAACTCTTCACCTAAAATCTCTTCCGGCAGGAATTCAGCGCTTAAACACTTTAACTGTCGTTTCATCTTTAGTACTGTATCGCCTGGTGTCTCGGCACGAATTGTTATTTCATACATTAACTCATCCTTCAATAAGGAATGATAATATACTCTCCGTAAGTCCATGTTTGCAAAGTTTAAAAAATTAAGATCAAGTTTTAAATTTATGAAGCAAGACTAATCTCCGTTAACTAATCAACCCTATCTCTCTATCTGTGGTGGTATCAGAATACACTTGTTAAAAGTTATAAAAGTTCTGACTAATATTAATCTTTCAATAATCACCAGTATTTGATATTTATTAACATACCACCTAGTAGTATGTTTGTTTAAAATTAACCACTTACTTAAATTTGAGACATGAACATTCAGAGTAAATGTTTCAACTTTAAGTTATAATTGTTCTCAGTTAAAATAAACTAATTTTCTCTTATAGTAATAAACTCAAGTTTTTAAAATTTTAATCTTGATGAATGTATTACTTATCAAACAGTATTTATTTTATCTAATGTGTTTGCAAAACAGTAAGTACCTAAGTTAAATTTTCAAAGATAAAGTAAACCTGTGTTCTTAAATTTAATAATTAACATCAGCAAGTAGCTATAATGTTCATGAAAAGTATTATACACCAGCACTATCGCTATAATGTATGTCTAAGCCTAAATTATTAATAACGTTAGCGCTATGCTATAATGTTTTTTTAAAAAAATCACATACACCAACTCTTAAGCTATAATGTTCATAAAAAGGTATTTATACACCAGCACTATTGCTATAATGTATATTGAAACTTAAATTAATAATCACATCAGCGACATGCTATAATGTTGAAAAATTGTCACATACACCAGCTCTTAAGCTATAATGTATGTATAAAATAAGCAGTAACACCAGCAAGTAGCTATAATGTTAGCATTAATGGTTATTCACCAGCAGTACAGCTATAATGAAAACCTAAAAATAATTATTAACTTCAGCGAGCAAGTTATGAAGTTAATATGAAAAAAATAATAGTTAAACACAGTCCTTAGACTATAATGTTTCCCTAATTATGAATATAACATAAGGATGTTATATTAAAACAAACACAAAACAATTTGGAGCCACCCACATTAAAACTTATATGACTACTAAACTTAACCTAATTGTTTGTTGTTGATACCAGAAAATTACCTAAAAATATGCACAAATGCATATAAAATGCAATAAAAAGGTGCTAAAAACTAATCAATACACTTCATTGCATGTGTTATTGATTGTATAAACTTGTCCATTAAGACTTAAATGTCAAAATCCTAAAAAAATTCTCTTTCTTCTATTGTTTACAAACATTCAGTACCAAGTACCCCAATATGAGTCCAGTTTGTATCACCATTTGGCAGCTGGGCTTTGAATGTATAAATGTTGTGTTAATATTTACTTATGTGTTCATATTCAAAATATAAGATGCTATTATTGTTTTTTAACTAACCTGTTCACTGTTCTAAATGATATTGTAATTGAACACTAGTTATTTACTGTATATTTTAAAATTGCAAACTGCGGTCAATATGCATAAAACAAATATCACTAATTTATTGATTAGGTACTATGTATTTTACTAACTAGTAAATTATGGTTTTATTAAGTACTCTAAATGGCAGTTACTTTTGTTTTATTTTCATCTAATTGTAAAATATATTTAAACACACAAATTTATATCACTGTAATATAACTATTTAAATGTTTTATAAGCATCCTACTCATATTGAACTAATCAATTTCAATTTCAAAAGTATTGCACTGCACAGTTTCGTTCAAAGATTGCAAAGCACCAGTATAACAATAGATTTGTGAACACACATTAGCTTGTAATTGCTTTAATATTTTACACTCACAAATTCTGTTAAAACACAAGAAAATTAAGCATGTAACAAGTTTCACTTATTCAGTTGACAAGGAAGAAAGAAATAAAACGCAATACTAGCTACAACAAGCACAAGCAACTAATATCTTAACAAATTTGGGAATTTAAGAGAGGAAAGAAACCAGCGTAGACACGCTTCTTTTATTGGTCTTCCAATCTGAAATATTCCATTTTAAAACGATAAATTTACCAAGAAAATAAGGGGCGCCACGATTCGAGTCTTGGTAAATTTAACGTGGATCAGTAAGCGTTATGTACTGAAGGATTAACACTATAGTTTACATAGAACTTACGGGAGGGCCTCTCAAACCTTAACAGTCTGCCACACTGAGGGTTTCCCTTCGCACTGGTGTGCAGATGAACTTGCCTCGACGGCTCCTACTGTTCTATTTCTGAAGTGTTGCAAATAGGAAGCTTCCTGAGCTTCTTTAAGTTGTTATGATATAATCCTATGAGTTGCTCGACATATATAAAAGGTCATGTCTGTGCCATGATGTCTTGTTGTTGTATAAATGTTTAAATGTATTAAAAATCTTAATGTCAGTAAAGTCAGTCCCACCTGAAAATACAAAGAAGCTTTAGCAGGCGTTCCCTAAAACTCTGGTTAAAAATGTCTAACAATGATTGTAGAAAGGTTTCAAACACTCACCCGTTGAATCCGGATATTATTCCGTTTCCCAATCCCAATAGAAAAATTGACACGGCGCGTTTGTGCACGTGTCGTGACTGAAATAAAATCATCACTTTAAATATCTAACCTGACAAAACTGGTAAGGAACCAGGAAGACCTTAACAGCACTCACCTGTGTTGCTGCAGTATGCAAGCCTCAGTGATAGTCTGGTATCAACAATATAATAACTATTTCTTATCCTGCAAAGAAGCACGAGGTTATGACTTTACGAAATTTCCAGCAGCTCACAACTATCATTTGTTTTCAATCTTACCTAAAGTGGCTGCTCCAAATTTGAGTATAACAAACTCATGGAGGACGGAAAACCTCCGATCTACTCCGATTCAGTTTTGAAAATAAATTGGTATCCCAGCCATCGCAGACGCTTTACGTTGACTGATAGTTGACAGACGTCAAAACTAAGAACTGCCACCCTTACGGTCACGTTCCAGTTTGCACTAAAACGGCTACTACATATTATCGAAAAAGTGTGGTAGTTTCACACGTACGCAATAGATGTCGCTAAACGTTCCGTTACAATAAGTATGTATTGCTCTATATAAGTCAATGGAGATATGCACCCTGGTTACCTTTGCTCTATATAAAAATACCTTTCCATTGAAATGTAAGTTAAGTCCATTGGGGCGGGTACCACATCCATACATTTTTGCCCATTGTCCTTTTGTGTCACTATTTTCGAAATTATATTGTTCTTAAAATAAAGTATTTTAGCGTACTTTATGTCTTCCATATATTATAAAGTACGAAAAGCCGAAATAAAGTACAATACTATATATTATAGTACGGGTGGCAACCCTAGTCCTAGCCCTCGGGAGAGGCAACCCATTTGGACACGTAGGATCGCAGTCTTGAGAATTTTAATGTCTATAGTTCTCAGATCCCACTTACCAACAGGCGGCCAGTGTGCTCGTGCACCTTCGCCTTGCCATCAAAAAAAAAAGAATTTTAAAATTATAGTTTTTAGGATTCCGTAGCCAAATGGGGTTATTCCCATCTTCCAACCTATCCTACCCAGGTATATGGAAATTTTGCCATATACCTGGGTAGGATAGGTTGGAAGATGGGAATAACCCGCCAAATGGCAAAAAACGGAACCAATGTCACATCCACTTTTTTTCCGAAACTGTAATCAAGAACTATACTGTTGGAACTTGGTAAGAAGATTGTATTCTGTGGACCGCATTAAGATTTTTACACAATAAAAAAAACAATAAATTTTGGGGGTTCCCCATACTTAGGACTGAAACTTTTTTTTTTATCAAACCCATTTGTGTAGGGTATCTATCTATGGATAGGAATTCAAAAATGATATTAAGGTTTCTATTATTTTTTTCTAAATTTGCGCGAGAGACAATTCCAAAGAAGTAATCTGTGTCCCCCCTGTAACCTCTAAAATAAGAGAATGATAAAACTAAAAAAAAAATGATGTAAAATTGGTTTGAACGAGAGTAAGTAGTTTTTTTAATACGTCATAAATCGTCTTGCTGCTCCGGAACCCTTCATAGGCGAGTCCGTCTCGCACTTGGCCGCTTTTTTCTTACTATACAGGCTATTGTAGCACGACTATTTAAAAAAAAGCTTTTAAATGATCGTACTACCGAACACACGGAGTATACCGGTGCTCAATACGTAGAATTTGTGGAATTAAAAATGCCGAACAACGTTTTAAAGACAAAGATTTATTTTAATTAAATCCTAAGTCGAAATACACAAATGAGAAATACACACACCGTAAAAGAGGAAAGCGAGCCGGTTATGTGTTCACAAATACAACTATCGATGACCAAATTACAAACCGAAAAAGAACATTATAAATGCTGTTCGATCAGGCGCGCGGGCCTTTTTGAATTTAGGGGGTTACTGGGTTGAATGAAGGGTGTGAGATGGTGACTAAAATACCAGTCAACAAATACTGGAATGCTACTCTAGAGACGTCGCTAAAGCAACACTACGAAATGTGACAATGGTATACTCACGGTTTCTGGGGTGACGTTTGTGTACAGAGACTACCGGTTAAAACAACTTATACAGATAATAAAAATTAAAAAGGAAAAATGCACGCGCGCCGGGTGTAGTCTGGTGCGGGCTGAGCGGTGGTGGTGCGGAGTCAACCTCTCCACGCCGTGGTGCCGGTTAGGGTAGGTGGAAGGACTGGAGTCTGGTTGGTGCGTAATAGCACTGGTGCCAAATGGGGTAGGCGGTAGGAACTGGAAAGAATGGACTAATAAATCTACGAGAACCAAACGAGGGGAACGGAATCTTGGGAAAACGAACACAGACGAAGCGTAACTTACCCGGGGAATAAACCGGTACTGCGGTGCCTTCGTGAGGCAATACAAGGCTCAAAGTTGGCCAAAAAAAGGTTGAAGACTGAGGCGTCTTGCAGGCGATACACTAGAGAGCCTTCACTGATCAAAACTTTTCTTCAAAAAAATAATCTTTATGTGATTATCAACATGTCAGCTCCGAATTCATAATGACCGAGAACAAGCGAGCGGAGAACGTCAGGAAAAATTCGAAAGTTTTTGAACTTAAAAATTTAAAAACATATATGACAAGCGACCAAAGAATAACATCACGTACCGGAACAAGGAGGTAACAATACGACGGTGCAAAAAAGGTTTAACTTTGCAGCGGTAATGCTGCAATCATCCCCCTTCTAGACAAAGGAGAAGAAAAAAAATTACAACCATAAAGTAAATTAAATGGTGTGCGACAACCCTAGCAATCTAAGAAGTGACAACCCTAAATAATCTAAGAAGTGATAACCCTACACAATCTAAGAAGTGACAACCCTAAACAAACTAAGAAGTGATAACCCTACACAATCTAAGAAGTGACAACCCTAACAAGGTAGGAAGTAAAAAGGAGTCAGACACCGAAAGGTACACCTGTAGCTTAAACTACAGTTTTTGTCAATCTGACAAAAAAAACAAATCCGGGAACCAAGATAGCGGTAAACGTTATCAAACATTCAAGGTCAATGACCTCGAACACCGTGACTACAACGTACAAATACCAAAAAACCGCGGGATTAAACCAAAACGTACAGGCGAACGCAGAAAAAGGCGAAGCGCCGACTGGTGTCAAGACCAACAGGAACGGCCGAGGGATCACCAATTGCCCGAACAGGGAGGAAACGTACGGACAACCAGACTAAAGCGCAGATCGCTCTATATACAGATTTTAAATCAAAAAAATACGCAAAATGCTACACACTACACAGCCAACGAAACTAGTCCGCAAGCGTAAATCGCCTAATGAGCTAGCAGAAGGCGACAACGGCACCACTACCAAGAGAGAGGAAGCAGCTCACCATCGACAAAAAAAACGACGACAAACCACAAACCTCGAACATACCGTGAAAGTACGGAACCCCAAGGAACAAGGTTCCGGTTAAAAACCGAATCGAACCGTCAGATAAGACCAATATAAGTCGAAACGGACAGAACGTCTGACGATAAATAATTCCGCAAGCAAAACCGCGCGAAATGCGTAGTATGCAAAACAAACAAATGAAGCACATACGGCCGACCAAATTCAAAATTGGAACGCAAAACGCCGCGAACATAGTACGGAAGTTACTCCGTACTGGGAAAAAAATGAGGTACTTACACTCGTACTGGAAAAACTAGGTACAGTCATCCTAGGAAAAACGAGTACACCAATATTTTGGACCAGACCAAAAAAAGGGTGACCAAATATATGTTGGATCAGACCAAAAAAAATTAGTATACTCAAAGAAAAAACGAGTACACAAATATTCTTGGAAAAGACCAAAACGATAAGAAAAAAACGAGTACACCAATTTTTTGGACCAGACCAAAAAAAAGGGTGACCAAAGAAAAAAACGAGTACACCAATATTTTGGACCAGACCAAAAAAAGGGTGACCAAAGAAAAAAACGAGTACACCAATATTTTGGACCAGACCAAAAAAAAGGGGTGACCAAACATATTTTGGATCAGACCAAAAAAATTAGTACACTCAAAGAAAAAACGAGTACACTAATATTTCTGGAAAAGACCAAAACGATAATGACCAAAAGATATGACCAAAATGACCAAAGTTAATCGTGGTGACAAAAACTTTTTAAAATTTAGAGAGGACCAAAAAAAGGTGACCAAAACAAAAAGACCAAAATAAATGACCAAAAATGACCAATTTTAGGTGCATCGTGGTGACAAAGACCTTTTAAAATTTAGAGAAAACCAAAAAAAGGTGACCAAAACAAAAAGACCAAAATAAATGACCAAAAATGACCAATGTTAGGTGCATCGTGGTGACAAAGACCTTTTAAAATTTAGAGAAATGAAAAATATAAGGGAACATAAAAACGAAATGGATATGAACATGCAGAGCATGGAACCATCCACGACCTATTAAAAAACTTTTTACTTCCTACCTTGTTAGGGTTGGATTGCAGCATTACCGCTGCAAAGTTAAACCTTTTTTGCACCGTCGTATTGTTACCTCCTTGTTCCGGTACGTGTGTTAAAACAACTTATACAGATAATAAAAATTAAAAAGGAAAAATGCACGCGCGCCGGGTGTAGTCTGGTGCGGGCTGAGCGGTGGTGGTGCGGAGTCAACCTCTCCACGCCGTGGTGCCGGTTAGGGTAGGTGGAAGGACTGGAGTCTGGTTGGTGCGTAATAGCACTGGTGCCAAATAGGGTAGGCGGTAGGAACTGGAAAGAATGGACTAATAAATCTACGAGAACCAAACGAGGGGAACGGAATCTTGGGAAAACGAACACAGACGAAGCGTAACTTACCCGGGGAATAAACCGGTACTGCGGTGCCTTCGTGAGGCAATACAAGGCTCAAAGTTGGCCAAAAAAAGGTTGAAGACTGAGGCGTCTTGCAGGCGATACACTAGAGAGCCTTCACTGATCAAAACTTTTCTTCAAAAAAATAATCTTTATGTGATTATCAACATGTCAGCTCCGAATTCATAATGACCGAGAACAAGCGAGCGGAGAACGTCAGGAAAAATTCGAAAGTTTTTGAACTTAAAAATTTAAAAACATATATGACAAGCGACCAAAGAATAACATCACGTACCGGAACAAGGAGGTAACAATACGACGGTGCAAAAAAGGTTTAACTTTGCAGCGGTAATGCTGCACTATGTACTCGTAAAGGCTTTTCTTCCTCGTCGAAAATTCCACGAATGCGAACGGTAACCAGCCTTTCGTTGGAAGGAGAAGCCTTACAAACTTAGCAGCTGAGTTAAAGTGGAGTTTTATTACGCCTGTATAAAGCTTTATACTTAGATGTGACTCGCGCTAATGGTGGGTTCTCACGATCAGTTTTAACTGAACGGTTTACAACTTTAGAGACCAGAAAAACTGTCAGTTTTCATATTTTATTACAAACAGATAAGTTAATCAAATGAAGCCCGTTTGGCCACGGCAATAGTAGTAGAAAAGAGACTGAGGTTTTCATAGCTTTGTCTTCAAAAAACCGGGCAAGAGCATTTCGGATGATGCTCAGTGTAGGTTCCGAAGCCGTTAAGTACTACAAACATAACAATCAACGAGTAATAACTAATTTTCCAATTAAATAAAGTCAATTGGTGCCTTCTTAGATGATTTTAGTAGGTATAAACACTTAAATCGCCTGTATCTCAAGAACCAATGATGTCTACTTAGTCGTGATAGTTTTCCTTTAAGATTAATTATAGAATAGAATAGAATAGAAAATATTTATTTCGCTTTTTACATAGGTATCTTTAAATCTAACAAGAAGAAATAACAGTTCAATGACAGTGCTGCGAAAAAGGTATCCATTCAGCTAATTATATGTTCTTTTATTTAATAAACGGTTTACTTAATTGAAAAACTGTTTTCACAAACCCGTAATATTTAAGAGAGACCTATACAACGACACCTAACACTGTAGGAGAGACGAGAAAAAAATACATGCCCACGTTACGTGTAGGGGGACACAAAAAACACACTTCTTATTGTACCTCTTTGTTGACGTGACTAATATGCATATTCATGCCAATTTGCAGCTTTCTAGTACTAAGAGTCTCTGCGCTAGGCTGCGGACGGTCGGACATGGTGAACTTTGACTATGGAACCCTAAAAAATCGTTTATTGAATAGTAGCTATTTTGTACTAAATAATCTTTTAAGGCTGTTTTAAATATTTTACTTGATTCTATATTATTTATGTTATTTCCTAAATAGATACCTATATTTTTATTGACATTGCGTTGGGGCTTGTGCCGTTCAATTTTAATTTTGAAGTTGTTAGTATCGCCAAATTTATCCTTGAACCTTGTTTCAAACCTTGAATGGTGGATTTTTTTAACGTATAAGTTGATATATTCGCCCGAATTTGCATATCTCAAATATATATTGATGCAAGGGTCAGAGTGTTCTTTGAAGAACGAACAACAGCTTTCAGGGGCCTTGATGTTGACAAGAATTCGTATAAATTTTTTTTGGAGTATTCATCCCACACACGCTCTGGTTTGACCGACAGTTTCAGAAGTTTGAAATTTCACAGTTATAATTGATGGTTAGTAGCGTCCTTTATAACAATGGGCATTTACGAAATAAAATGTACCCTAGTTAAGGAAAATTAAGAAACGTTAACTTTTGTCAGTTTTGTAACGAAACTAGCATAGACGCATTCCACCTTAGTCCTCAGGATTGGCAACGCATTTGAGGTCTTGGGACTGCAGTCTTAAGATTATACATACATACTATCACGCCTTCATTCCCAGAGTGGGGTAGGCAGAGCTAACAGAAATACCAACAACTACAAAAAGAGTTGTTGGTAATTCTGTAACCGCATTTTGCACAAACAGGCTAAGATGCTTACGAATGTATTAGTGACAGGTTGCAAGCCCATCGCCTAACAGTACTAGAAGCCCTCATTCCCTATAGTGTATAGTATAGTCTTGAGAATTCAAATGTGTATGGGTCTCAGATTCCATTTACCATCAGGGGGGTTATTATGACCCAGCTAAGCAGATCATTTTACAGTGAGCGTAAAGGACAGAGCTATGGCAGTTATTTAGCTCTGTCCTTAAAACGTAAACAGAACTGCATAGCTATGTCATAGTGATCCTTCAGGTGGCCTGAGAGCTTGTGTGCCTTCCTATTGCCATAGAAAACAGCCCTTAAGCAATTGTAGGTTTCTTGGAATAAACCTTACAAACTTAGCAGCTGTGGTGAAGTGTAAGTTTATTACGCTAGTTATAAGCTTTATGTAACTCGCGTTAATGGTGGCAACTCACGACCAGTTTTCACTTAAGTTATTTGACTGTTTAGAAAAAAACTGTCAGTTTCATCCTACACACGTTCAGGTATTAAATAGTTCAGTGAAAATTTACAGTTTAAACTGATCGTGGGTCTTTATACTATAAATGTGAAAGTAACTCTACCTGTCTGTCTGTTTATAACGCTATACCAGGTGTGCCGGAGATATTGGCCAACCTTACAGGGCTGGATACCCCAGCTCAGGGGTGTCCGAAATATGATAAATAATGCTTTGTAAAAGTCACACCAAAAACGAGAGATCCCAACTTTTCAAAATTTTGGAAATGCCGTGCCCTGGTTCAATGTTCTCGATGCCACGACCACAGTTATTAAAAAAAAACAGTTTTGTTTGCTGTTAGAGAAAGATGATTAAATTAGCTTTTTGATCCTTTTTTCAATCCTTCTTCTGATGTTAATGAAATGTGATACGCAATAAATGATTTTGATTTTGAACAAAATTGATAAATAATTAAAAGTGGTTTTAATTTTTCAAGTCAAATTTGAAGTTAGGAATCTGTGTTTTTTGTTCAAGTTTGATACCGCACGGTGTAATTTTTTTATTAAAACCGTAGTGCTGCTTTTTTGAAAAATTGTATAGTGGTATATGGAGGGATATCTTAAGTTAGTATAATGTTATAGATCTATATTAAATAATCCATTGTAATTTCTACGGTCTCCATAGCTTGTTTACAAACTGGTCAAGTTAACTAAATATCGACCTGCAAGCAACGCGGGATTGTAAGCTTTCGCTGATGAATTGAGTTGGTGGCTTTATTACGGAATAAATATCCAGTTCGTGGAACGCAGTTCATTGTGAAACTCACCTAAAGACGTCACGTAACGTGTAATTACTTTTATATGTGTATAAAAGTACCTGGAAAACAGAGTTCAATATAATACTACCTAATCTTTATAACATAGTATAAATCAACGTTTTCGTATGTTCCGGGTTGGAATAGTGCCACTCCAGGTCTTCCCGTGGATGTCGTAAGCGGCGGCTAAGGGAATAAGGGCTTTTTAGTACTATAAGGCGATGGCCTTGCAACCTGTCACTTTTACAAATCGTAGCCTGATTGTGCAAAATCTGGTTACAGAAGAGATTTTGTAGCTCTGGCTGCACCCCACTCTGGGAATGAAGGCGTAATATTATGTATGTATGTATAAAATAACATCGCGTATATCCGTTAACTCCTCTTAAACCACGCAACCGATTTTGATGCGGTTTTCACCAGTATGTAGATAATTTGTCACGAGAGCTTTTTATTTATAATAAATTCTGGTTTGGTTGGTTGGTGGGGTGGTCCTCCGTGTGGTTGCCGGGTTAGAATAGTGCCACTCCATGTCTTCCCGTGGATGTCGTAAGAGGCGACTAAGGGAATAAGGGCTTGTAGTACTGTTAGGCGATGGGCTTGCAACATGTCACTAATTCACTGGTAAACATCTTAGCCTGACTATGCAAAATGTGGTTACAGAATAATCAACAAGTTTAGAGTTGTTGGTATTCTGTTGCTCTGCCTACCCCACTCTGGGAATAAAGGCGTGACGTTATGTATGTATGTAATTCCGGTTTATGCACAGAAAACTACCTTAAACCGAAGTGGAGCGAGGGGGGGGTCTATCAAATATGCGAAAGTTTAAGTGTGTTTGTCAGGTAATGCGTTTGTTACTCTTTAAGGCTGAAACAATTTGGAATTAAGATAGCTTATACCTATTTTGAGTTTGAGCAAAACACTACAGCACTGTAAATTACAAACTTGATGTAATCGACGAACAAATTTATTTCCCGCTTTTAACTGTATTTAATTTTGTACGACGTTAAGGTGACAACACCATGGGGTAGACGAGAAAAAAAAACATCCCCATACACTACAAAAAAAACTGTTAGATCTTATTTTATTACTTTGTCGGCGCGACTAATATGAATATTTATGCCGAATTACAGCTTTCTAGTACTAAGAGTCTCTGAAATAAGCTGCGGACAGACAGATAGATGGACGTACATGGCAAAACTGCAAGGGTTCTTAGTTCGACTACGGAACCCTAAAAAAAGGAAAAGAACAAAAATCTATGATTGTAGTAGGTACGATTTCAAAAATAATATTATTAGTCTTGGAGTATGTGCTATTTCCTAAATCAAAGGTAATCCTTCCAAATTGCGCACGGTTTTTCCACCCTGTATACCTTAATATCTATTCGTTCCACATTCCATTCGACACGGTTATGTAACTATTCATGGCTATGTAAATAAGTCGATATCTATTATTGCTGGTTGACGTGAGGCTAGCAGTTACTGATACGGCCGAAGTGTTATTCGAAACGATTCGAAAACTCACGTGATTGGCTAGAATCGAAGCTGAAACTCACTGATTGGTCGGTGTAGCGTGACGCTAGATTGTTCATCGGTTATTTGACTTTGATTGACTGCTTTTGGTAAATTATGTTGCTTGTTTTGAAAACATTGTTACGATACACGGAAACTATTTTTTTTTCTTAAATTGTAAAATTGTTAGTTATTATTCTCAAACGGTTCAGAATAAGCACAAGCCCAAAAAAAAAAGTGCGAGTACACTTAGCAATATTTTATTATTTGTTAATTTTCTTTAGGGTTTGTTTGTTATATAATCATACCATATTTGACGCTTGTGTGTTTTACCGATTTTACGATACAACAAAAATAAATATACATTAAAAAAAAACACTTGAAAATTGCAAGATCAGTGGATAATGAAACAAAATTGACCTAGTCCCAAATTAAACTCTTAGCTGGTAGGTCATAAACAGAACATACATACATACATAAAGTCACGCCTTTATTCCCAGAGTGGGGTAGGCAGAGCAACAGAATTACCAAAAACTTGTTGACAATTCTGTAACCACATTTTGCACAGTCAGGCTAAGATGTCATAAACAGTCTTAAAAACAAAAATTGTCTCTCCTGTGGTCAATAGTTAAGAGCTTGTGTGCAAATAAGTTATGTTTTTATATGATAGGTCTAAAGCAATCCTGACGGTGTTTTTGCAGGATTGGGCTTAGCCAGAAAATTAGGCCTTAAAAACGTTAACTTTCGGTGTGTCCACAGGAAAGACGGTAACCTTAATCTGTGTATGACCCTAGTATGTACTATACAACGATAAAACATACTTAAGTGGTCTAATCTACAATCTAGGGAGATAAAGGCCCTATTTTTACTGAATATTTCCTATTTATTAAGGCCTAGAGTGCTAATAAGTTAGCACTAAAGGCCTTAATAAATAACTAATACACAGATGAGTGTAATAGCACAATAGGCCTTCGTAAAAAGCTAATACAAGGATGATTTATTAGCACTATTGGCCTTAAAACACAGGAAACATTCATCAAAAGAGCCTTTCTCTATCTAGATTCTAGATTAGACCACTTACGACTCGTTTTGAAGATACAGTTCACATTAGAGACCGCGCGAACTTCTATCGAGTATGCCGCAGTCATTTGCGACGCTGGAAGTCATAATTTTTTACGAGAAAATAAAATGTCGACTACGCCCCGCCTCATGAGTGCCACGGAATTTTTTCGACGACGAAATGAGTTGTTTTATGCATTAAATCGTAAAAAAACGGGGTATTTGGACAGTTGTTTTTATGCTCCACAAGTTTTTGTACGTGACGAGATTACTGCTGTCGTCAAAACTACTGAACTGGAGACCAGTTACAAAGTTACAGCGTGGTCGTTTGATTTTCAAGTTCATGACTGAAATGTAGGAAAGTGAAAGTGTTTATTTGTTTATGCTGTTTTCAATTGCTTATGCTTATGGTATAAAAGTAGCTACAAGGATAATAATTAGCATTTATAATGTTAGTGTATTTAACAGACAACCAGTGAAATGACCAGAATATGCTATGTGCATTTGCAGTCTTGGTATTGCAGTCTTGGTATTGCAGTCTTGAGATTGTAATCTTGAGATTGCTATTGTCTTTGGGCCGTATTAATAAACTCATCTTAACCAAGATGTCCGTCACAAGATACGTCAAAGAAAACGTCAAGCCATGGCTTGCAAAGCTGTCATTTGTGATGCATCTTAAGACGGGCATTAAAGTCGAGATCAGTTTATTAATACGAGCCCTATGTGTCTCCGATTTCACTTATCAGGGGGGGTTATTATGACCTAGCTATCCAGTTCATTTTACGGGGAACGTTAAGGACAGAGCTATGGCAGTTATATAACGCTGTCCTTATCTCTGAGCGTAAACAGAACTGCATAGTTATGTCATAATAACCCCCCAGGTGCTCGCCATACATATTTTTTTGGAAGGAAGTTAGGTTTACATGAAAATTCCAAGATGTCTGCCTAAAAAACGATACGAATCCTAAACTATAAAACGAGCATTATTAGTATATAAATGTGTAGTTTCTCAAAAACTGCTAGAAATATTTTTTGGGTCATATATCGGTCTGTCAAGTCGTGATCTTCGGGAAAATTTGGGTTCCACCGGAAAATCGGGTTGCGAGATATTTGACATAATTATGTCGACGACACTATCAAATGCCAATTAATATTGTCGTCTACATAAACCCAAGTAGACCTCGGTCACCGAGGTATTATGGTTGGAGTAATCATTTTTATTTTAAATGGTTAGATTAAAATGATCTAGTTTAAACTCTTTGAAAACGCCAATACAAAGTGCTGATGGAAACAATTTATTTTGTCAAAGCGATTAAAATTTCAGGCGAATAACCCGGATCACTCTATTATGATTACTGCTATAGCGCATGGCTTTAAAACGGTTTTTTATATCTCGATTATTGAATGAATACATTCAATAAACATTTCGAGGCATAAGCTTAATGAAGTTACTGAAATACAAAAAATAATTATTTCAAGATTATTACATACATAATATCACGCCTTCATTCGCAAAGTGGGGTAGGCAGAGTTACAGAAATACCAACAAATCTAAAAAGACTTGTATATAATTAAAGATTATTAATATCATAAAAAAATGTGAAAAGTTTATAAAACTTTGTGAAATACTAGAACACGCCCGGAGCTTCGTAAGCGTAGAATTCCCGCTTCTATTACCCCTTTCTTAACCCGTTAGGGGACGAATTTCCAAGAACTCCCTTCAAAGTACGCCCCAAGGTAGATTCCCTCCAAATTTCAAGTCCCTAGGTCCAGCGGTTTCGGCTGTGGGTAGATCGATCAATCAACCAGTCAATGTCTTCTTTTATATGAGTAGCTGTTGCCCGCGACTCCGTCCGTCAGAAAAATAAAACTAATATAACATTATTCTACTGGTGGAAGAATTTTTAAAAATCAGTTTTTGAGTTTATTTTATAGCATTAAATAAAAATAAAATAAATATCGGGGGACAATCTCACACAAGTCACACAAATTGACCTAATCCCAAACTAAGCTTTAGGCTTGTACTATGGGTACTAGGCAACTATAAATACATACTTATTTTTTATATACTTAGAAAACATCCAAGACTCAGGAACAAATATTCGCGCTCATCACACGAATATCTGCTCTTACCGGGGTTTGAACCCAGGACAGCTGGCTTCAGAGGCAGGGTCACTCCCAACTAGGACAACGTGTCGTCGTGTCGTGTTGTTATTAGTGTAGATGTAGATTTACAACGACAAAAGGTTATTCTGAAATACTGAAAAAACCTACCTTTATTAATGAAAACTGAGGTATTCATGTACCACTTCTCTAGTCCTTATAATAACTCTTCTTTCTTATACTTCCCTAGTCCCTACTCTACAGTACAGCTCTAAAAAAGCATCATCGACATTAAGCCCTCTAATCTGGTCGACCGTTTAGCGCGAGCAGTTATCTCTAGTCGTAATCGTAATATGACGATTAGAGATCGTTGATTGCGCCCTCCGGGGGGCCATTTGGAGGCAGCCTGTGAAGGCTTCAATATACATTGGTACCACTTTAAACTGTGCCGGCGTCTTTTTTAGGGTTCCGTAGTCAAACTAGGAACCCTTATAGTTTCGCCATGTCCGTCCGTCCGTCAGCAGCCTAGTGCAGAGGGTCTTAGTACTAGAAAGCTGTAAATGAAATACATATTAGTCACGCCATCAAAGTGGTACAATAAAATGTAAAAAATAAAATATTTTAGGGAGGGGTGTCGTTGATAGGTCTTTCAAAAATATTGTGTTTTTGTGAAATCAATTTTTTGATCAAGGTTTCCGTTTATGAAATATTAAGTTTTAAAGCGCTAATTTTTTGCTAGAGTCAAGTGCCCCCCTACAGCCAAAACTACAAATAATTTTTTTTAGAAAAAATCTTAAATGAAAGCACATATAACAAATTTATAAGGAAAACTATCACGACTCATTCGACATCATTGGTTCTTCAGATACAGGCGATTAAAAGTGTTTATACTAAATTAGTTACTACTTGTTGATTTTCATGTTTGTAGTAAGTACTTAACGGCTTCGGCACCCTACACTGAGCATGGTCCGGCATGCTCTTGCCTATAACTAATTTTCTATTTAAAGTCAATTGGTGCCGTCTCAGATAATTTTAGTAGGTATAAATACTTTAATCGCCTGTATCCCAAGAACCAATGATGTCTACTTAGTCGTGATAGTTTTCCTTTAAAATTTGTTATATGCTCTTTCATTTAAGATTTTTTCAGATTTTTAGTATATATTTGTAGTTTTGGCTTAAGGGGACAACGACGACACTTGAGTCTAACAAAATTAGCGCTTTAAAGCTTAGTATTTCATTAACGGATTACTTATTCAAAAAACTGTTTTCACAAACCCATAATATTTTTGAAAGACCTATCCAACTACATCTCACACTATAGGGTAGAAGAGAAAAAAAAACATTCCCACGTTACCCCTTTGTTGGCGTGACTAATATAGTAATATAGAGTCTCTGCGCTAGGCTGCGGACGGACGGACGGATGGACATGGCGAAACTATAAGGGTTCCTAGTTTGTCTACGGAACCCTAAAAAGACACAGGTAAACAACAGGCGATCTTATCGCTGATTAGCAATCTCTATTACTTCACTTTCTTTAATTTATTTTATTTGATAGTGAATCCGCCTTAATAATCCATATTCCGATAAAAAAACGTTCAAAAGAAGTATAAAGTTCTTTAAAGTTGGAATGGGCAGCGGCCCCGTTGGACCCCTTTGGGCACGGACCCCTAAAAACTGCCAAAGCTATAACGATGAAATTGTGTACACTTAAAGTTATTTATCTCGCGTATAAGCAATAATATACCTAATCATTTGAGTAAAGTAGTTTTTAGCGTCTTCTCCTTAAATAATATACTACGAATAATATACAGAGTGGCTTTAAATGTATTTTTATTTTAAAAGTCTTTACCTAAACGAGTTAAAAGGACAAAAACATTATTGGCAAACTTACTAGACTCGTCTCGTTTGATCTTCAATTTCCATTATAGCCTTATAAGATCGTAAGTAAAGATACGATCTAATGAAAAACCAGCCAAGTGCAAGTGCGGGACCAACGGTTCCGTAGCACGATGAAAAACCACATTTCCTGTATGGGAGCCCCCTTTAACTCTTAACTTTATTTAATAATTATTATAGTTTATATAACAATACACGACCTGTCAAAATTTCAAGTATCTAGTGATTAATTACGGTTCGCGAGATACCACGCGCTGATAGACAGACGGACGAATGGACGAATGGATGGACAGATGGACGGACAAACGAACAGCGGAGGCTTTGTAATACCTATACCCAAAGGCAACCAACGGCACAGCGATATAAGACAGACATAACTTATCTACATATTTCGTATTAAATTATACTTTCCATGCTAGTAATGCAACTTGAATGCAAATTTAAACTCTTTTTTTTCGCCATTGCACAAACGTTGCAAGCCGATACCGTCGACGCCAGAATAGCTTTCATATGCATGGAATCGAGGGAAATGCCTGAATTTACTGCTAATGCCTTCGAAATGTCTGGGGAACATCGGGTATGATTTTACTGAAAAATGTTTATCATTGAGCGTATCTAATGTGACGGGTGCGCCAAATTCATATAAAATTGCAAATTAGATTATTGGAACTCCGAAAATGTATCTTATACCATTTTATATCATAATGATCACTCTTCATAATCAATATATAAATATATCGGATCAAGAGGCTGATAAACTGGATCATCCGACACCATCGGAGTGTAGGCGTGGAAAATGGTTTTATAAAAAGGACCTTTCACAGTTAATAAATTTAATTTAACAGAATATCATGAAAACGAAACGTAACGACAGTTTCAAGGGTCGACCGCACTCGACGAAGGCTGATAGCAGAATGTTCTTCGGAGCTGCTCCACCTGCGCCAGCTGCGCTCGCACCGAGACTCTGTCCTCGTTTAATGGCGCTAAAAACGATACCAGCGCCACCACACTGCGTTCACTGCACCTTACAATTTAAATCAACCAATCAGAGGCAAGATCCGGTACTGGATAATCAAATCAGCAACTATAATGTTGCCAATATACGCGGGCGACGACACGGCCAGACTGACCGATTACACGTCCTCGTGTATACCTGCAACCAAGGTACAGTTTGTAATAACCATTCGTTCGGCTTACCCTGACTAAAGGGTTGCAATTTACAACACAACATTAAATTAGAAAGAAAGCCTCAATAGTAAACATAGCATAACACATTACGCACTGTAAACAAAATATCTACACACCCAGATACTCAAACAAAACATGGCTCCTTATACTGGCAGTCATTTGCCTTTACGTTTAGAATCAGAATCAGAATCAGAATAATCTTTATTCAAGTAGGTTTACAAATAATAAACTCTTTTGAAACGTCATAGTAGCGACTTAGCCTAAATTGACTGCAGGTTCAAATCGCGACCGATCAGAGAAGAACCTGTAAGAAACTCTGTCGGATGTCTTTTTTTTTTCGACGTTCGCAACCTTTTGTCGTAAGGACTAAACATTTTATTACAAGCAATTCAGTCCCAAGCATTGTTTTCATTAATATAGTCTTTAATACTATAATATGCTTTAGAAATTAGTTTACGCTTAACGTAACTCTTAAATTTATTTACTGATAGTTCAGTAACATTACTTGGGAGCTTATTATAGAACCTAATACAATTACCCATAAAAGAGATTTTTATTTTATGGAGCCGCGTGAAGGGCACTGCGAGCTTATATTTATTTCTGGTATTAACATCACAGTTCTTTCTAAATTTAGCGATGTTTTTATGAACATAAATAATGTTTTCATAAATGTATTGACTGTGCATGGTCAATATATTAATTTCTTTAAACTTATCTCTAAGCGAGTCTCTCTGGCCCATCTTGTAGACAGCACGAATAGCCCTCTTCTGCAGAACAAAGATGCTATTTACATCAGCAGCACTACCCCACAGTAAAATACCATATGACATAATACTATGGAAGTAACTAAAACAAACTAATCGAGCGGTATCTAAGTCTATTAATTGCCGAATCTTATTAACTGCAAAAACTGCTGAACTGAGTCTACCCGCCAATCCAGCAAGATGAGGACCCCATTGGAGCTTGGAGTCTAACGTTATACCAAGAAACACTGTATCATTAACTAGGTCTAGTTTGTCATTTTTAATAGTTACAGTAGTTTGACTATTTTTCACATTAGTAGTCATGAACTTTATACATTTCGTCTTTTTTTCATTCAGTAATAAATTATTAACACTAAACCAATCGACTACTTTTGATATAGCATTGTTTACATCGACATTAAACTGCTGTTGTCTTTTAACTTTGAACACAAGTGACGTATCATCAGCAAACAATACTATATCATGGTTGTCCTTTATAAGGTAAGGTAAGTCATTTATGTAGATGAGGAATAAAAATGGACCCAATATTGAGCCCTGTGGTACGCCCATTGAGACCAATGACCCAGGTGATCGTACTCCATTCACGTCTACCCTTTGTATTCTCCCGTATAAGTACGTTTTTATTAAGTTTAGCGCAGTACCTCTAACTCCATAGTGGTGTAGTTTCCTGATCAATGTGTCATGGTTAACGCAATCGAAGGCCTTGGACAAATCACAAAAAATACCTAAAGCATCCTGTGACCCTTCCCAGGCATTAAAAATGTTTTTAATCAACTCAACACCAGCTTCGGTTGTCGAGCGACCCCGAGTAAAACCAAATTGTTTATTGTGTAATAAATTATTATACCGAAAATGTTCCGCTAACTGTGACAAAATCAATTTCTCAAATATTTTACTGAAAGTGGGTAGTATGGATATTGGTCTAAAATTTGTGGGGTCAAAAGTACTACCCGTTTTGAATAATGGAATTATCTTACTATGTTTCATAAGATCAGGAAACTCACCACAATCAACACAGTGATTAAATACGACCATTAAGTCAGATGCTATGACTTCAATTAAGGATTTGAGTACATGGACCGACACTTCCCAAAGGTCACTGGTTTTCTTTATATTGATTGAGTTGAATGCTTTAATTACATCCAAGGCAGTAACGCGCTTGAATTCAAAGTATATACTGCATTCAGGCACGTTATCTTCTAAAAGTACAATTATAACCAGATCCTCATGGACCGACCACTAAGTCCCCATGGACCAACCATTAAGCCCCCATGTGCCATTCATCACACCACACCTCCAGCCGCACATTGCGCCCTGATCGACCTTTATTAGGGTCGCAGTTACAACTACGCTGGAGTCATGCACTGCCTGTTAAACACTGCCCTCATGGACAACATCAACTGTCATTGCGAGGCCGACCGCTGCCACAGCACCAGTCGCACTTCGCGCCCTGTTCGGTCTCTAACGGTACCGCAGTTACAACTACGCCGGTGCTGTAGCATGCGTAACCCAAAACAAAATGAGCCATGTGTGTGTATATTTAGGCAAATTCTTTAATTACTATCAGAATTAGATTCTAGATCACAAACATTAAGTTCAGCAGGTACGGTACTTTGAGGCATTCTTGGAAGGCGATCGTGAGCGTATTTATAACTTCTATTATTAGTCAAAGATTTTAACATGTATCGATCACCTTCGAGGACTTCTAGAACTTTGAAGGGTCCCTTGTATTTAGGGTCTAGTTTGATTTGATTCCTCTCCTTATTTTGGATGAGGACTAAATCGCCAACAACAAACCTATCAAATTTAGCCTTATTACAGTCAAAACGACATTTTTCGTAATTAGCACTATTTTTAATAATGTGGGCCGCTTGTTTCAACGGCCGTTAACATTGATTTTAGGACACTCATCACGCGTTCTACTTGACCGTTAGCACGAGACGAACCGGTCGCTATTAGATGCAAGCTAATATTTTTACTCTCACAGAAATCACGAAACTCTTTGCTGGCAAAACATCTACCTTGGTCCACGATTATCTTATTAGGTGTACCAAAAAGGGCAACGCTTTGAGTAACCGCATGAATGCTGCTTTTAGAGTCAATGTTAGTTGTATGGTAGAGTAACACGTACTTGGTGAACGCGTCTATCAAAACAAAGACGTATTCTTTCTTGTCATTTTTGCCGCTTAATTTACCTGTCGCGTCTATATGAACCGTGTGCCATGGTGTAGTTACTTTCGGAATCTGATGCAATTCGGCTTGGACTTTTCCGGAATGAGATTTCGCGATTTTACACGTCACGCAATTGTCAAGAATTTTTTTTTTTAACGTACTGAGTTATACCAGGGAACCAGTAAAAATCATAAAGCTTTTCACGCGTCTTGTCAGCACCAAGATGAACGAGAGAGTCGTGAAAGTTATTAATTATCGAGCACCTTAACGCTCGGGGTAAGTAAGGCAAGCATTTAGACCTACCATTACGCTGTATTTAAATTATTGACTACAACGCTCTTGACTAAAGAGAAATCAGTCGCAGTCATGTTAACCGAAAACCCTTGATTTAAAATCTCTCGGCCTATCATAACCTCATTTTGCAAACAACTATTTGGTAATACATGAAATAAAATTTCAAGGGGGTAGTTGTTAATCACAACGTTACATAATATCTGTTCTGTACTGAATACTTGCGTTTGTCCAATGCCCACCATAGAAACAACATTTTTAAATCGTTTACCAGCCAATTTCTCTGTAACCAACGAGCATTCAGCACCAGAATCGTAATAAAAACAATACAGCTCACCGTTATGTTCCAAGGTCCCCTTAGGTGGTTGAACGACGCAAACATCAACGCGCCGCTCGTTGCGCGCCGCACTGTGGAACGAAAATGGCCTTTCCGCCACCGCCGCTGCCGTTTGCTTGACCGCCGCCGTCACTCGTACAACGACTGGCAATGTGGCCTGGTTTTCCGCACTTGAAGCACACCAGTGGGCCCCTCGTAGCTGTTTGCTGGGTCGCTTGACTTGTCGTTGCTGTTGGCACTGTTGTTCGGCCACTGTCTATAGGCTTGCTTCTACACTCTGATCGTCGATGGCCCATTCTACCGCAGTTATAACACTTTAGCGGGGTAATCTTCGCTCGCTTGTTATCCAGTGCAGTTGAAGATTCGTTCGATGTAGGTAGCTTGCGTTTTAAGTGGGAAAATGCGTGTAGTTCTTGTTGCTATTTTTCCTGCGTCGTGACGATAGTTGTAAAAGCCATTCTTTGGATCCTCGTATCAAATTCCGATATGTGAGAGAGTACTGTAGCCACCGCAATTTCTTCTTTGTTTACATCTTTCCAACGGGATGTAAGTGACGTCATCAACCGACTAGCGTAAGCGGCCAGTTTCTTTTTCGCATGGTTTGTCGCCGCTCAAATTGATGAGGGTAGCCGCTAAAGTTTCGGTCAATGCAAATCTCGCTGAGAAAAGTACCTTGAACTCGTTCCATGTAATGCCTTGGTAGGCAACTTGCGATAACCATGTCGATGAGGTACCTTTTAGCGCTTTGCTTATCGCCAAAACCAACTGTGCGCCTTGTAACGGAGTTTCGCCAAAACACAGATCTGCGGTCGTGCACCATGATCTCGCGTCCACGTCCTTCTTGTCAAGGTTGAACTTGGATAACTTGATGTGACCGGTAGTCTTCGGTGCTTGTATGGCTGCAATCAACGCCTGCATGTTCGCATGTTGCTGTTCAAAAAGTGCCCGCCAATTTATGTCGTTTTGCGACGATTCGTTGTCTTGTTTCGATCCCACTTCTGATATCGGATCAAGAGGCTGATAAACTGGATCATCCGACATCATCGGAGTGTAGGCGTGGAAAATGGTTTTATAAAAAGGACCTTTCACAGTTAATAAATTTAATTTAACAGAATATCATGAAAACGAAACGTAACGACAGTTTCAAGGGTCGACCGCACTCGACGAAGGCTGATAGCAGAATGTTCTTCGGAGCTGCTCCACCTGCGCCAGCTGCGCTCGCACCGAGACTCTGTCCTCGTTTAATGGCGCCAAAAACGATACCAGCGCCACCACACTGCGTTCACTGCACCTTACAATTTAAATCAACCAATCAGAGGCAAGATCCGGTACTGGATAATCAAATCAGCAACTATAATGTTGCCAATATACGCGGGCGACGACAAATAAATATCAGGGCCTCTATTCAGGTGCGTTAAAACGATATCGTGTTTGACACGTTTAAGAATCGTTTATGTCACAGTCGCCATTATTGTAAATGACATAAGAGTTATCAAAACGTTGACAATACGGAAACAGGTCAAAAACGATATCGTTATAACGCAGTTGAATAGAGGCCCAGGGGACAATCTCACACAAATTGATCTAGTCCCAAACTAAGCTATAGGCTTGTACTATGGGTACTAGACAACGATAAACATACTTATATAAAGAGAAATAAATACTTAAATACATAGAAAACATCCAAGACTTAGGAACAAATATTCGCGCTCATCACACAAATACCTGCCCTTACCGGGATTTGAATCCAGGACCGCTGGCTTCGGAGGCAGGGTCACTCCCAACTAGGCCACCGTGTCGTCAAAATATTAAACATACACCTGTTTATTTTCAGGGTTTTTAAAATATTTAATGTCCTAAAATCAGAACGATTTCAGTAAAAATCACTTTAGGAGTTGCGATGATTATGGAGAAAAAATCATGAGCAAAATTTATCGGAGAAACGATGAGTCACAAATCGTTATTTGTCTAAAAATTCGAAAGACCAATTTTATATGAGCCAATATGGACCCGTCTGTGATATCTCTTATAAGTAGTTTGAGTTAACACTCTTTGTGTAGGATTTGTTGAAACATGGTATTTAAATAGCAATTAGATACGCCTATGACAAAGTGAAGTGATATAGAGAAGTTTGCCAAAAGTTTCGAAATTTGTCTGTATGTCCGTCTGTCTGGCTGACTGTCCGTCTGTCCATCATCTCCAGTTCTCTAGGAATCATTGTTATCTACGTAACTATGCTTAGGATGTCTGGAAGAACGATTAGGCCGCCAGTTGTTTTCCTGTGCAATGTCTTTGTTTGTTTTAGAATTAAGTGTTTCGTATTGTATTGTATGCTAAGCTACATAGGGTCATCCAAACACTTAAAATTAGTTTTTGTCCAGACTTTGATCAATTATGAATTTAATCTAAAACAGCTAAGAAAAATTTTAATTCGGAAAATAACGTAATTTTTAGGTGCTCCTGGTTTTCACACCATTGATTTGTCCACATTTATTATCCTGAAGGCAAGGTGATACGAAGCGCACGCGCAGGTCTAGCCCGGACTAATTCAGATTTATTAGTGCACGGCCACACCTAACCATTTGACATATAAACCGCATGATGTATTTATTACTTGAAGATGTTTTACTGTTTTGTTCATACTGTGACCGGAACCAGGGACCGCGACCAGGAGGGCTAGATCAAGTTGTCCGCGACTTATTTTTCGCTCGGATCTCCGTTTCTTTCTAGTCTGTGACGATAGAGACGCATTGAGCGACAAGCGAGAAAATACCACTTGTACTAGCTGTACTGCGACCGCGATCGGCGACAGCGACCAGCGAATGCGACCTACTTTTCCTATATCGGTAAATGCCGCTTTATATTAACCGGACACAAAAATACTAGTATGCTAATACTAGTATGTTGATAAATTTTTGTAAGCTAGACACGGCTAAGAGTGCGATCTATAGAAAATTTTATAATTACACTGACAGCTAGTAAATTATTGATTAATTCATTCATTAATTCAGACTGATAGTTCTGTCTGCCGATATTGGCCTGTCAGTGCTCCATATTAGAACGTTATTTATCAGTTTTTCTCAGGGTTTGATGTATTACGTTACAGTTTTTGAACAGCCAAGCGATCTGACACACTGACTGTAGGTAAACTGTGAGTCTGTAACAGCCTTAACATTCTTTCTGCGTAAATATAAAGCCGTTACAAGTCACAACTAAAAACCTCACTTTACATTTAAACTGTTTTTACTATAGTAAATGGGATCCTAATTGAGGTCACATCTCCCTTAGCCCTAATTAGGACTTCTAAAAATTGAATAGCCCTTAAGCGCTATCAGTGAGGTAAGGTTGGGGCCAACGAGCCCGCGAAAGATGATCGCCGCCGCCAGGTGTCACTGCGAAGAGGAATAATGAGATCACCGATTACATGCAATGTCCATACGAATTTATAACACTGTTCCTAAAAATATTTGTAGGGAAGAAAAATATATAACATTAGTTAATAAATTAAAAAATCTTATAAGTAAATGCCCGTACTCTCTGCAAGAGTTTATGGATTATTGATATTTATCATTTACTATTTACTATATACTATTTAGTATTAAGAAAATAGATATAATTATAGAATTATAATAATTAGTTACAAAATAATTAATAAAAAATGCAATATTAAGTAGTAATTCTCAGAACAACTCTTTTATAATTGTACTTAGTTTTTAAGCAATTTGCGATGCCCTAGTACAGGGGTCGGCAACCTTTTGAGTCGGAAGAGCCAAAAATTACGGAATGACGACAGTGACGATGCGGGTCGCGAGGGAGGGGTGCTGCGGTGAAAAGCGAGTATAAGTAGCTGAGAGATAGAAATAAATAATATTTGCGAATGGAACTAAAGAGCCGCAGCCTCACATCCAAAGAGCCGCATGTGGCTCGCGAGCCGCAGGTTGCCGACCCCTGCCCTAGTAGGGTCCATGTATGTACTGTTACTTTTAAGACCACCTTGAATTACCATGATTATGCAAATAAATGAATATGAATACAGCGTTGAAGTATAGGCAATGTAATTTTAAATGGGCTATTATACTATAGTATTATAAATGCGAGAGTTTGTGTGTTAGTTTGTAACTCGTTTACGCTCATTTACGGGTGAAATTTAAAATGAAGACATCTTATACCTTGGATTAACACAGGCTACTTTTCATCCCTTTTCTAGTGATTTTTTTTTCTAGTGGTGGTACGAACCTGTCTTGTTCACAACAGTGTTGACATTGTTGTGTTCCGGTGTGGGGATAAGACAACTGGTGAAATTACTAGCATAGAGGCATTCCATTTTAGTCCTCAGGGTTGGCAACGCATTTGAGATCTTAGGATCATAGTCTAGAGAATTCTAATGTCCTGGAAAATTAAAAGTTCCTGTGGGAATAACGATGATCGAAATCTACGCACTTACAACACTTTACTTCCTCTCGACATGTGATGGTCGAATAACTAATTCTACGCGGACAAAGCCGCATAACATTTGAAGTCACACAAAAATAGGTTTTGGCAAAGGACACTTACGTGTAGTCTACTTTGAAAATGAAAACAGTGGTGCACTTTATTGCACTCAAATAAGGTGCAAAAACCAAAGGAAGTCTCTGCTATACGGAACAGGGTTATGTTTCGAAAATGACGGGCGTTTATCCGATCCCTGCCCATATTAATTCATAAGCAGTAGGTCACGGGCGCCAAAAATCGAATGCATTCTTTAGGCATGAGGTAAGGGCGGTGCCAACGAGCCGGCGAGCGGTGATCGCTGCCGCCAGGTGTCGCTACGCCGCGGAATGGCGCCATAGAGATAGCCGATCACACACGGCTTTGGAAGAGAGACAATGCTTGAAAAAAACATAATTTCGGAAGTGGAACCAATTTTAACTTAAAAGCATATTTAAGTAAAAGATTCTCACGGTATGCAGTTTGGCACTTTATTTCGTTGAAAAGAAAATAGTTGAGTGTAGCGAAATCCGTGAATATTGATCTATACATACAGACATACATAATTTGTTTTGTTTCGTTAATTTGTCTATCCTCTTGCATTGTTCTTGCATATTCTACTTCAGGGTTAACTGGAAGAGATCCCAAATGGGATCTGAGCTCGCCTATCTACATTATCTATATTACATTATCTATATTGATTTACATTCATACATACAACCCCTGATATATTTTAATGTTAGCAGACTTTTTGAGCTTGTGGGAGTGTTTATCCGTAAAATATCAACTAACATAACATTATTAATGCCTGAATTTAGGTTTTCTGATTTTTGTCCCCCTTTTACGAAAAAAATACTAAACAAATCAACGCATTTCTTACGAAGTTGTATGAAAAACAAAAATGATTTCAGGCTACTTTTTATCTCGGAAAAATCCCTTGAAACAGTCTCGGATAACGCTATTTATATAATAGTACATGTTGATGCAAGTGCCGAAAGTATGTCATTTTACACGAGTGCCAAGGTATCTTGGCCCGAGCTACAAGCGAGGGACAAGACTCGGGACGAGTTAAAATGACAGTTCCGCACATGTATCAAACGACGTTTTTTAATACATTTGCGACAAAATATAAATGAAATAAAAATAAATCAGTAAAGAAAACTATTACAATAGACAATTTTACTTTTAATTTACACAGACTTTATAAAATGGCAACAGTTGTGACCATTCAGCCAAATAAAAAATATGCCACATATTAATTACCTACATTTAAAAATCAAAAAGTATAATCCTCTATTAACCAGCGGTAATACATAAAGGTGGATTTACATTACTCCGAGCTGGGCTGGGCCCGGTTTCGGCATGGCAATGTGAATCCACCTTTATACCCATGTATCCGATCCTTCGTACTACTAATTCAGATTCAGCCATCTTGATGAGAGCCGTTTTTTTTAATACCTAGATAAATTTTATGTGTGTATGTTTATATGCATTCATGTAATTTTAATATTTTAAATTATATTACCTATGTAAAGTTTAAATGCTAAATGACGTAATCAAAAAGTGGTTGAACATGCAAACTCTTTGGTTGGATGCACGGCTTGGAAGTTGAAACAAAATAACATTTAAAAAAGTTGGAAATGTAAAACGCACTAGTACGAAATATCTAACTTTCCGCACCATATATACAGCTACGAAAAGTTCCACTTTTTGAGCAACTGTGTTAAAAAATATGTTTCAAATGTCTTCTACTGTACAACTCCGTGTGTCCCAACCAAGACAAATTCCTGTAACCTCCCTTTTATTGGCGGGAATATGTTGCAAAGATACTTGTGAAGTATTATTCATCCTTACACGTAACGTCATAAGAGTGTTTTTACCTCAAATTCGTTGTAAATTTAATTTTGCTTCGCTCCGACCGACACGTTTGGTTGGGAATAGATTCCTTGGAATCAATTCTAGATTTTGTTGCAATCTCCCGCGGTTTAGAAGATTTTGGAGGAATTGCATCATACATATACAGCGTGTAAATTTCATACATATATTTTATCCAGACGTAGTTAACGATCATACAAATCATGTGAGAAAGATATATTGCTGGTAACTTTTAATATTGAAGAGCAGTTATTTTTTTAAAGTTCATCTTAGGAGCAATGTCGACGTCAACAATGTTCGACGACACGCTAGCCTAGTTGGGAGTGACCCTGTCTTCGAATCTAGGGGTCCTGGGTTCAGATCCCGGTAAGGGCAGATATTTGTGTGATGAGCGCGAGTATTTGTTCCTGAGTCTTAGATGTTTTCTATGTATTTAAGTATATATATTTCTCGATATAAGTAAGTTTATCGTTGTGTAGTACCCATAGTACAAGCCTAGAGCTTAGTATGGGACTAGGTCAATTTGTGTGACATTGTCCTGTGAAAAAAAAAATATGTACGAAGTGTGCGAGCGTCCATCGGTCGTCAATGTATTGCCTGTATTCAAGACAAGTGCAAGGACGATATGTGGAAAATAAGTACCTAACATAGGGCTGGGATTCTACACGGTAATAACGATATCGTTTTTGACGTGTTTCCGTATTGTCAACGTTTTGATAACTCTTATGTCATTTACAATAATGGCGACTGTGACATAAACGATTCTAAAACACGTCAAACAAGATATCGTTATAACGCAGTTGAATAGAGGCCCAGGCGAGTAAACCGCCTGCATTAATGATCTTTATTTTTGACTTTTATTGACGAAGTGAACAAATGGCGAACCACAAATCATGAGTCATGACATAATTGGCGCAATGTGTGATATATTGCTTGCTGAATTAATTAATAACAAAAAATAAAGCACAACTAATGTTGCTATTATACACAACTTTTATGTTAATTAGTGTTTATATTAATTGTTGTTAAAATATATGCGCGTATCAAATTTACACGCTGTAGATCCTTAGTTAGAAATATGGTTACCATAGGGGTTATTCAAAAGATTTGAATGTTTCTTTAACGACACGATTGGCTGATATTATGGTATGTCATAGTTGATCTGGTAATGGAGTCAGAAGGTGTAAAAGGATTTCCGCTATAATTAACAAAGACCAACCGATATGAGCCTTTTTAGGTCGGTCTTGATAAGTTAAGCAGATGGCTGTAAGCAAAGTACAGTTGGCAATAAAAAGCTAGTCCTAAAATACAATATAATGCAAAACACTATATTGTCCACCAAACAAAAACATTACAGAGTAATGGCACAATTTAAAAGACCTAGGTAAACAACAGGCTGTTTTTTTTTTAAACTAAAATATACTTTTTTCCAACGTATTATCTGAATCATCAAAATATAAAAAAGCGGCCAAGTGCGAGTCGGACTCGCCCATGAAGGGTTCCGTAGCAGCAAGTAACATAATATAAAAGTTCGTTGTAGCTTTGATCAATGTTTTTATGACGTATTAAAAAAAAACTACTTACTAGATCTCGTTCAAACCAATTTTCGGTGGAAGTTTGCATGGTAATGTACATCATATATTATTTTTACATTTATCATTCCCTTATTGTAGAAGTTACGGGGGGGGGGGACACACATTTTTCCACTTTGGAAGCGTCTCTCGCGCAAACTATTCAGTTTAGAAAAAAATTATAATAGAAACCTCAATATCATTTTTGAATACCTATCCATAGATACCCCACACGTATGAGTTTGATGAAAAAAAAATTTTTGAGTTTCAGTTCTAAGTATGGGGAACCCCAAAAATTTATTGTTTTTTTTCTATTTTTGTATGAAAATCTTAATGCGGTTCACCGAATACATCTACTTACCAAGTTTCCACAGTATAGCTCTTATAGTTACGGAATAAAGTGGCTGTGACATACGGACGGACAGACGGACAGACATGACGAATCTATAAGGGTTCCGTTTTTTGCCATTTGGCTACGGAACCCTAAAAAACAGGGTACTATAAACAGGGAGAATTTTGTAAGTGGCAATTTGAATCTACCACCAAGGGAATAAAGTTCAGTCACCTTTGTACTTGCCATTTTTAAATTTGATACAAATAAAAATTAACTTTATGATCAATAAAATAATATTAAAAGTACATTGCCTTAGTTATGTAACTATACGTCTTATGGTACACAACCGGCCTCACCGGGATATCAGTAAATTGTCATTTATAAATTATTATTATGTTGTCCCCCGTGTGGATGCCGGGTTAGAATAGTGCCACTCCATGTCTTCCTGTGGATGTCGTAAGAGGCGAGTAAGGGAATAGGAGCTTGTAGTACTGTAATGCGATTGGCTTGCAACGTCACTAGTAAACATCTTAGCCTGATTGTACAAAATGTGTTTACAGAATTAACAACAAGTCTTTGTGGAGTTGATGGTATTTTTTTTATTTTTTTATGTTAAGGAGATGGCACACGAGCTCTCAGGCCACCTGATGATAAGTGGAATCTGAGAACCATATACATTTGAATTCTCAAGACTATAATCCTAAGACCTCAAATGCGTTGCCAACCCTAAGGACTAAGATGGAATGCCCCTATGCTAGTAATTTCACCGGTTGTCTTATCCCCACACTGGAACACAACAATGCGAACACTGTTGCTTGGCACGTAGTTAATGGATAAGATGGTGGTAGCGATCCGGACGGTCCCTGCACAGGGTCCTACCACCACTAAAAAAATAATTAATTTCTGTAGCTCTGCCTACCCAACTTTGGGAATGAAGGTGTGATGTTATGTATGTATGTATTATATTGCCTTTAAACCAGAGTTTAATTATTATTGCTGTAACTTTAATTTGCCATAGTTTTAGTTTTGTTCTTTAGTATTATTATAATGTGATTTCTTAATAAAGTAAACATTTGGCAGAGCATATAATGCAGTCGAATCTTTACAATCGTTGAATTCCAAGAGCACTTGCTAAGCTTTTTATTAACTTAAGCTCTCTGAATAAGGCACTCGTTACTGAACTTAAAGCGCTTAAAGCTTGATATCTCGATGGAGGAATCGCTGCACCGATCGAGCTTTTATGATATTACTAAAGATAAAAAGCTCTGCAGAGTCATCGGAAAGCTTTTTGTTAAGAGTCTACGGTAGTTGTCTATGGAAGGGAAAGTTTATGGACTATTTTTACTCGTTTCATACTGGTTCTTTGTTGTACATGTAACAAAATTGTAGATCAATAACCTAAAAGTTGGTGTTTTGGAATGTTCATGTCATCTATTTCTATTCCTGGCCTGAGGTGTTACACGTTAAAAACTGCTTTTGACGTGTTATTTGTTTAAATACTTACACGTACACATAACGTCACGCCTTCATTCCCAGAGTTGGTTAGCCAGAGCTACAGAAGTACTAACAACTCTAAGAAACAATTCTGGAACCACATTTTGCATAATCAGGCTTATATGTTTACCAGTGTATTAGTGACAGGTTGAATGCCCATCGCCTAACAGTACTACAAGCCCTTATTCCCTAAGTTGCCTCTTACGACATCCACGGGAAGACATGGAGTGGCACTATTCTAACCCGGCAACCACACGGGTTAAAACTCATTTTCTGAATCTGGATTTATTTCGGAACATACCTTGAAGAAGGGATGTTCCTATGGAACTTATTATGTTTAGGTTATTTTAGGTTTGTTTAATAACCAGAGATCGGACACGTTGGCGTCATTACTCGCAATAATGTGGACATGACTCCAAAGATATTAATTAAATTAATTGCTATATTTATTACTTCAAATTTAATTTTGATATTTAGCATGTTAGTAAAATAATATTAAGATTTGTTATTGTGTAGACTTGTTAAAATTAATAATCGGTATTTTTTTCTAACTTTTACGCAATCCTTTTCACATCTAAAATAAACTTATGAGCTGAAAACTCCTCTTGAAATTTATTGATGTTAATGGAGCAAACTAAAGTAGCTTAATGGGAATATTGTCATGCCAATAAGATTCAGTCTATTTTCTCTTCTAAGTATTGGATGACACTCTCAATATTTGGATTTATTTTATGGATTGCTTTTCGTGGATTTCAACGGGTTCCTATTTCTTCTAATATGTACTATTTTATTAAAAAAAAATGATATTACTCGAAGAACCTCTAATTACGTGCGGGATTGATTAAAAATATTGATAAATAAAGTTTAAATGTAAGTATTTTAATTAAATCTTGAGAGTCATGTCCACATTATTGCGAGTAATGACTCCAATTTGTCCGATCTCTGTTTATAACAATCCCAGGGATGTGATTATTTTAAGCGTATCACGTTTCAAATCAATGCAGCTAATATTAACCGGCGATTTTAATAAGTCCTGTCAAAGCTAACAAAACATATTTTAGCGCTTGCAAGTTCTATTAGGCAGTTTTATACGACACACAACTCGACTCACCACTCACCTCATGCTATCCAATTTTTTTGAGAACTTTTTGTCGATCGGTCGCTCTGGTGATCGAGTCACAGATTAAAAAGGTCGTTTACTGAATATTATAAAGCTGGCTTCAAACACTGTTATTAAATGACAACTTGACTGATTGGTTCCTTGACCCAGAACACCCGTATTTCGAAGTTTCCATCAAAAAAACTAGAGCTATTTTTGAGAATGCTTAGCTTAGCGTTTGTTTAACCGTTATTTAAAAACTACTGTAACAGTTATAATTAAAGTTATAGCTTAGGTTCTAAATTGTTATACCTAACACTTTTACTGTGACCTAAATAGTCTAATGTAACTGTAAATTTTCACTGAAAACTACGTGTTTTACTTGAAAATTCCGAGTTATTTCCAGGCATTCTTAATTGACCTGTTGTTTGCTAAAATTCCGCGTTTTACAGAAGTTCAGTTTCAGTTCAGGCTCAAGTTTTAAATGTAAACGTCTATTTCCTGGAATAAGTTGCGCTTGCATCGAGTACAAATATTGAGGGAGCGTTTTCTGTGGAGTAAACCAAAAATCGACCATCTACGTTTTTCGTCGTTTGTATTTCGCGATCGATTTAGGAATTTCTTTCGGAAGAGTTTATAACTGCTCAGTGGGGCTAGACAAGGTGTATTCGACACTCGCTAGCGATTATGTTTCGATTGAAAAATATATGGAATTGACATAAGTGTCACGTTACTATCTCGGTGGCTTACGTCAATTCCATACATTTATCAATCGAAACATAATCGCTAACGATTGTCGAATGCAACTTGTCTAGCACCACAGAACTGGGTTAATGTAATCATATATATTTTTTTTTTTTTATTATGTGTGGACACAAATAGTATTGCAAACTTACAAATAGGTTAAACACTTTGAATAAACATGACCTAATTAACCTCGTAAGGCTCGGTGTGCATTAGGATGTACATAACCAAGGTAATTTAATTTAGCTACCCCGCAAAATCTTATCCTTCATGCAACCGCCAAGCAGAATTTCGGGTTCTCTGCCTTTTCGTCGACATATCTTTGACAAATGCATCATTTCGCAACCTATTAATTTGCCAACCCGCTTTTTTTTCTGTACCTACAAATATTTCACATACATACATGATATCACGCCTTCATTCCCAGAGTGGGGTAGGCAGAGTTTCAGAAATACCACATTTTGCACAATCAGGCCAAGAAGTTGCAAGCCCATCACCTAACAAGACAAGCCTTTACTCTTACGACATCCACGGGAAGACATGGAGTGGCATTATTCTAACCCGGCAACCAACCCGGGGCGGGATATTTCAGGATTTTTATAAACCTAACCTAACCTAACCTATCGGGTTCTACACGATGGTCCTGAAATAAATCCAGAATTATTTACAGTTTGGGAAAAAAACGCGGGTTGCCGAATGATACGTTTATGAAATGAATCATTTGTGAAACTTTGGTTATGAAATGATGGGATCCCAGAATTTTGACATCGACTTGGCTTATGAGGTACCCTTAAACGTTGTTTGAGAGTGGCAAGCTAATTAAATCCCAGTCGACTTTGTTCCAGTATCGACGGCGGGGGTGGAGGCGGTGGTGGGGAGGAGTGCGTCCCTCCCCTGCGACGTGGAGCCCGACTCCAACGAGGACCGCGTTTACATGGTGCTGTGGTTCCGGCACTCGGGAGGGAAGCCGCTGTACAGGTGAGTGAGGAACAGGACTTAATCCCACGGCAGTAACTATTAAACAAGATGTTGCGGACGATCTTTTTTGGTGAATTGGATGTTCTTGAATGAATTCGGTTAGAAGGACCAATGTAGTAACGAAAACAGTTCGCTTCTAAGGACCAGTCGGTTTTTAAAAAAAACCTCAAATTTCGAAAGTTCTTATCATTTCGACAGATCAATCAGGTTTGAAGGATGAATCGTAGTCAAATTTAAATGATAAATTAAATTTGTAAAGATTTGTTTAGACAAATGCGGTTTGAAGGACCAATGAAAGGGTGATATTCGGGGTTGATAAAAACGTGAAAGAGATTTTATCAAAATGGAGATAATATTTGAAGTAGAAACGTTAATATTTAATGAAACACCTTGAGACGCTCCCTCAAATACAAGGAAAAATCTGGATCTGGAATCTGGAGCTGGTTATGTCGGACGCGGTGGTGGGATTCTCCCTCCACACCTGTGTTAGCGAAGGCCGCAGGTTATGCTCGTAATTTGACTAAGACCCACACCTGGGCTGGCAAAGATTTATGTGGTTTAGAGCAATCCGGCTTGAACGACTAATCGCAGTTTTTAAAACGATTCGATTCAAATGAACTTTTGGTTTAAAGGGTATAATCCTGGGCTGAGATTCTACACGGTAATAACCATATCGTCTTTGACGCGTTTCCGTATTGTCAACGTTTTCATAACTCTTATGTCATTTACAATAGTGGCAACTGTGACATAAACGATTCTTAAACACGTCAAATTCGATATCGTTATAACGTAGTAGAGTGGAGGCCCAGGTCTAATGACCATTCGGTTCGAAGGACCGATCAAGTTTGAACAAGCAATCTGATTTGCAACGTCTTTTTACCTTGAGAGTTATGAAAAATATTCAGAGTACTCCTCATATAAGAACATTTAGAACAAATAAAGAGACCCAAAGTCCTTTTGCAGCTTTAAAGTCTATAAATTTCTAAGGTCCTTTCATGTAAACGGCCATATTTATCATAAAACGTCAAACACTTTACAAGTAGACCTTTAGATTTTTATTATGATTTTTTCTAAAGATAGCAAGATCCTAAAGAAGCAAGAAACAAATAATATCCACGTGATACCTTTTCACTTAAATAAAAACACCTCGTATGTATCGAGCCACGCAAGCGACAGAGCGACAACCCTAACAAATTCCAATATAAAAGACAAACTTACGTAGTAAGCTAAAAAGGCGCCTCCGTCTCTGTTGCCCTTTAGAATTGTATGTAAATTCTTTAGTTCCAAATTTTGCCACTGGCAATGTTAAGTTTGGAAAGTCACCTTTGTAATGCAGGTATGTGTCAGCGCACGTTAAATTGGTGGTGATTGGGCTAGGGTTGTAAACGCTTGGATGGATACGGTCTTTGATACGCAGCGGTGCGAATCAGTTGGAGGATTTAGTTTTTAGTTAAGAATTTTTGTGACGAATATTTCATAATATAATAATTGGGTGTCCTGCTTTTTCGCACAACATTGCCCAAACTGATTCATTTCACAAAAATATTATTCGATCAACCACTTTGTTTTCTGGAACTGTAAATGTGTCAGGATTTATTTCAGGCCCATCGTGTAGGTTTTCATTTTGTAAAAAATCCTGAATTATTTACAGTTTTGGAAAGAGCGTTTGTCCAAATGATATTTTTGGAAAATTAATCAGTTTCAGGAAAAGTTAGAGGAAAAGTAAAAAGAAGATATCGACGCCCCCGAGCAATAAGTCGGTAATCGCAAAAAGTAAATTTTACAGGAAAAAATATTTACTGGTTTTGTTGAATATCTTTGCAACCGGCTGGAGTACTAAAAGCATTGATATATCAAATGAAAGCTATTTTTTCAAGGAATATAATTTATACAATATTGTTTTACAATATGCATTCAATATTAAGAAAGGAGAGAAAATGCCTTTTACAGATGATGAGTTAAATTATAATCCCAGCAATAGTGACTTACTGGGTTATTGTGGTAAATCTTTTAAAAGTATTTATTTGTTACTGCATAATATTGACATTTATAACGATATTCTCTGTTCGAAGGGCTGTACGTAATGTGTTATTGCTAAGGTTTTTATAGTAATTTAAAACCAGACAAAATAACTGCATTGTATTATAGCTTTGTTGTTCTCAGGAATATAATAACAATATATTCAAGTAACCGTGCAATATTGAATGACATCGAAATAATAAAATGACATAGTGTAGAAGAAAACTATCATAAATAATTAATCTAATAAGATTATTTATTAAAATAATCAAACAAATTAAACTAGCATAAAGTAAAGAACAAAATTATTCAGTTATAATTATTATATTATTTATATCAACATTTTCGTAGAGTTTTAGTCATTTAAATTAGTCTAGTCTTGTCACAAATTCTGTCCCAACTATTTGGTTGTTTTAAATTTAATAAAAGAATGTACGATGTGCTTCTGTTTCTTGGCTATGCGTAAATATACTTCGGGACTTCAGTACTTTTTATCTTAAAGATGCAGCGGGATATCAAAGAGAATCGTATTGCAGTTATAAGCTACCCAGGTGCCCATTTTCGGACTCGTCAAACCCTCGAATATATCAAAGAAATGTATCTACCGTACCATCAAGCGATATATAGAAATGGGCTTGGTCAATGACAGGTCAAGAAGCGGTCAACCACGTAAGACACGGAAACCAGCGGCAATAAAAGCTGTGGCCAAACGAATTCGTAGAAATCCACTCCGCAAGCAGAAAATCATGGCTAGGGAAATTAAGATTTCACCAAACAAGACCTTAGACTTGGGGATTATCGTCAAAGTACGGTCACCGGCTGACTGCTGCTCTGCGACATATAAGAGCAACGAGAGCGAAGGAGTTGTGGCAACGGCATGCAAAATTTCGTAATATTTTGTTTACAGACGAAACATTTTTTATCGTGGAACGAAACTGCCGTCCTCAAACTAAAAATCAGTTAAATACAAGAGGATCATTTGAGTTATGACCAAAACGTTTTAAAGTATACGTGTCTAAAAACTGGTGCGCGATATCCAAGTAATTCATATACACTTACATTTGAGGCTTCTTTTATATTTATATATAAAGTTGGTATGTTTTTACTTTCTTTTTATAACTGAAGTCTTCAATTTTTCTTTTTAGCTATAATAAGTACACACATGTGGATATGGATCCGTTGAATTTTATGAAATAAATTACATGACGGTTAAAATATGTTTAGCGGCCTTCTACCTCAGAAATTCAGGTTATACGGGATAGATTTTTCAAAAACAAAACAGTTATATAGAAAACGTAACTAAAAGTCATGATATAGCCGCTTTCTAGCAAGGTATGTCTAGTTAAACCTATGCAAAAAGACGTGATTAGAAAACGGCCACGCGACTTTAATTGCCTTCTAGATTAAAAAAGCTAAATGTGGTGAATTTGATATGATCTATGCTTGAGAAAGAGGCGGTTAATTGAAGAATAAATAAAAAAAACTGGTCTTGTGCTATGAATTGCAATCAAAATATATTTTTATGTCCAATAATTTGGGGAAGCTGCTGCCTGTATTGGTCAAATTGCATTAGGTAAATGATGTTTATTACATCGATCGAAACTGTCGAATTAAAAGTCTGAGCATTTTGGGATGGATACAAAATTGAACAGAATATAGGTCGCATAGACGAAAAGCAGCTGTATTTTTTTCACCCAGATTAAGTAGTACTTACTTGCTACACGATTTCTAAATTTGGATTAACTGCGCCAACTTTTGAGAACATGTCACCTTGGTCGGAAGCATTTTTTCTTCAACGAAAAACGAGAAATGCTGTGATGACTTACAAAATATGAATTTATTCTAAATGCGGTATAAAAGCATAATGCAATATATTACTACGTCAAAGCGAATTAAATATCAAGTTGTATAATTACAAATTATAGGTATTTTTAGCCAAGGGAGGGCAAAGGTGTAATTTTTTACCACTTTAATTAAAACCGCTTTTTGGTCTTGTTTTACGTTTAAAAATTGGCAGCTATCAATTTTTTATCGCCCTCAGCGTTAAGTAACTGCCATTTGGTAATAAAAGCCCAAAAATTATTCATTTAGCCGCTAGCATGAAGGCTGTATCTCGGTGGTTTCTAAAAATATTGACACCAAACCCAGATATTTAGATCGATAGCTAATAAGCAGTTGAATCACGCTGTATCGATTACTCAAAAAGGTCGTATGATCCTTTAGCCGCATTTTTGTTTAAGGACAGCAGAAAAGTTCAACCGCCAAAATGACAAAGTTTACGCTCATAGCTCTGCTCTCAAGAAGATTTTGAAAAAAATCCTAGAGTAGAAAGAGGAAACCACCCTGCATATTTCATGGTTTTGTGGGAGTGTCTTACTAAGGTGTAACACAGCTTCGATTTTGTGAACGAGGCGTAAAAATACGTGCGATAAACTATGAGAATAATATTTTGGATAAGGTACTTAAGCTATAAAATGATAATTAATTCGCCGGCAAGCATTGCCTATTTCAACAAGACTCGGCCCCAGCATACAAAGATAAAACAACGCGAAGTTGGCTGGAAACGCATTTAACCGGACTTTATTGCAGCTGAAGATTGGCCTTCGGGAAGTCCGGATCTTAATCGGTTGGACTACCGCCTGTGGGACATTTTAGAGGAGAAGGCCCGTTCTAAGCCTTACCGTAATGTTGGGACTCTGAAGGCAGCGGCTTCTATACCCATCAAAATGAGCGTGCTGTCATAAACGAGTGGCTAGACCGTTTGAAGGAGTGTGCTAAAGCTAAAGGGTGGTCATTTAGAATAAATGTTTTATTTTTAGGAATCCATATTATAATGTCAATAAAACAACCCTTCAGGGCCCATTCTACGAGGGCCAGAATATATGGCATGACTAGGTATCTATTTCTTTCTAATTTCTAATCGAAGGCAGAGATAAACGTACCTTGCGATGGCCAAGCGGCAAAAAGAAAGAAGGTATTATGGGATAGCGGTTCGTGACATGATCTGATTTGGCATTACATAGTACGCAAATAGTTGTTACTAATATTTACGAACGAATACTGTCCCTTTAAAACTTTGTTAGTAGCTAATGCCGTGTTAAATTTATTAAATTAAATACAGTATTATCGTTTACCAAAAACTTCATAAAAATATTTACGCCAATAAACCGGTAATCACATCTTACCAAATATCAAAATAATAAATACATTTGTATTGATGTGTAGCGACACTTTTCTCGTAGCATTTTGAATTTGCAGTTTCCCTACAATAAACACGTCGTTCTTAATATCTTCATCAATTGTATTAAAAAAAATCGGAAAAAAATATATATGATGTATTCTTACCCGTAGATTCCGAATTTCTCATAACAATAAAATGTCCATAATATCACATTACCGACTTCTTGCTCGGGGGCGTCGATATAGTTAATAAAAATAAATAAATAAATAAAGAAATAAAGAAATATCACGGGACAGTGTCACACAAATTGACCTAATCTCAAATTTAGCTCTACGATAAATATACTTTGAGAAATAAATACTTAAATACATAGAAAACATCCAAGACTCGGGAACAAATATTCATGCTCATCACACAAATATCGGAACTTACCGGGATTTAAACCCGGGACCGCAGGCTTCGGAGGCAGGGTCACTCCCAACTAGACCAACGTGTCGTTAAACGTCAACGTGAAGTTAACAATCATTATATTCATACCATCATTACATTTTTTTTATCTGCAACTATTTCTGGAAATCCGAAACCATAACTGATAGAGGGACACTGCCTTACCGTTAGGTCTTTTTTAGGGTTCCGTAGTCATCGAGGAACCATTATAGTTTCGCCATGTCCGTCTGTCCATCTGTCCTCGGGTAATCTCAGAGACTCTTGGTACTACAAATCGGTTATTTGGCATAGTTACACATTAAAATTACGCTGGCAAAGTTGTAAAATAAAATCTTGAAAAAAAGAGCAATCCCATACAGGTAAACCAAACAAAAAAAAAAGTGTTTCTTATTACAAATTTTTGGATTTGGGGCACCGTTTAGGAAATTAAGAGAGATATAGATAAATTTCCGTGGATGTCGTAAGAGGCAACTAAGGGAATAAAACGTTGTAGTAGTTACTGTTAGAGGATAGGCTTGCTACCTGTCACTAATACACTTGGGTCATACACAGATTTAGGTTAGCGTATTTCCTGTGGATACTCCGGAAGTTAAAGTTTTTAAGGCCTAATTATCTAGCTAAGCCCATTCCCGCATAAACGGCGTCAGGACTGCTTAAATCCTATAAAAACAAAATCTATTTGCGCACAAGCTTTTAACTATTGACCACAGGACCCACTTGTAAAAAACTTTTTGACCTGATTGTGCAAAATAGAGACACACAATAAAATTATAAACAAGTCTTTTAGAGTTGTTGCTATTTTAGTAGCTCTGCCTACACCACTTACTTACTTACAATGTGGATTTACACAAATCTATGTAAGGACATTTGAACTATTGGACCGATTTAAGAATGGGTGGTGCGTAATTTGTCCAAAAGCTTCAAGAGGGCATTTACTATAAAACCTCCTTTCTACAAAACCTACCGTATCAGCAAGTGTTGTTCGGTGTACATTGCGTAGTTTATAGAAAGCCTAGTTATCAGAGAACTCTTTAACTTTGCAATGTTAACCGAACCTTATGTGTTTTTCTACTATAAACTATAAGGGACATGATTTTTACGGGAAATTAACCGAGATTTACCTTATTGGGCAATCGTAATAAAAAGTAATATTAGTGATTATCCCTTACGGACCGTTCAAATGTAAATCACCGTAAATCATGTCAATATCTTCCAAGAGCTTGAAGTTCTTTGTCATTTGGAATCTAAAAAACCTTTGCCTGTGACTTTGTCTGCGTTGAATTGGTTTCACGTTATTAAAATGAAATTATGAAAAATATAAACCCCCCGTCTTCCCGTGGATGTCGTAAGAGGCGACTAAGGGAATAAGGGCTTGTAGTATTTTTAGGCGATGGGCTTGCAACCTGTCACTAATACACTAGTAAACTTCTTGGCCTGATTGTGCAAAATGTGGTTACAGAATTATCAACAAGTCTTTTAGAGTTGTTGGTATTTCTGTAGCTCTGTCTACCCCACTCTGGGAATGAAGGCATGATGCTATGTATGTATGAATGAAAAATATCCGAGATAAAAAGTATTCAATACTTTAATTTTAGTCATAGAGTACCTAGATACCAGAGAGCTTCGGTTGCCTAGTGGCTTAAATAGGGCATAGTATAAACAGAATAAGTTTTTGACCAAATATTCATTTTTATGTCAAGCTTTAGCATACGTGGTAATGCTTTTTTTTCAAAGTCATTTACTAAATATAATATCAATGGCAATGTTCCACTTTTATGAAGAAGGAAAAACGTCAAAAAGAAATCAGCTGGCTTATTAGATGAGCTACGTCGATGACTTTAGTAATTTGATCCTTCAGAGAAACTCCCAGCATAGCTTATTCCATAGCTCGCTGAGAGACTTTGAATTTGTGGAACAGCCACACCGTGAGTATCGTCGTCTTGGTTCCGTATATCATGATAGATAAGACGCAGATTAATGACATTTGACTCTTAAAAAAAATGCACTTGCTTAATATTCCACAAACGGATCCCTTATTATTGATCCCTGATTACGGACCCCTTATTTATTATTATTAATATTGCCACTCCATGTCTTCCCGTGGATGTCGTGAGAGGCGACTAAGGGAATAAAGGCTTGTAGTACTGTTAGGCGATGGGCTAGCAACCTGTCACTAATACACTGGTAAACATCTTAGCCTACTTGTGCAAAATGTGGTTACAGAACTAGAAACAAGTCTTTTTAGAGAAGTTGTAGCTCTGCCTACCCCACTCTGGGAATGAAGGCGTGATGTTATGTATGTATGTATTTTGAAATGTATATATGTTTTATGATACGATCTCCATCGAAATACCTTTCATTGGATGTATCATTTCATCAAACGTTTTTTTTCTGCTGAAACCATAATATTTTCAGGGTATTTTAAACATTAATTACGTAGATTATGTTAGGTTAGATATTTAAGATACCCTGAAAGCATTATGGCTTCAAGAGAAAATAGCGTTCGATATAATGATATATTCGATGAAAAGTGTTTTGATGAATTTATAGACACCCCAGAGCCACCACACGACGTTCACCTTCACCTTATAATTTAAATCAACCAATCAGAGGCAAGATCCGATACTAGACAATCATATCAGCAACTATAATGTTGTCAATATACGGGCAAACAGGGCAACAGCTTTCTAGTACTAAGAGTCATTCTACTTTTCGTTGTACATAATATTTAGCCACGTTCTCACGATTTTTATTTAATAAAACGGTACAGTGTTGTATTTTCTAACTTGAAACTCGAAAAGTGACATAAATAGGCTTATATTTTGAGTTATCGTAAATCACAAATAGTAATTTGTATTAACTTTAAAGTGAGTAACGCAGTGGAAGTTGATCTCCCCGCCTTTTCTATGGAAAAAGTGCAATTTACCACTGAGTTACCAATTTTTTTTAACGATTATTGTGTAATTTGATAGTTTTTGGTTTTGAATCCGTTAAACTTAAACGTATTAGGTTCATGTTATTTATTTTTTCGCGGATTCATAATTCGGTATATTTTTTATTAGACAAGAACGAAAAATGTACATTAAAAAATAGAATGTTCCGATTCCTAGTTAGACTACGGAACCCTCATACAAATTAAATAGAAACACAAAAAGTATGTACAAAGGAAGAGAGATACATAAAACAGCGGATGGCTAAACGTATAACAATTTAAGAGACAGAAGATAAAGATAAAGATAGCTAACAAAAACGTATAAACATATCCTCATATGTGGATATGTTTATACGTATTTGTAGTACAGACAATATTGTCTGTACTTGTGTTGAGGCTTTACGAAATAGGGGACGTAAAAACTCTTCGTTATTTCCCATTACGCTGCCCGACCCATCATTTTTTTTTTCAATTTATGCTAAGTTAGTGGAATCTGAGACCCATTTCAATTCTCAAGACTATAATCCTAAGACCTCAAATGCGTTGCCAACTCTGAGGACTAAGATGGAATGCCTCTATGCTAAACACAACAATGCGAACACTGTTGCTTGGCGGGTGGTTAATGGATAAGATGGTGGTAGCGACCCGGACGGACCCTGCACAGGGTCCTACCACTAAACCTCTGTAACTTTCTGTTGGCTTCTTTCTAGAAATCGATCAATTTTTTAATTGCAGGTAATTAATCACTTAATTTTAGGCGCCAACATACCTTATTTAAATAATCACGGTTGTAGAGGAGACCGAGGTGAGTTGTAAGAGAGGTGAGTTGTGACAAAACCGATTTCTCTGCACCTATAACAATTAGTAAGCTGACAACTTCACGCAAACTGTGGAGTTTCGAAAGAGCAACGAATTTGCGAAGTTTTCAGCTCGATACACTGTCATAGGTTCAGAGAAATTGGTTTAGTCACTCCTCGGTCTCCCCTACACTGTTTGACAGAAACTCATTTCATAGAATGAAAGACATCGCAGATTTTTCATTTCATAGAAAGCTAATTTCTGCTGTAACCGTACTGTTTTCAGCTTATTTTTTGATGTCGCGGATCTAACCAAACCTATCCTACGTAACTCATGCTTAAGATACATACATAACATCACGCCCTCATTCCCAGAGTGGGGTAGGCAGAGCTACCGAAACACCAACAACTCTAAAACAGCTTGTTAATAATTCTGTAACCACATTTTGCACAATCAGGCCAAGAAGTTTACCAGTGTATTAGTGACAGGTTGCAAGCCCATCGCCTAACAGTACTACAAGCCCTTATTCCCTTAGTCGCCTCTTCCGACATCCACGGGAAGACATGGAGTGGCACAATCCTAACCCGGCAACCACACGGGCTAAAACACGGGCACGGGCATGCTTAAGATAATCTGAATAAATTGAGGTTTCAGCAAAAATTAGCTTTTTAAAATTAAAATTCTGCGAAGTGATACATTTACAACAAGAGGACACCAATTTACAATATCGTTTCGTTAATATCAGGGCTTTGTTAATTAACTGCATAGTAATGCAACGCTTGCCTCCGTGTAAAGCGCCTAGTGGGCGATTAAATTGCATCAAACATGATCTCGGTGGCATATATCATCAAGTGGCAACATGTTCGTCGGTTCGTTACCTCTTGAGCGATGGAGCTGTCTTGTAGGCTAGGTATTAAGGCCTTTGAACATTCTACCGCACTAAGACTGATGAAAGCCTTAATTGATTATTTATTGCTTTTAGCTTTTATTAAAGTGGTAAAATGAGGCCGATGCCAGATAGGCATAGATGTACATCGTAAGAACTCGCTAACTCGCAAGACCTTGCATCTTGCCAAATTGAATGATTTAAAATCAGTGAGAAGTAATACTCGTAGGAGAAAAACTTAACTAAAGGACCAGTGGTGCTAGACAAGTTGCATTCGACAATCGTTAGCGATTATGTTTCGATTGAAAAATAATATGGACGTCAATTCCATACATTTATCAATCGAAACATAATCGCTAACGATTGTCGAATGCAACTTGTCTAGCACCACAGGGCTGGGATTCTACACGGTAACAACGATATCGTCTTTGACGTGTTTCCGTATTGTCAACGTTTTGATAATTCTTATGTCATCTATAATAATGGCGAACTGTGACATAAACGATTCTAAAACACGTCAAATGCGATATCGTTATAATGCAGTAGAATACAGGACCTGGGCTGGGATTCTACACGGTAATAACGATATCGTATTTGACCTGTTTCCGTATTGTCAACGTTTTCATAACTCTTATATCATTTACAATAATGGCGACTGTGACATAAACGATTCTAAAACACGTCAAACACGATATTGTTTTAACGCAGTTGAATAGAAGCCCAGGGCCTCTATTCAACTGCGTTTTATAGATATCACGTTTGACGTGTTTTACGAGTAGAACGGTTTATGTCACAGTCGCCATTATCATAGATGACATAAGAATTATCAAATCGTTGACAATACGGAAACACGTCAAAGACGATATCGTTATTAACGTAGAATTATGGCACTGTTGTATGTAGTTATGTACATAAATTATATGGAGCTTACGTCTAATTTCAAATATAGAATGACGAACGGTCTATACAGATGTGTTACAACTACACACAAACAGGGCCTCTATTCTACGACGTTATAACGATATCACGTTTGACGTGTTTTAGAATCGTTTATGTCACAGTCGGCATTATTGTAAATGTGAAAGAATTATCAAAACGTTGACAATAAGGGAACACGCTATCGTTATTACCGTGTAGAGTTCCAGCCCAGGGCTTCTATTCTACAACGTTATAATGATATCACATTTGACGTGTTTAAGAATCGTTTATGTCACAGTCGCCATTATTGTAAATGACATAAGAGTTATCAAAATACGATATCGTTATTACCGTGTAGAATCCCAGCCCCGCCCTGATATTGATTTATTGAGTTTCAATACTGTAGCATAAATTGACGTAATTATATAAAAAGCGGCCAAGTGCGAGTCGGACTCGCCCATGAAAGGTTCCGTAGCAGCAAGTATCATAATATAAAAGTTCGTTGTAGCTTTGATCAATGTTTTTATGACGTATTAAAAAAAACTACTTACTAGATCTCGTTCAAACCAATTTTCGGTAGAAGTTTGCATGGTAATGTACATCATACATTTTTTTTAGTTCTATCATTCTCTTATTTTAGAAGTTACAGGGGGGGGACACACTTTTCTACATTTTGGAAGTGTCTCTCGCGCAAACTGTTCAGTTTAGAAAAAAATGATGTTAGTAACCTCAATATCATTTTTGAAGACCTATCCATAGCTACCCCACACGTATGGGATTGATGAAAAAAAAAATGAGTTTCAGTTCTAAGTATGGGGAACCCCCAAAATTTATGTTTTTTTTCTATTTTTGTGTGAAAATCTTAATGCGGTTCACAGAATACATCTACTTACCAAGTTTCAACAGTGTAGTTCTTATAGTTTCGGAAAAAAGTGACTGTGACATACGGACGGACAGACAGACAGACATGTCGAATCTATAAGGGTTCCGTTTTTTGCCATTTGGCTACGGAACCCTAAAAATGGGGGTGTCGTAAGGAAAAGCTTTATTTTAACATTGTATGATATTTTTTTATTCTATACTTTTAAAGCGCGAGGCAGAAAATACCTCTGGAAACCGGCTGCAGTCGATTCTCATTCTTATTTTGTGGATATCAGATTAAATTTTCTTTTGAAGTTTTTTGATAAACCTCTTTAAACCGCGTAAGACTCAATACCTATTTTAAATATAAATATTGACGACACGCTAGCCTAGTAGGTAGTGACCCTGCCTTCGAAGCTAGGGGTCCTGGGTTCAAATCCCGGTAAGGGCAGATATTTGTGTGATGAGCACGAGTATTTATTCCTGCGTCTTGGATGTTTTCTATATATTTAAGTATATTTTTCTCTATATAAGTAATTATATCGTTCCATAGTACAAGCCTAGAGCTTAGTTTGGGACTAGGTCAATTTGTGTGACATTGTCCTGTGATATTTATTCATTTATTTATATCGTAATTTCAACCTTGTTGTTTTAGTTATAGGGTGCATTTTATATTTGACATTATGTCCTCAAGCAAGAACCTGGAGGCTCAGGGTAGAATAGTGCTGTAGGCACAATGCTCAAGTTCTATCCCACCTCGGGCTAATCCTCATTGCTTTTGACAAATTATCGTGTTGCCAACGTTAACCTCGGAGGCCCAATATAGGTACTACGTTCAAACTAGAAGATTTTTGCAAGTGGGAAACTGACTCTACCAAGAAGGAATTAAAGTTCAGTTACGTTTGCTCTTAAATGCCTTTTTCAAATTAGAAAGAAATAAAAATGTACTTAAATCTCATTTTAATATAGTTCAAACTAAATTGCCTTTATTCTTTACCTTCTATGGCACATCGGGTCTCACGAGGTTGTGATAGATATTATTTAATTGACAATAATAGCAGACGAGTTAAAAACAATACAATAACAATGAGTGTAAAGTCCCTAAATTAATTAATTTCATGTAATCACACAAACTACATAGTAAAATTAATTAAATAGAGATGTTTGCTACGCTCTACGTGTAGAGCAATTACTGCTGTGAGATCGTAGACGCTCTACGGCGTAGCTACGAGCTACGTTTGAGCTAAGTACACAAAGTGTTTTGTATTGAAATTTGAGTAAACATGAAATGAATGAAATGATATTTTAATATGTATGGTGCCGGGAGCTGTAAACGTCTCATATTATGTATGATATATGAAGGTAATATACATATTAAAATGGCATATTCATTGAGATTTCAAGTAAACAGAAAATGTTGATATATTTTTTCTGTGAGAGAAATTCAAAGATTTGCGTTCTAGAAACAATCTTGGTGTTTTAATTTTACAGTAAAGGGTTAAAAAAAGAAAATAGACTTAGAGATATATTCATACGTCGCCGTACTCAGAGATATATTGGAGATAATTAACTCTTTCCTGTTTCAAACTTGTGTATGAAAATATTTTTTTAACTAACAATTTGAAAAGCAAAACATTATCATTGCATACATACATACATAGCATCACGCCTTCATTCTCAGAGTGGCGTAGGCAGAGCTACAGAAATACCAAGAACTCTAAAAGACTTGTTGATAATTCTGTAACCACATTTTGCACAATCAGGCCAAGTAGTTTACCTTTGTATTTAGTGACAGGTTGCAAGCCCATCGCCTAACAATACTACAAGCTTTTATTCCCTTAGTCGCCTCTTACGACATCCACGGGATGACATGGAGTGGCACTATTCTAACCCGGCAACCACACGGGGGAACACATTATCATTGTATTAAGGTTAAAATAGTAAAAGTTTATTATTTGCTGCTTGTCAGTTTTTTCGGCGGTTTAATCTTTTAGTTAATTTTTTTTCAATTTTATATTTTTTGTGGCTATAATTTTAATACACAACTCAGCATTAAAATCTGTAAGTGAACATTAAATAACCCCTATTTACCCACCCTTAGGGTAGGTATTTCCGAAATCATATCCAATATCAAAGTCCTATCATACATTAAAAAGGTAACTCATCTTTTAAGCGAATTTCACTTAATCGAATATATCATTTTTTATCGGATTTCATTTTGCCGAACGCTATTTTCTGCTGAAACCATAATGTTTTCATAACGTAGGTTAGATAGTTCGGTTAGATGTTTAAGATACCCAGAAAACATTATGGTAAGCATTTTTTTATGAATATGTACCTCTCTGTCCTAAAAAGCAATCAGGGGCCTGCGAAGAGAAAGTTATCTAATTGATTAAGTAACAGTATTCCCGGATCTACAACAATAACCGAAATTAATAAGTTAATAAACCGATAAAAATGCATCGTAGACAGACAAATAAACAGAAAAAGCTTTCCGGTCATTTTCATACTTAAAATGGATTTTTTCAAGTAGAAGACGAAACCTGACTCCTAGAAGTCTTGAACTGGGCCTCTATTCAACTGCGTTATAACGATATCGTTTTTGACCTGTTTCCGTATTGTCAACGTTTTGATAACTCTTATGTCATTTACAATAATGGCGACTGTGACATAAACGATTCTTAAACGTGTCAAACACGATATCGTTTTAACGCACCTGAATAGAGGCAAAGATTTTGTGTATTTATCACGAGAGTCATTTGAGTTTTTCTTGATAGTATATCTGAAAATTTAAAAAATCCCCCGATTGATAACGGACTCTAATCACTACCCATTGGTCAAGCATAGGTCAGCTTCGTAGGCAGGGTCACCAACTAGGCTAACCTGTCGTCATGAGGTCTGTGTTTTTTTTAATGGGGTTGCTTTTAACCTCAGTCTCACCTGTGGGGCTACCATACCACGTGACAATCTCGGTGGCTTACGTCAATTCTATACATATGTGTAATCGAAACATAATCGCTAACGTTTGTCGAATGGAACTGTTTCTTCACTTAAATCTAGGCTGAGGAAGTCCTGGCTTGACCCTTGTACCTGATTTATGACTTGTGACTGTATGTCCTTTCTTCTTTTGATACTTATATTATATTTATTTATTTAGTAGTGTATTTAATTAGAAGTACCACAGTATATATTATCCTATTTAATAAATGTATATGTTTTGTATTTGAATGCTATGTTTGTCTTTTTAATTGTTGTTGTTGTAACAGAGTTCGCATTGTTGTGTTCCGGCGTGGGGATAAGAAAACCGGTGAAATTACTAGCATAGAGGCATTCCATCTTGGTCCTCAGAGATGGCGACGCATTTGAGGTCTTAGGATTATAGTCTTGAGAATTCAAATGTCTATGGGTCTCAGATTCCAAGTACGTTCAGGTGGCCTGAGTGCTCGTGTGCCTTCTCCTTAACATAAAAAAAATGTTGTACGTTTAGCCATCCGCTGTTTTATTTCTCTCTCAGTCGCTCAAAGGTTATCTGGAAGAGATCCTTTAAAGGGATAAGTTCGCCTTTGTACATACCTTTTATGTTTCTGGTTATTTTTTTACTTTGTTGTCTTTTTTGTGCAACATAGAGTTAACATACATACATACATACAACGAGGTCGAAGGTACACACTCACCCAGAAAAAAGCTTATTAAATTTTCTCATGAAAACACTAAGGTTACAAATGAAACTAATATAAGTGTTAAAAAGGGAAAGCAAATGCCTTATAATGCAAAAGTAAGTGTAAATGTCGTGAACACCTTATTTATGTAGGTTTATAACATTTTCCCTAAACTCTTAACGTACGGAAATTGCTATTTGCCAGCCGCAATATCCCCTTGCTAACACGTGTGCTACTTGTCAACATTTGCAACATTTACAACCACATACACACATAACATCACGCCCTCATTCCCAGAGTGGGGCAGGCAGAGCTTCAGAAATACCAACAACTCTAAAAGACTCGTTAATCCACATTTTTCACAATCATAAGAAGTTTCCCAGTGTATTAGTGACAGGTTGCAAGCCCATCGCCTAACAGTACTACAAGCCTTTATTCCCTTAGTCGCCTCTTACGACAACCACGGGAAGAAATGCAGTGGTACTATTCTGACCCGACAACCACACAAGGGATGATGGTAATAGGGATCTGTGACCCATTTGATTTCATTTCTCAAGACTATAATCTCGAGACTGCAATCCTAAGACCTCAAATACGTTGTCAACCCTGAGGACTACGATGGAATACGTCTATGCTAGCAATTTCACCGGTTGTCTTATCCCCACACCGGAACATGGGAACATTGATGCTTGGATGTTGGTCAATGGATAAGATGGATTTTTTTAACCTACAGCCAGTTGTGTTCGCATTGTTGTGTTCCGGTGTGAAAATAAGATGCAACCTGCAGGCCCATCACCCTAACAGTACAACCAACTCCCTTAGTCGCCTCTTACGACATACATGGGAAGACATGGAGTGGCACTATTCTAACCCGGCAACCACACAGGGGATGATGGTAAGTGGGATCTGTAAGATGGAATGCCTCTATGCTAGTGTGGCGGCCTAGCGACATCTAGTGACAACTTGTAACAACCAACTCGCCAGCGCCACCAGCGTCAGACAGTGCATCTAAATCTGACAGTGCGCTACATCGCGCTAACGAAGTTTCTTCAGTCGGTTGACTTGTATACCACTTCCAACTTCTTCCAAATGGATTTCGGTCCCTAGGCACAATACCCGCCTGGAGAGACTCAACAATGCGAACACAGCTTGGCGGTAGGTAAAAGGTTAAGAAAATCCATCTTATTCATTGACCTACAACCACGTTGTGTTCCGGTGTGGGGACAAGAGAGCCGGTGAAATTACTAGCAGAGACGCATTCCATTCTAGTCCTCAGGGTTGGCAACGCATATGAGGTCTTAGAATTGCAGTCTTGAGAAATCGAATCAAATAGGCCTCAGATTCCACTCACCATCCGGCCTGAGTGCTCATGAGCGTTATTCTTGCCATAAAAAAGCTGGTGGTAGCGATCTGGTCGGACCCTGCACAAAGTTCTACCACCACTAGAATATTTATGTTTCTATACAAATTAAGACGACACGTTGCCCTAGTTGAGAGTGACCCTGCCTCCGAAGCCAGCGGTCCTGGGTTCAAATCCCGGTAAGGGCAGATATTTGTGTGATGAGCACGAGTATTTGCTGCTGAATCTTGGATATTGTCTATGTATTTAAGTATGTATTTCTCTGTATACATCAATTTATCGTTGTCTAGTACCCATAGTACAAGCCTAGAGCTTAGTTTGGGACTAGGTCAATTTGCGTAACATTGTCCCATGATATTTATTTATTTTAAATCATTTACAATTTCCTATCAAGTTTTAGCGGTTGTAGGACCTGGTGCAAGGTCCATCGCTACCACCATCGTATCGTTCAACCTAACCCAAAGCAGCAGTGTTCGTATTGTTGTTTTCCGGTGTGGGGATACAACCGGTGAAATTACTAGCACAGAGACATTGCATCTAATTGTAAGTTCTCAGGGTTGGCGATTCTTGTACAGTTTTCTGATTGCAGTCTTGTGATTGTATATGTCTATGGGTCTTAGATTCCACTTACCATCAGGTGGGCTATGTGCTTGATAGATGATGCTGTAAAAAAACTTAATTTCCTTTTACACAAAGTAATTTCCATCTTTAATTCACTAACTTATGTAACAAACACAAAACTCCACGTAGGCTTTGCTTGGTATGAGTAAACAAAGTAGAACATAAATCTCCGACGTCATTAAAACGAAGGTAACTTATTCACTTTACCTGAAACTTGGCAAGAAAAATAACTTAACTAGGTAACTTAAGTTCTGAACGAAATTCTGAACAATTTGGTCGCAAAATCCTCGAATCCAGGGCAAATTGGCTGTTACAAACTCGTGTCTTACTGAAACACTTGGAACAAGTGTAATAACCACTGCAGCATCAGGTTTGAGGAGGTTCTATAATCAGAGTGCGCATTTTCTCACATATCTTTTTTAAGTCCTATTGTCGGAAGTTCGAAAATATTTTTCATACCATGTTACATCAAAATGATCACTCTTCTTAATGAATATTAATCACACACCAGTATATTTTTAGGATTTTAAAAATATCTACCAAGTCTACGACACGTTGGCCTAGTTGGGAGTGACCCTGCCTCCGGAACCAGCGGTCCTGAGGGCAGATATTTGTGTGATGAGCGCCAATATTTGTCCCTGAGTCTTGGATGTTTTCTATGTATTTAAGTATATATTTTCTCTATTTAAGTATGTTTATCGTTTGTCCAGTACCCATAGTACAAGCCTAGAGCTTAGTTTGGGATTAGGTCAATTTGTGTGGGATTGTCCATCCAATATCTGATACTCTTACAGTGAAAGAAACATTGTGAGGAAACCTGTCGAACAGAGCTGAGTTTGTAAGAGGGTATATAAATATAAATATCACGGGACAATGTCACGCAAAGATAAAGATATTTGTGTGATGAGCACGAGTATTTGTTCCTGAGTCTTGGATGTTTCTATGTATTTAGGTATATATTTCTCTATATAAGTCAGTTTATCGTTGCCTAGTACCCATAGTACATGCCTAGAGCTTAGTTTGGGACTAGGTCAATTTATGTGACATTGCCCTGTGATATTTGTTTTATTTTAAAAACGAAAAACGCGATGATGCCAGCACAGCTCTCGTAAGACAGCGCTTAACTCGTCGCGATGTAATTCCGCAGGTATCGCATAGCTGCATTAGCGTAATACAATTATCAATTTCCTCATAAAGTTTTAAGCATCTTATTTATCCTCTTTGCTCGCGAGGATTATCGCAAATCGGCTCAGCGGGCGGGTGAACGCTTATGTAGCGTAAGCGACAGGAGGCAACGGAGCGGGAGCGGAAGCGGAAAAGTTGCAATGAGGAAGGGATCGTTATTAGGTTTTGATCATAATCTCTAATGATTTTATTTCTGAACCTATAAATAATTCGTTTTTGGCCTCTATTCAACTGCGTTATAACGATATCGTGTTTGACGTGTTTTAGAATCGTTTATGTCACAGAGTTATAAAAACGTTGACAATACGGGAACACGTCAAATACGATATAGTTTTTACCGAGTAAAATCTCGGCCTTGGACTAGGTCACAAATTGACCTAGTCCAAAACTAAGTTCTAGGCTTGTACTATAAATACAAGAAACCGTTATAAATACTCACATAGAGAAATAAATACTTAAATACATGTTTGCTCATACCGGGAATCAAGCCCAGGACCGCTGACTGACTTGTTGACTTTCTTGCAGCTCTTTCTGTCAGCAGTAGTCACCTCCTGGGAAGCGCTGGTAGATGTATGACGTGTGAAAGTTCCCGTGCGGCCTACTTACTGAAATATATTTTATCTTTTTTAATCTTCTAGTAATTTGGTTTAAGATGCGCATGCCCAAACAATGATAGAGTAGCTCAATACGGACTGTTGCAAAGTAATGTACAGACGGTTCAAAAGCGCAGCATTCTTAAATAATAATTCAATAGCTGTTTATTTTTTCCTTTTTTTTATTTATTTAAGTTCGCATATAACAAGGCGTCATTTATCAAAAGCTCAGTTTTTAATGTAAACAGAAAGACTACAAACAGTTGCGAACATGAACACTTGGTTGTGAGTTAAATTATTTCCCCGCTATCTTTTATAACTTGCGCCACAACCTTACTTAATGTCACTGGTGTCATGTGTCGTTTTGTACTTCTAATAAATACTGAAGGTTTTCTAACAACGTGTGATCGAAAACAACGCTACAGCTTCTGCCTTACTACTTTCACCCCGCTGTTGCTTATGACTTAAGCTGAAGTTACAGATAATGTCACATAACTAACGAAGCAGGCTCCATGTGTCGGCCCTTCATAAATACTGAAGGTCTTCTATTAAAGTACGTTATAACTGAAGACAACACTTCGCTTCTACCTTACAACCTCCACTCCGCTGTCGCTTATAACTTAAGCCACAGTGTTAGCTAATGTCTTAGAGCTAACGAGGTGGGCGTCATGTGTCGGTCTCTAATAAATACAGAAGGTCTTCTAACATCGCGTGATCGAAAACAACGCTACAGCTTCTGCCTTACAACTTCCACCCCGCTGTCGCTTATAACTTGAGCCGCAGTGTTAGTTAATGTCGCAGAGCTAACGAGGCGGGCGTCATGTGAAGCTTTGTGCCTCTGATAAATACGAGGGGGATTTTGCCGAGCCGATAGCGGCGTGTTTTAAAAAGGCACGGGTTAAGGCTGCGGTTAGAAGGTAGCGATTTATGAGCTTTAGACAAGATCGACTGAGATAGTTCTAACAACAATACCAACAACAAAACAACAACGGGTTCGACAGATGTCATTGGTCACACAGCGGCATTGCCTCGCTGCAAGTATTTTCGTCACTTTTCAATCGTATGGGAAATTAGTCTGTGTGTATTTTACCTATGTAGAGGTAGTAGTTAGTAAGGCATGTTGTGGAAAGTGTCTAAGTACCAATTTTAAATTTAATCAATGTTAATCGACTATTAGTTCATACATTTTGACAACAGTTAAGACTCTAATCGCCAGTTAAGTGGTTAACATCGTATGGTGAAATTGGTACTAAGTCTATGTACCTGACGAAACCTGTGTTGTGGATGTAATGTGTATTTTCGAATTATATTAAGAAATAAATGATTTATAGTTCTAAGCTACCTAATTTAGAATGCACGCACTAAAATATATGTAAATTCTGACGCGACAACTAGTCGGTTAATATTTCCACCATGGAATATTCAAACCGCGGATAGATTAGGTTACTTCGAATCAAAATTTGACAGTTTCCACTTACAAAATATGTCAAATTTTAACTAGAACTGACATAATCTGTCCGCGGTTTGAATTTAGGAAGCGGCAGTAGGGTACCTGAACGCCTTACGGTTTATTTCCAAGCCCGCTGCAAGCTACACCACAGTCTAAACCCACCGATAGCGTATTAACGACGATGTTTACGCCAAGCGCCTTTGAAAAATCGCTGCAACGACCAAGGCTTCGTTTTGGGAGCACCGCTAATTGGCCGGGAGGCTGCCTGGAATGGCCCTTACTGAGAAATCTATCTCTTCGTTATCTTTTCAGAGGAAATGTTTTGAATTGCTCCGAATACGTGTTTACAATAGCTGATATTATTTATTTTTATCATATTTATGTATGAATGTAAACATAGAAATGTACAAAGGCGAGCTTGTCCCTTTAAGAGATCTCTTCCAGCTAACCTTTGGGTGATTTAGGAACATAAGAAAAACAAAAAGTGGCAACGAGTAGACATAAGTACAAAAACCTAGTTTATAGGGCGTGGATTAAGTTTTAGACTTATGCAGTGTGTGCATGTCACACGGGCATATATGTGGCGAACTAGCGACACCTAGTGACAACTTGTAACAAACAACTCGCCAGCGCCACCAGCGTCAGACAGCGCAACTAAATCTGACAGTGCGCTGCATCGCGCTAACGAAGTTTCTTCAGTCGGTTGACTTATATACAACTTCCAACTTCATCCTGAAGGACCTCGGTCCCCAGGCATAACACCCGCCTGGAGAGAGATCTCTCTATTGTTCTCTCTTCCCACATATATTTTATCAAAGCGCAGTTAACGATCTTACAAATCAAGTTTGAAAGATATTTTGTTAGTAACTTTTATTATTAAGGCGCAGTTAATTTTTTGAAGTTTGTCTTAGGAGCAATGTAACGCGTGCAACTTCCTATTACAAAACGATATTACGTAGATGATTTAATTTAATTGGCTCAATGTGTGATTACATTGCTTGCTGAATTCAATAGTAAGAAAAAATAAAGTACAACTAATGTTGCTGTTACAGTTTTTACGTTAATTAGTGTGTATATTAACAATTGTTAAAATATATGCCCGTGTTAAATTTACACGCTGTATGGAGATATGAATTCTTAATAAACATCTTGGCCTGTTTGTGCAAAATGTGATTACAGAATTATCAAGAAGTCTTTTTAGAGTTGTTGGTATTTCTGTAGCTCTGCCTACCCCACTCTGGGAATGAAGGCGTGATGTTATGTATGTATGTAAATTCTTAATTATATAGAAAACATCCAAAACTCAGGTATAAACACTCGCCCTCAAAACACAAAATATTTAACGAACGATGCATTCCACAATCATTGGCAAGGAAATATTCCCTGAAATTGCATATCTCGCGGTTGTGGAGATTCTTAGCATTTTAAATGCCAAAAAATGCCGTTAAATTTTATTTGCTATGCTATGGCTACTTGTTACAATGCATTTGGTAGTTTCCACCACACAGAGTCGCAATTACACAAGAAAAAGCAAAATTTTACTATGAAAAGTCTATGCAATCCAACCGATCAAAATAATATGCAAAAATCTATACTAATATGATAAATGGGACAGTAACTCTGCCTGTTTGTCTGTTTGTTACGCTTTCACGGATAAACGGTTGAACGGATGAACGGATCAATTCAGATAAAGTATGATATGGATTGATTTGAATGATGCTAACGGTATAGCGATAAACGACTTCTTTCGCGAACGAGTCGCGGGAAGTAGTAAATATGTTTGTAAAGATATCAATGTCTAAATTATTTGCCATGTTAAGTATTAATTTTGCTGCTTGCACGGATTAGACAGCTCTTCTGGGTATAGTTAAAAGACGCAAGAGATACAGAGATTGGGGTGTAGTACGTATATTTATATACTTAAAGTTAATTCAAGTCTCCTTTATGAGCAGAAGGGGCGTTTCACAAAAAGCCCGACTGGCTGTTCACAATGGAGTGTTGGCCCCTACTCTGATGTATGGAAGTGAATGTTGGGTGTGGCAGGATAAGCATGAAAGTCGTATAAATGCAGTAGAAATGCGCTCTTTGCGTAGCATGCGTGGTGTGAAACTGTTTGATAGAGTAAGGAATGAAAACATCAGAGAGAAGTGTGGTCTGAAAGAAGATGTAGTGACTAAGGTTGAAAAGGGCATGCTTCGATGGTTCGGTCATTTGGAAAGGATGGATGAAAAACGATTAACGAAAGTAATATACAGTGCGAAAGGGAGTGGAAGGGTCGGAAGGGGGCGCCCTAGGCGTACTTTTTTGAATCAAATCAAGGAAATACTCGAAAAGGGCCGAATCTTAAGTACCCGAAACCGACGTGCATGCATGACTCGATATGTGAATGTGGCAGAAGCGAAAGATGCCAGGATCGTAGCAAGTGGAAAGAAGTGGTCTCTGCCTACCCCTCTGGGAAACAGGCGTGATTTATGTATGTATGTATGTAAAGTTAATATAAACTTCTCTTTCCTCAGTTTCGACGTCCGCGGTCGAAGTTTCAACAAAGCGCTGCACTGGTCGGACCCGCTCGCGTTCGGTCGACGCGCGTACTTCGTGACGATGTCGCGCCCCGCCGCGCTCGTGGTCGACGCCGTGCAGCTCGACGACGAGGGCGTCTACCGCTGCCGCGTCGACTTCAAGAACTCACCTACGAGGAACTTCCAGATACGACTCACTGTTGTCGGTAAGTTGTAATCCATACTAATATTATAAATGCGAAAGTGTCTGTCTGTCTGTTACTTCTTCACGCTTAAACTGAGAAACCGATTTAGATGAAATTCGGTATGGAAATAGATTGGACTTTTATCCCGAAAAATTGTACAGTTCCCAAGGGAGTAGCGATAAACGACTTCTAAGCGGGGGAGTTAAATATAGTTGAATATTAAAAAAAAACTTTTCCCCGTGTGGTTGCCGGGTTAGAATAGTGCCACTCCATGTTTTCCCGTGGATGTCGTAAGAGGAGACTAAGGGAATAAGGGTTTGTAGTACTGTTAGGCGATGGGCTTGCAACCTGTCACTAATATACTAGTAAACCTCTTAGCCTGTTAGTGCAAAATGTGGTTACAGAAATATCAGTAAGTCTTTAGAAGTCTTTAGAGTTGTTGGTATTTCTGTAGCTCTGCCTACCCCACTCTGGGAATGAAGGCGTGATGTTATGTATGTATGTATGTATAAAAAAAAAACAATGTGCAAATGGCGAAAAAATATTTGGTCACAGATCCCGGGTATCTATTATTTTATCAGAAGACCTTTAACGAACTTATCTACGCAAAACTTGGAGCGATCACTAGCATAGGAAGCATCGATAAGTGAGTTTATCCACGTATAAGCTCCCTACTTGTCATTCGAATTCGCTACCAATATTCCGATGTCTGATAATAGTGATAATAAACATCGAGTAACCGTGAAATAGCCATGCTCTGTCCTCATCTTTCGAATTCAAGTGCTACTATGACAGATAAGGCCAAAGCGTGGCTTAGCTACTCCACGTTTATTAAGGGGGCACCGAGCTTTTTGCGCTCATTAACTTTAGGTATTTTATGCACTCTGTGTATGTGTGCGTATAGCACACCAGCAAGGAGCGAGCTGGAGCCATGCGCCGGCCGCGCGCCGCGCCTGACGAGCCGTGCGCCGATCCACTAGGCGCGGAGGTTGCTACCAATGTTTACAAAATAAAAAAACATAATCGATTCCGAATACTTTTATTCAAATATTGACTATAAGAAGTTAAAAACTTTTTTCAGTCTACATTTTTTTTTAAATTTGTTGTTTACTGTCGGTAGGTAAGGTAGGATTGAATTACTTGTATTGTTGAGGTACAGTCACATCACGAGATTGTTGAGCCACTCTAGAACCCACTCACAGATAGATAGATAATTTTTAATTAATGTCGTTTGTACATCTATGGTGTATTTAGCTAGTGTTAAGTTATTTATAATATTTATTGGGCAAATTGTTCGGCTAAAGAGAATAAATCATAAGTAAAAGCCGTACATCTTCCAATCGGCCATCTTCCCTCTCCGAAGGTTACCGGGAGAACCCTTTCATAGAAAGTTGACGGTAAATTTTGACGTAAATAATTTCTTTTGCGTGACTTGACGCTGTCATTAGGACAGAGTTCTATGGTGGCTCAACAACCCCGTGATTTAATGTGACTGTATATTGAAATGAAATAAAACCTAATTACCTTTATTGACAATATTCTAAGCACAAAATAAAGTGAACTCAATACCTAATGTAAAGTAATAAGAACGGCTGAGTAGGGCAAAAATCCCAGTCATGGACCCTTTCTTCAAGATATTATTTTTAACTGACTTCAAAGAAAAGGAAGTTCTCAGTTTGACCTGTATGTATGTATGTATGTTTGTCCGTGATTATCTCACGTTTGGCTGAACCGTTTTTAATGCGGTTTTCAGAAAAGTATTTGTTTCACATAGGAGAAGGTTTTGGTATTTTAACCGTCTTTAAAAAAAAGGATCTTAGTTTGTACGAATGTTTATCCATGATTATTTCCGCAAAAACTTCAATGTCTGATTCTGATCACTATAAAGTATAAAATTAAATTGATGTTTTAAAAAACTAAAAACTTAAAGCTGCTGTATCAATCACATATTTAGAAGTTCCTACTTAATGTTTGTATGTATATAATGTAATGAATAATGTACGCAGGTATCTTTAGAAAAAAATATTAGGACATAAGAAACAACAATAATCAATATCGGATTTTACTTCACGGCATTATTTTGTCTGTGTGAGTAAGCAATGTCATTGTCTATTTCTCCATCCAGTGAAAGACAAAAAATTTGGTCCATTGGCATCCTGTAATAAAACAGAACGTTTTGATTTAACTATAATTTATTTATTAACAGAATTAGTTTTTGGATGAAATTTTGTAATCCTCATTCTATGAAAATAATTCGTATTTGGAACTTACAATTCCATTGTGTGGTAAATTTTATAATCGATGTCAACCAATTCATTTACTCTGTAAATTGAAAAAATATAAAGATAATGTGAAAATTCATACTAAATTTATTAAAATGTTTTCCTATACACCTCTTACTATTTTTACGCATACCTCACCGGTTCATTAGGTACCTAACTCTTCGCTTAAATAAAAAAATATGAATAATTTTGCAATTTTACTCATTTGTTGAAATATAGTTGTTAGGTACTGAGTATTCTTACGGAGTATTCTCTTTGTATTCAGATTTCTGGAGATGTCTTGCTCTAGAAATATTCAAACCATCCCAAGAAGTAACAATATTATATAATTAATTATAGTAAAAAAAACCTCGGGTCGTTCTAAGAAGCTTGTTTTGCCTGTAAATGTGTTTTTTTAGCTAAATTACTTTTATATCTTGGTAAATATTCACCATAGAAGTGTATTTTTTATATACCTACCTACTAATTGAAAGAACTTCGCGTGTTGTTGAAAATTACTTGTGTAAATAAACCAATTTTGGCCCAAAACATCAAGACTACAACTAAACGATTACAAAGTCTTAGTAATACAAATCGATACATCTCGAAAATCAGTCTATGTTGCTACCGATTTATTTTCTCCTCCCTTAGCGTGGCATTTTGACAACTGTCAAATCAGGTTTCTTAGAACTACTCCACTATCAGTAGGTTTACGATTTTAACTAACTTCATTTCTTCACGCAAGCGTTTAGCATTGTGCTTTTGCCAACCCCTTCTCTTCCTTTCTTGGTTGTGTTTGTTCCCCATTTAAAATAAAGTGAATAATCACAAAAATCGCGATAAACGCAACCAACCACCAAGCGACACAGCCTCCACCTCCGACGGCCGAAGCCTGACTAATGCGGACATGGGGGAAACGTGACGGCTCTGGCTAAAATGGACGAAACGCGTGCGAATTTAGGTATTTCCTTCATATTAGTAAAATAAAAACACATTTTCAAATCTAAAGTGATGAATATATAGAAGACGTGTAGTTTTGTTGTAAATCCAAAACTGATGATCTTCCGTGAAGTAATTACGCCGTACTAAGTGTTTATTTTGTTATGTAGAGGTATCTTTGGATGTGTTTTCTATCGAGGGAAGTACAAGTAATCGTGTTTCTAAAGTATATGATAAATAGAGTGATTCCTTAAATATCTTACATATGAATTGCATAACTAAAGCTTCAGTAAAAACAATGCAGCAGGCGATCAAACGAACGCATTTTTTTCGTAATTACGTGTCGTTGCCTCGGCGCACTCTTAATAACGTTGCTAGAGTACAAGCAAGATCCTAAATGAATTCACTGTTGTTACTAATTTGTGTCTTCTAACAGAGAATAATGGTTTTATTTAATTTTAAAAAGAGATACAGACTATAGCGACGTAACGGGTGTTCTAAAATTTACGCAAGCTTTATTCGTCCGGATCGCTACCACCATCTTATCCGTTAACCACCCGCCAAGCAACAGTGTTCGCATTGTTGTATTCCGGTGTGGGGATAAGACAACCGGTGAAATTACTAGCATAGATGCATTCCATCTCAGTCCTCAGGGTTGGCAACGCATTTGAGGTCTTAGGATTATAGTCTTGAGAATTCAAATGTCTATGGGTCTCAGAATCCACTTACCATCAGGTGGCCTGAGTGCTCGTGCCTTCTCCTTAACATTAACAAAAAATATGGTAAATCTTGCGTAAGTTTTGGAACACCATTTAGAAAAAAGATTCACGGAAAGAAAATGTGTAATCAACTTCTTAACTACATGCGATATAGCTATTTAAAAGCTAGGAAATTGACATATTTGTATAGTAGCATATTAAAGTAACGACAATTATTTAAAAATAAAATGATTTAAAATTATAATTATAAATAAATCTTTTTTTTTAATTACCTTTTTTAGAATATTCTATGTTTGTTTTCTTGTACCTCTCAAATAATTTGGGGCCTCTTAGGCTGTGAAAATTGTTATTATAGCGTTTATTTATTTAATTATTTTATCTTTATTGCACAAAAGAATACACTTAGTATACAAAAGGCGAACTTAATGCCGTAAGGCATTCTCTACCAGTTGACCTTTGGGCAAAGCAGAGATTGTAGTGGCGGTGCAACATAAGAAATAATAAGAAAGAAAGAAAGAAATACATTTATTCGTGACAAACATTAACAAATAACAGAGAAATACGCACAGAAAAATGTAGTCACGAAATGGTTCCAACTCAGCATAATGCTGGCATTTGTCAGCGCTGATCTTCCGTTGGAACCACCAGGTGAGACCACGGAAGGTTACACACACATGATTATTTTAACAAATTGTGCCTAGCTAAGAAAATTAAATTAAATAAGTTAAGTCATATAAAATATAAATTCGCACGCATCGACAACAGCGCATAAAGTGTAACTAATACACATACACTAACATATTAATAAGCTATAATAGTATAAATATATATATATATATATTGCGCTGGAAAAATAATACATATATATAATATAAATGTATAATATATACACACGATACGACGCGACGAAACGTTGGCCTAGTTGGGAGTGGCCCTGCGTCCGAAGCCGGCGGTCCCGGGTTCAAATCCCGGTAATAAAATATTTGTGTGATGATCATGAGTATTTGTGCCCGAGTCTTGGATGTATTCTATGTATTTAAGTATTTATTTCTCTATATAAGTATGTTTATCGTTGTCTAGTACCCATAGTACAAGTCTAGAGCTTAGTTTGGGACTAGGTCAATTTGTGACAGTGTCCCGTGATATTTATTTATTTATTTTATATGAGGATAAGCAAAAAATAATACAGATAAAGCAATCATAATATCAAGATGGCAATTCTACCTGCTAAGAAATTCGCGAACTTTCTTTTTAAAGGAATACTTGTTTGGAGCTTGCTTGATTTTAAGGGGAAGGTCGTTCCAAAGTCGTGCTGCTTGAAGCGTTATTGTAACGTTTATTGTCCGCAGTCCCACCACACAAACTACTTCTCTACGACGAAGCCGGCCGCGACGTGGCTGGTGTGGTCGGACCTTTAGAAGAAGGGGGTAACTTCACGCTGCTCTGCGAACTAAGAGGGGGTAAGTTGAATCTTTTTGTTACGAAAAAAATAAATGCTGACGCCAAAATCGATTGATTATTTGCTGCATTGATTCGTGTTTATTTTATAATTATGGTTTAGAAATCGGTATATTATGACCAGACTTAGAAGTTTTTGTGGCACGAATAAAATTGTCCTAGGGACTTCCGAACGATAATAATTTATCGATAAATTGTCTTTCTTATGAAAGTTAATTATGTATGAATATCAACATGCAATTTCCATACACCGTGTCTCATAACTTAAAAGTGGCATAAGCATAACGTTAAAAATAAATGATTATCTACCTACAACATTTTTAAGTTTCAGTCTTTTCTTTAAGTAGGTATTAGGGCGATCGCACCAGTGTTGGACACTTTAAGCTGACAGGCACCAATAATGGACACTACTCTTAATTCAAAAATCATAAGGTTATAAATTTATTGTTGCAAAATAAATGAATATAACCTTTATTGTCTGTAAAATAAGAGTCAAGTGTCCATCATTGGACCTTGTCCATTACTGGTCCGATCACCCTATATTAGAGTATACTATTAATACTATTATGCTACACTATGACTTACAATTTACCTAAATAGGTATGCCTTTGTTGCAAGGCACTCTTCATTTAAGTTTATTTTGTCTGAAAATCGATTGAATTTCATCAATTCATCAGCATTTTAGTTAATTTATATTCAATCCGATGAATGTTACCTATCTACTATAACACTTTATAAGTAAATGAAACCGCTATCGATAAATTTAATATCGGAAGGAAATCCCTAGTGAATTGACGTTTTTGCCACAAAATCTTCTATGTCTGATTACGACGAAAAAACAATTGGACACAAGACTCAAACAAAAGTTTCGCAAGTAACATTTAATTTTTTATCTGGTTTTAACAAAAGGGAGGTTTTTGTTGTATGTATACTCAATTCATAGTGTATCGTGTACCGTTGGGTTTTTTTGGATATACTTCGACTCTGTAGAATAATTTGTAAAATTATCCCACTTACAGCTGTTTCAATATGCAGGTTTCCTCACGATGTTTTCTGTATCTGTAAGAGCATCGGGTAATGCAGTTAGAAAAAAACTAACAGCCACTGGTCATAGCTGATCATCAACTCGTTAATCCGATAATCGTTAAGTAACAAAGTTAACATTTCGAGTTACGGATTAACTTTGAAGTTAACTTTAAAAAATGTTAATGGGCTCGTTAACTTTCCCTAAGTCCGTTAATCCAGTACCTACTATTTACTAAAAAGATAACGCACACAACGTGCCGCGCCGCGAAAAACACGTCCAGCCTCGCGTTCAGACGAGAGCTTCAACATTATTATTAATGTTCATGAATGGGAATATCCACATTATGCCAGTACTAAATTACATTACATTATATGATCTCTAGCGCAATGATAAAAAAATATATACAGGGTGACTTCAAATTTGTAATACAAAACACTTGATTGTGGCTTAGTTAATGCCACACAGTATAATGCATTAACCCCTTTGTTAAAATTAACTGTATTTAATTAATGCTAATTTTCGAACAAAACAAATAATTAAAGTCCCAAAGTGTGGATACACTACATTTACAATACAATCTTATTTTCTTTGATAAGTGACAATTACTAATCAAAACACGTTTTCTTCATAAATTGTGACAGGTGACGGATAACCAAAGAGGAAAGTGTTCATTTGAAATTCTTTAAACTTCTTTGTTAATTATTATGGTAGGATAACCATGTTAAGCCAACAAAAATGGGATAATTTAAAAATAAAAAAAAAATACTTCTGATTATTTTAAAAAAGTGAGACTTAATTGAGGGGCTAAGTTTAGGGGAAATGTGTGTAAAACATTGATTTTGTATTACCAATATGAAGTCACCCTGTATATCACGTGTTAACAGATTACCGATTAACGTTAACTTGCGATCAATCTTCCGAAATGTGACGCTGTAACGTTTAACGAAGTTAAGTTTTTAGTAACGGATTAGCGATTAACAAAGTTAATTATTTGATTAACGGTTCCCAGCTATACCATTGGTGTGGTATGAAGTTGCAATATTGCTTATTTGCAAATAAATTGATTGATTGATAGATAATCACGAGTTAACACTCGAAGCCACTAACTAGCCCACGGACGTTATTTTCATACCTGCTATAGTGGATTAAATATGACAGATCGGTTCGTTTGTCGTGATATAAATAAACCCGCCATTTTCGTTGAGAAGGTAAAATCTTTACAGGCGACACGGGACTTTTCATTTTATTTTTTTAATTAATCGTTTCTCTGAAACGGCTGAGAGTTTGAATTTACCTTAACATAAAAGGATCCTTGCGGGCAAAGATCATGTTTCTACCTTAATAAACATACTTCATTCTAATTTTAATAAAACTCTTGCACTCCTGTTAAGGAGTATGTCACCAATGTCAACTTATTTGAGCAATTTTTCCGTTGTGGGACGCCGACTTCAGTTGGACTGACCTAATATTACCTATCATTTAAAAAAGTTATTTTTGTTTTTTGAGGACGGTTTTGTAACATTTATTTTATTTCATACCTTTTAGTGATCATTATAATACTGTTATGTCGTCCACGTACATCGTATCGTGAGGAAACCTGCACGTTCGAACAGCTGAGTGTGTAAGAGGGTAATTGCACAAAAGATCCTAAAGGGGTCGAAGTGTATCCGAAAGGGCCCATCCGTAAGATATGATAAGATAAGACCCATAAACATGAACAACAGCCAAGCCAAGTGGTAGCCTTTCAGTGAATACTCATTTTAAGTTATGTTTAAAGATAAGATAAGATAAGATTCATTTATTGTCAGAAACTGTGTACAATTAGGTCACATCATATAAAAGGTCCAACAGTTTGCCCATTTCGGGCGTACAATAACAAGTAAATATATTATTATTAAAAAAGTCTTAACCAGGTATACATCTGAAATATTCATTTAAATTGTAGAAACTTTCAATTAAAAGCCATTTTTTGAGCTTTGTTTTAAATCTAATCCCATCTAACGATTTAATATGTTCAGGCAAATGGTTAAATATTTTAATTCCATATACATATGCGCTCTTACTAAGTATAAGACTGGAAGGTCTAACTGTACAAACATCGTATTTATATTGAGATCGGATATTGTTTTTAGAGTCGCTTTTTTTTATAAAAATATCATTTTGGTCTTTAACAAATAAACAAATTTATAGTATATACATACATGTCAAAGTTAATATTTCGTTATCTTTAAAAATGTCTCTTAGGGATTGCATATGTCTGAGTTTAAAAATAATTCGCATACATCTTTTTTGAAGACGAAATGTGGATTCAACATTTACGGAATTTCCCCAAAATATTACACCGTACATAAGTACGGGGTAAACATTTCCCTAGTACGCCTTCATCGCAACATCAACCGAAACTATGTTAGTCAATATGGATAGTGCATAACAGGATTTGGCTAGTTTTTTTATCTATGTTATCTATGTGGGACTTCCAATTAAGGTTGCTATCAATTGTTACTCCTAAGAAGTTTGTATTATTCACTTTTTCAATTATTTTACTGTTTACAACAACATTTAAGCTTTTTTGTATTTGCTTATTGTTAATAAATTGTACAATTTTAGTCTTATCTAGATTTACACTTAAATGTAACGTGGACAACCAATTTATTACAATTTTCAAAGTATTTTGTAACTCCTTAGCTATATCGGAGCCCTCTTCTTCAGATACAAAAATAGTGGCATCATCAGCGAACATAACACACAGGTGGTTAATTGTCAAGGGGAACTCATTAACGTATACCAAAAACAAAAAAGCCCCCAAAACACTGCCTTGAGGTACCCCTTGCAGATTCAAATCATATTTTGATTGTACTCTTGTAATTGTTTTTGTAGTCCGTCGTAAGTGTCTAATATCGTAGCCTGAGACCTATTTGTAAGATATGTCTCCACTAGTTTCAAGGCCACTCCTCGAATCCCAACACGCTCTAAAAGAGGACATGTTGCAGTAAACTTTTTTTTAAGAAGCCAATTAGACCCAAAGCAACCTTATTAAGGCTGAAAGACGTTTGTGAACCCTTCTCTTTAATTACTAAAAACACTTAGTCAAAAAAAAATCAAGTAAATTTAATTTTATATTCAATACAACTATATCCAATGACTGCTACCGCCACCTATTATCGGATAGCGAAACATAAAGTTTAAATGATTGTTACTCGTAAACGACTCAATATAGGACCCTAATCTTGTTTTTTTATTATGGCTTTGAGAAGGCAAACGAACACACGGGCCACCTGATGTTAAGTGGAAACTGTGACCTATAGATATTCGCATTAACAAGACTGCAAATGGGTTGCCAACCCTGAGGACTAAGATGGAATGCCTCTATGCTAGCTATTTCACCGGCTGTCTTATCCCCAAACCGGAACACAACAACGCGAACACTGCTGTTTGGCGGTAGGTTAATGGATAAGATGTAGTAGCGATCCGGACGGACCATGTACAAGGCCCTACCACCCTTATATTTTTGGAGCCTACTCTTCAATTTCTAAACGATGACTGAAAAAACATGCAGTACCGGTTTCATTTTCAATTTTGGCGTTTGTTATTTTAGTACCATAGCTACCATATGTTTTTTAAAAGACAAAAAACACATTATTATAACCCATAACCTGTCACTAATACACTGGTAAACATCTTAGCCTGATGGTGCAAAATGTGGTTACGGAATTATCAACAAGTTTTTTAGAGTTGTTGGTAATTCTTTAGCTCTGCCTACCCCACTCTGGGAATAAAGGCGTGACTTTATGTATGTATGTATAACCCATAACCCAATAATACCCCATAATAATAATAGGTTTGGTTCAGGCATTAAAAAGTTATCGTGGAATATACTAATTCACAAACATACATACATGCACCTTGAAAACATTCCTTTATTCGGGCCATCAAAAACTCAGCTGATATTTCAAAGCCAACAGTAGATTGACAGAGCTAACTAAAACTCGGGTTTTGAAATAGAAGTCCCGCTTCAAATGAAAATATCAAGCAAGTTATAACGACTTCATTAACTGCCATCTCTCTTTACTAACTAAATAATGATAGGGACAATGCATGAACGTGCTTCCAAAATTACGTAGTGATGATGTTGCATACTCGACAATTTCAACGATAAGATCGTTTTGTGGTGAGCTCCAAAAAGTTAGACGAAAGTAGATAGTTAAGCGTAGTCAAACATACAAACAACAAAGATAAAAATGTTTCGTTATGCGTTGTATCTTTACAACTATTGTATAGCTAATTGTCGTCACAAAATGAAAAGTGTCATGGATAATTTTATTGCGTGATGCCCAACTTTTTGGACCTTACCCTTCGAGTGTTTATTATTGTTAGGCTGTTTTTTAGAATTTATGTATGTATATATTATTATACGGTTGTGTAACATATAGACGGTTGCCACGTGACAGGCATAGCCTAATGTGGTAAAAAATCCATTTGTAAGATTTAACTTTGAATATTATTTGTATTTAGTATGTATTTATGGAATTATTCCCCCGTGTGGTTGCCGGGTTAGAATAGTGCAACTCCATGTCTTCCCGTGGATTTCGTAAAAGGCGACTAAAGGAATAAGGGCTTGTAGTTAGTACTGTTAGGCGATGGGCTTGCAACCTGTCAATAACAGTACACTGGAAAACATCTCAGCCTGATTGTGCTAAATGTGGTTACAGAATGACCAACAAATCTTTTTAGAAATCTTGGTACTTCTGTAGCTCTGCCTACCCCACTCTGGGAATGATGGCGTGATGTTATGTATGTATGTATGTATTTACTTTATGTAGCTTTGTACGTATATTTACGCTTTGTACGTTTATATATGAGTAGATTTTATTTCTAAATATACCTTCTTTAAAATATAATAACGTTATTTCAGGCAAAGTATATACAAATATACCCATATTTACAAATACCTTACAAACTATCATATATGACTTTATTTAACAAGACAAATAAAACAATAAAAACTAACGCTTACAAACTTACTTTAAACTATACTAATCTTACAAATAAACGTTTTATCTATCTATCGTCTATCTGTGTTATCCTTTAAGTTTTTCTTGTAGTTCTTTTAGATTGTTCCTTAGAGATTATAGAGATGTGCCATAATCGATAATTACAACGATTGGAACGTTTCGCGTATTTTAGAAAAATAATAATGGATCTTATATAAAAACCATTAGGTACTTTAAATTATTAACATGTATAAATGTAGTATTTCTCAGTGTCACATCACTAATAACGGGAAGTTAGGTGTGCAAACACGCAAGCGCGACTGAGCAAAGTTCCACAAGACTATTTCATATTAAATTTCAACTGTTTCTGCTTTGTCATATTTTAGTCTCCATACCTCGTTGATATTTCGAGAAATGGCCTTGCATAATAAAATGACCAGGTTTTATAAATGTCATATTTTAAAAACATACATCTTTCACATAATCCTTACAGGATGTTAGAACATTAAAAATGTTTATGGTGCAGTTATAAATTACAAACTCAAAAGAGGTAAAAAAAAAACAAATATTTTTTCACTAAATTGGCGAGGGCTCTTTTACACTTTTTCTTGAAGCAGTACTAAATACACAAAATTCTTAAGCTACAGTTATGATATAAAGACGGAAAAACAAAGCAGAACTAAAATAACCGTGATGAAATGCGCAACAGATAAACATCGCATAACCCCACGTCAAAGACAATATAGTTTTACCGAGTTGAATATAGGCCCCATGCCTTTACCTTCTCTAAGCCAAAAAAAAAGATTGTCCCAACATACAAACTAACATACAATTTTACCTCTTTACAATATTAAAATAAAAAATCAAATTCATAACAATTATTTGGCAAAAACACACAAACACAACAGACATAATAAAAGAAAAACAACAGAACGATATTAATATAGATAGATATAGAAAATAGCACAAGTAAAAAATTGCATTACAACGATTGCTCCACTCGCAAACTTGCCCGCGTTTGACAGCCGAAAAATGCTTCATACACAAACGCCATTTGTAACGCTAATAGTTATTCGGTTGTAGTTATTTGCCGGCAGAGTGCGCCTTTGTGCTGCTGTCAAGTTGACGGATGCGGTATACTCGGCGAATTTGTTCCGCGTCGTATCGGATTCTGGGAGGAAAGGTAGGAAGAAATATTAAATTACATCGTTCAATTCGTGGAATCGGTTTAAAACGCGCTTGTTTTTTTGTATGTAATATCAAATAAAACAATTCACTTTAATTAAAGTAAATTAAATTGCGTAATTAAATTTATTAAGATTAAATTTTAATTAATCAATTAAGTGTGGCCTGCAACTGTCTGTGTTCTATGTTAATTAGTACTCTAATGATTTTTTATGAAGTGTTAAATAGTAGTATTATTTAATCGAAACACGTAACGAACGTGTCATTAAGAAGAATGAGTTTTTTTTTGGTAGTAGGTATATCCTGAAAACATCATTGTTTCAGCAGAAGATAGTGTTCGATGAAATGAAATTCGATCAAATGATGGATTATCGCGTCTGTGCAATTATTTATTTATAATTATTCCAAAAATAAAAAGTCGGTTAACATTGTCCACTTTTTATTAAAACAGTCTCAGAAGTATTTGAGAATGATCATATAAATTATATTCAACTCGTGTCTTGTCAGTGTGAATAAATTAAATTGTGTTGTTAAATTTATTAAAATTAAAATTTAATTAATTAATTACGCTATGTTTTCTTTATTTATTAGTACTGTAATGAGTTTTTTCTGAAGTGATAGTAGTATTATTTAATCGAAACACATAACGAACGAGTCTTTAAGCAGAATGAGTTATTTTTTTGGTTGTTACAAGTCTAACCTAACCTAACCCACTTAATTAACGTTTAAGATATCCTGAAAACATCATGGTTTCAGCAGAATATAATGTCCGGTGAAATGATACAATCAATTAAATGAAATTCGATCAAATGATGGGTTATCGTGTCTGTGCAATTGTTTATTTATAATTATTCCAAAAATTAAAACTCGGTTAACGTGAACACATTAAAACAGTCTCAGAGGTATTTGAGAATGTTCATATAAATTATATTCAACTCGTGTCTTGTCAGTGTGACCCGACTCAAATTAAAACTTTTCAAAACAATGTTTTGAACAGAATAATGCGGCGAATAACTTTTCTTATTAAGTAGCTAATTATGAGTAAAGGCTATAACTTGTGAAAGCGGTTTTAACACTTTAAACCCTCTAATTATCTGTCAATAGACTCTGAAAACTTTCTTTTTGGGATTTTATTTTTTTACGATGATTAAATTTATGATTTTAAATAATGACTAATATGTTGCCTGCGGTTTTGTCTGCGTAGGAGTCGTTGATTGCTTACCTGGAGATCTATCCAATTTTCCGGGGAAAAGTATACCCTATGTTCTTCTACACATCACCGGTCACATTAAGCGTTTTTTTTTCTTTTTCGTGTCGTTATTACTTTTTTTTTGCCTGTAGTTTATTTTCTTTTATGTTATTTCTTTCTTTAAAAATTGTTCGATTCATCTTCCGTGCTCTCACCGAACGGTTCCGGTGGAAGATCAGCGTTGGCTTTACAGCCAGCACATGCTGAGCCGGGACCGTTTCGCATCAACTACATTGTAATGTTTTAAAAGTATGTAAAAAAAAAAAAAATGTTTCTTTTTTGTGAGTAAGTTTTCTTTCTTTCTTCTCCGGGGTTCAAGCTATCTCTACTCCAAATGGAATTAAATATGTTCTGGGCTGAGACCACTATAATTACCAGCATTGATGTTCTTAGCCACTTCAGCTGCCGCATCAGTTCTATTAGACTCCTAAGACCTTTCGTACAAAAAATTGTGCATAATATGTTCATTAGAATATAGACCTATTACAAAGGAAATAAAATAGATTTTCCTTTGTTTTATGAGTGATGTTTAAACTATTATTACCGAATTTAGTAAACGAAGAGATAATTTTTTATTTCTTTATTTCACTTGAGGCTAACAAAAATTAGCGCTTTACAGCTTAATATTTCATAAATGGATTACTTAATCGAAAAACTGTTTTCACAAACCCGTCATATTTTTGAAAGACCTATCCAATGACACCCCACACTATTGGGTGGACGAGAAAAAAAAATACATCCCCATGTTACGTATCCTATTTTATTTTATTTTACATTTTATTGTACTATTGTTGGCGTGACTAATATGCATATTCAAGCCAAATTACAGCTTTCTAGTACTAAGAGTCTATGCGCTAGGCTGCAGACGGACATGGCGAAACTATAAGGGTTCCTAGTTTGACTACGCAACCTTATAAATGGCAGACTTAATGCCTTAAGGCGTTCTCTACTAGTCAACCACTAGGCCAAATAGAATACAGTTGAGGTGGGTACGAACCTTTCAGCAAGAGCATTTAATGCCAACGCATCACAGTTATGTACCTACGCATAAACTTGAAATATTATTATCTTCTTGTTCTTTTTATAGCTAATCGCTGAGCTATTTCCCTTTTGCACTGCTATAACGCACACATTGTTTTGGCAACTTTTATGTTATTTTAGTATCATGGTGTTATTTTTAATTATGCCATCAACCTCCGGTCTCAAAGGGGGGCTGGTATGGCGACCTAGCAGACAACGCAACTAAATCTGACAGTGCGCTACATCGCGCTAACGAAGTTTCTTCAGTCGGTTGACTTATATACCACTTCTAACTTCATCCAAATGGACTTCGGTCCCCAGGCATAACACCCGCCTGGAGAGAGATCTCTCTATTGTCCTCTCTCTACTACAGTTTTATCTATCTATCTGTCTATCTATCTTAATTGTTTGATAATTCCGTCAGATCTCTTGCCATCAATAAAAACGATATACTTATAATATGATATTTGTTTTTTGTAATTCTACCGCGACATTGACCGCGACTCTTGTAATGTACGTTTCTTTGATTTCTTGCTTATTGTACAGTCAAGGTTATAAATATGTATACACTTTAGTACCTTGTCTATTTAACGTCATGTTTAAACTGCCATATGAAATTGTCACAGCGATTAAAGTGACAAGGTACTAAAGTGTATACATATTTATGACCTTGACTGTACGTATCTCTTCTTTTATCTTTAATGCATACCTAAATACTCGTATTTCAATATTACAGATAAGGTATCCGCGTTTTGCGTTAATTTTACATAGTTTATTCGAGATTCAGGGAAAGAAATTGTTCCCGCCCCCGCCAGTCACCCCCATCCGCCTGGATGCCAGGTAGTTGTTAGCGATATTTCAATCGAAAATACGTTTGTTGACCGAGAGAGATGGAATCAAAACGAGAAGCGTGTTTGCATTTTGCGATATTGTTTTGACAGTTTAAATCATGTTTTTAAAATGTTCGTTTTACTTCTAAATCTTGATTTAAGATTGTAATATTTAGTGTGGAATCATAATTAGAAGGTGTCTATTATTTTATCGAAACACCTTCCGTCTAATTTATCATTTCATCGAATTTCATAAATCAAACGCAATTTTCTACCTTAAAAATCTAACCTAATGTACGTAATTGATGTTTAAGATGCCCTGAAAATATTATGGTTTCAGCAGAAAATAGCGTTCGATGAAATGATACATTGGATGAAATTAAATGAAATTTGCCATGATTAGAATTATGTTTCAGAAAGCTTAAGTTTAATATCGATTTAATTTCTTACTTGTGACTTGGGAAATAATTATTAAAAACGCAGTAAATGTTATGTATTGATTTTTATAATTTTGTATGACAACACACAACGTAGACAAAAAAAAACTAAATGGGTCATACACACACTTAAAAACAAAATTTGTCTCTCCTGTGGCCAAAAGTAAAGCTTGTGTGCATATAAATTATGTTTTTATATGATAGGTCTAACGCAGTCCTGACGGCGTTTTTGCGGGTATGGGCTTAACCAGAAAATTAGGCCTTAAAAACGTTAACTTTTGGTGTGTCCACAGGAAAAACGGTAACCTAAATCTGTGTATGACCCAAATGCTTTAATTATAGCATTGTCTACCATTCAATCAATGGGCCAAACATAAACCATAATAGTTATTTGCAACAAGAGAGCAAAGTTGGTTTTGGCTACGAGTATTGATTTTGGATTCCGAGCAAGCGAAAGATCCTATGATTCTAGGTCAGAATCCTGAGCACCGCGAGGGATTTATTTTCAAAGACACGAGATGCAAATAACTTTTAAGCTCAGCAGCGAGAACATAACACCTAAAGGTTAAAAAATAAAACATGGTAAAAATTAAACCACGTGTTTATTACACCCACCCGCCGCCCGGAACACCTTAAAACTCCGAAGAGTTAGAATTCCGAATAATCATTTGTTCGAATTATCATTTTCCCGAAAGCTTTGTAACGTTGGAGCTATTTAAAATAAAATGCATAATTTAGTTATTATACGTAGGCTTAATTTATAAGAGATATCTTAAAATAAAGTCTACTATAAGAAAAATGCATTCGGAAATATGAAAATTCGGAATTTTAATCAATTTGGAATTATGTAGTTTGCCCCACCCAGCCACCCATTTAAATTGACCCAGCACAGGTCTCGGCATTTTTTTATAATAAAAAGTTATCTACTTTGTCTGAAGCTCACAATTAAATCGATATTTGCTCGTATTTTTCGCTAACAACGTCTTTAAACAGCAAAGGCCGTCGTTTGAGAAACTGTGAAAATTGTTTTTTGTTTGATACGTAGTTAAAAAATATAATGTGTCAAGATTTTTTTATTTTTAAGTATAACATTTAACTGTCTTTAAGGTTTTTATATACAAAAGACATCGCCTCTGCACTTTAGGAAAATATTCATTCAAAAGTCGCTGAAGCGCAAAATGCAAGCAGTAAGTTTATTAGAACGTTTTCCACTTTCTCTAAGTTTTATCCTAGCATACCCAACTAAATGGCACTATAAGGTACTTATTGTACAGGACAAAATTTAGTTCTGTTCCGATAGGAAGCGGTGCACATCTCCCTAACTATTCACGAGATAAAATTGAAAATCAATATGGATGAACCGTGAAATCGCAGGCACGGCACAATCACTAGATTCCAGGAGAAAAAAAAAAACATTTGTGACGTTTTATCGCGGACAGCCGCATAGGACGAGGCTTTTTGCCAAATCAATTTTTTAGAGCGCATTACCTATTCTGTTCTAAAGTTAATTCTCAATTGGGTACTGGATAAAAGTACAGGGCCTCTATTCTGGGGGTAAAGCATGCCTTTGACGAGTTTCCGTATTTACAAAGTTTTGATAGATCTTATTTAATAAACGGAATGGTGGCCGAGTTAAAAAAACAATAATGGTTTTACTGTTTAGAATCTTTGCCCAAATTATTTATTTTATCACTTTTCATCACGAACTGTAACCCAAACACACGAAAATATCAAGACATAACTTATATTTGCATTCTTTATGTTTTATGGCTATCGGAAGGGGCCATATTTATAGTCATAATGTAATAATGTAATCCATAGTCATAATGTGTTTAGGTCATAATTCGAGATGGGCCGAATACAGACTTTGGCGAATACGGTTGCCCCGAATCGCTGTAGCGAAGATTTGACAGGTTCGCTGTAATAAAAATGTCTTAATTTAAACAACTCTGTATTTCCTTATAAGTAAGGAAATCCAGCTACGGTTTTTTGCAAAATAATTGTATTTATATTTTGACGCATTTATTACGCACTTATCTCTTTTTGGTAGTTGCTTAGAATGCTGCAATATGTCAATCCAACGAATTACGAAATAACGTACGCTCGTAATTTACTTTGTGTATACGATAAATATTCGGCAATGTAACCGAATTGAAAACTTGTCGAACGTGCCGAATACCGAATATTCATCATAAGTCATAATTATCAAAATTCATAAAGTATTTATTTAGAAACTTCCTTTTTAAGGTTTTTTATACATCAAACCTAACCTAACCTATCGTCATCTACACGTAAGATATTTATGAAATTCTAAAAGTTTACAGTTCCAATGATTAACAAATTATAACTCTCAACAGTTATGTAAATAAAGACATTATGTCGAAAAAACAATGTGGATAACAACGTGCTCCGATATCGGAAACCTTGTAGATATGGTTTTATAAGTCGTTATAATTGAAATATATCTCTCATCAAGGATTCCTCATGTAAGAACTTCTTATAGTTTTACATACAAGCATTCGTTTGGACACTCCAACCTTTTAAACGCTATGTCAAATACAAAAGTGTCTTTCGGGAGGATATTGTGTCCCCCGTGTGGTTGCCGGGTTAGAATAGTGCCACTCCATGTCTTCCCGTGTATGTCGTAAGAGGCGACTAAGGGAATAAGGGCTTGTAGTACTGTTAGGCGATGGGCTTGCAACCGTCACTAATACACTGGTAAACCTCTTAGTGCCGTGTTCACCAACAATTAAACGGACGATTAGCAGTTTAACGGGTGTCAGATGTATTGATTAACAGCTGATTAAGACTTAACCGTCCGATTAATTGTTGGTGAACACGGCCCTTAGCCTGTTAGTGCAAAATGTGGTTACAGAGATATCAGTAAGTCTTTACAGTTGTTGGTATTTCTGTAGCTCTGCCTACCCCACTCTGGGAGTGGAGGCGTGATGTTATGTATGTATGTGTATTGTGTAAAAAAATAATTTTTAACTCGTTTTATTGTCGTAATGTTTGTACCTATTAACGATACAAAATCATATTTTAAAGTTTGTGCACTGATAAAAAAAAAATCCCTGGATATAAAAATGAATCCCTTTTTCCCTTGGTCACGGCGTCACGCTGGAATTTCTGGACCGATTTCGCTAATTCTTTTTGGTTATGAACAAAGAAAAGTACCTCTTCTATAGCAACTACGCTTTTTAAATTTTCCTTGCTGGCAACTGGTTGCGTAACAGGGATAAATATTCTTCTATCACACTGGTTGCCATGAAAGACTAAAAAATCCTCGTAGACAACTGGTTGCGAAACAGAGTTGCGATGGCCGCCAAAAGGAAAATTTCACAGCATTACAGTAGCAACTAATGCACTGAGTTAATACTATATTACAACAAACATACAGGCCCTCTATTCTACTGCGTTATAACGATATCGCGTTAGACGTGTTTTAGAATCGTTTATGTCACAGTCGCCATTATTGTAAATGACAAGAGTTATCAAAACGTTGACAATACGGAAACACGTCAAAGACGGTATCGTTATTACCGTGTTGAATCCCAGCTCTGGGCCTCTATTCAGGTGCGTTAAAACGATATCGTGTTTGACACGTTTAAGAATCGTTTATGTCACAGTCGCCAGTATTGTAAATGACATAAGAGTTATGAAAACGTTGACAATACGGAAACAGGTCAAAGACGATATCGTTATTACTGTGTAGAATCCCAGCCCAGTGGGCGTGTCAACGTTTTGATAACTCGTATATCGTTATATCGCTGTAGGATAGAGGCCCAGTTACATGTAAGCCACGCGATATACCTTTGTTTAAAGACGCATTATTGTGACTATAGTCGAGATAAATTATTTCGCATAAACTACGAAATAGAGTTAGCGGAAATAGACTAAATACCGAAAAGCGGGCGCATTTTAATAACCGTTATGAGTTTTAAACTAGGAAAATATAAAATATGAAATTCAACTTCATACTGCTCGTGGCTATTGTTTTGTAACTTTGTTAACCTTTAACGCCTTACGTCAAATACAAATTCATCACTCAGACGCCAAACATGTATTAAAACATACATACATACCTACATAACATTACGCCTTCATTCCCAGAGTGGGTAGGCAGAGCTACAGAAATACCAACAACTTTAAACTTGTTCATAATTCTGTAACCACATTTTGCACAGTCAGGCTAAGATGTTTACCAGTGTAGTAGTGACAGGTTGCAAGCCCATCGCCTACCAGTACTACAAGCCTTTATTCCCTTAGTCGCCTCTTACGACATCCACGGGAAGACATGGAGTGGCACTATTCTAACCCGGTAACCACACGGGGGGACATGTATTAAAAGTTATTCAAAATTAAACATAATCTTGACGTCCGTTTTAAACTGTACCTGTGACAACTATAAGAGTCGGTAGCATTGTAGGCACGACAACTCATGACTAATTTAGTCGTCATTGGCGTTCAAAGGGTTAAAATTACATGGGGCCGTATACTAAGTTTATTTAATGTCATGTTAATAAAAGCAATCATAACGTTGACAATACGATCTAGCGTGTAGGTGTAGGTAGGTACATAATCATTAGAAAGTATTAGGTTAGTGATGGAATACCGTAACATAGAGGCAGGAATGAAACCATTGCTTTTTTTATGTTAAGGAGAAGGCACACGAGCGCTTAGGCCACCTGATGGTAAGTGGAATCTGAGACCCATAGACATTTGAATTCTCAAGACTATAATCTTAAGACCTCAAATGCGTTGCCAACCCTGAGGACTAAGATGGAATGCCTCTATGCAAGTAATTTCACCGGTTGTCTTATCCCCACACCGGAACACAACAATGCGAACCCTGTTGCTTGGCGGGTGGTTAATGGATAAGATGGTGGTAGCGATCCGGACGGACCCTGCACAGGATCCTACCACCACTAAAACACTACTAACACACTACTATTTAAGCAGTATATCTAAATAGTAATAAGACACTAATGTAAACGTTGTAATACGACACGGTGGCCTAGTTGGGAGTGACCCTGCCTCCGAAGCCAGCGGTCCTGGGTTCAAATCCCGGTAAGGGCAGATATTTGTGTGATGAGCGCGAATATTTGTTCCTGAGTCTTGGATGTTTTCTATGTATTTAAGTATTTATTTCTCTATATAAGTATGTTTATCGTTGTCTAGTACCCATAGTACAAGCCTAGAGCTTAGTTTGGGACTAGTTCAATTCGTGTGAGATTGTCCCCTGTTTTTTTTTTTTTTTTTTTTTTTTTTTTTTTTTTTTTTTTTTTTTTATATACCAATGTTGACCAACCATTCATCAATCAAGTATATAAACCATTTAATAACTAAATAAAGATGAATATATACCGGAGTTCCTCTTATCAAAACAATAACAAATTTGACGACACGCTAGCCTAGTTGGTAGTGTCTCAGCCTTCCAAGCTCCTCCTGGGTCCAAATCTTGGTAAGAACGAATATTTGTGTGATGAGCATGAGTATTTGTTCCTGAGTCTTGGATGTTTTCTATGTATTTAAGTATATATTTCTCTATGTAAGTAAGTTTATCGTTGTCTACTACCCATAGTACAAGCCTAGAGCTTAGTTTGGGACTAGTTCAATTTGTGTGACATTGTCCTGTGATTTATTTATTTAATAATGCAAGATGGAGGCCCCGGTTTCACCTGTAAGTTATCTAGCCTATTGTTTCATCTCAATACGATTTGTGTTTTCAAGTAAATAAGATACCATATAATTAGCAATGTAGCTTTATAATAAAGTTTATTTTTTGCAAACCGACCCCTAATACCATCGGCGACGGAACGTCAATGCTGCCATAATCAATCTTAGTTAAACCTGATTGGTAAGAAACTCGTTGATTTATGTCAATTGGGTGAATGCAAGAAAATCTGAGGTACAAGCAAAGAAAGAAAGATTTTTTTTTAATTCAGCATACTCGTAGCAATATCATCAAAACGCGGGCGAAGCCGCGGGCAAAAGCTAGTATAGTTTAAGAATACAAACGTAGTTATTTTAACAATTCATGTTGAATGTGTAGGTAAAGGAGCTAGTATGTGTGTGGATGGAAAGGTCTGACTTGGCTTGTAAAGTTTTCTGTTTTACAAGAATAAACATATTATGGTCATTCAGTAAGTACGCAACGGCACATTTACAAATCTTAAATCTACCCGCGCTTCCCTTAAACAGACCACTGAGCTGACCGTTACTAAAAAAGCGCCTAACTGAATAGTAGTCGTATAAGCATTTTTATCTAATGTGGTTACCAATAGAGCATAGAATGCTTCGACTACTATATTGCATATTCCGCCTTCCATTGTATTACAGCAGAGAGAAGAAGCACAATCATTCAATCTCAATCAATCAATATAAAGCATTATCTCAAATTTAGTAATTCTTTTAAAACCATATTAAATAGACTTTAAACGCATTTTAGGGTTCCGTACTCAAAGCGTGCCAACGGAAACCTAACGCCCTTTATTAGGGTTCCGTTAGGGTACTAAAAATCTTAAATTAAAGAGCATATAACGAATTTTAAAGGAAAACTATCACGACTAAGTAGACATCATTGGTTCTTCAGATACAGGCGATGAAAGTGTTGATACCTACTAAAATCATCTAAGACGGCACCAATGGACTTTAAATAGAAAATTAGTTATTACTTGTTGAATTTTATGTTTGTAGTAGTTAACGACTTCGGAACCCTACATTGAGCATGGCCCGACATGCTCTTGCCCGATTTTCAATTTCAATTGTAAACGGCAATGACGTAAACAAATTTACACTGATTGACACATAACTTCAAATTTTCATTGCACGTGTTTTTATTTTTAAATAAAACGTATACTTAATAGTTATTTAATTGTAAACTTTATTTGAATGTAATGATGAAGTGTATCAATTACTAAAAGACCTCACTCGATCTTCAAAAGAATCTAATAATGGCAAATGAGTTAGTTTGGTTTAGTTTACATTATTACCCATTCCAAATGACGTGAACTTTTTTTAAATATCCGTCATTATAAAATATGTTCAGAGCTGAGATACGATATTGTCTCTGACGTGTTTCCGTACTGTCAACGTTTTGGTAACTCTTATTTATATGACAGTAATGGCGGCCGAGTTAAAAGCAATAGATACTAACACCCTTCCGTGTTTTGTCAATTTCTGTCAGATGCGACTATACAATTACAGATAAGGACAAAGCACGGCATGAGCTACCCCACGGTTATTCCACGTTCAAAAGTAAGGGTGTATGACACGTCAAACGCAATATCGTTTTAAAGCCGTAGAATAGAAGCCCGTGACTTGACAGAAGCCCGTGGAGCTAACCCCATATGCTTCTATTTAGTCCACAAAAGAAGATAGTCTGTTATTGAACAATTGTCCTCGCGTGATATCAATGAATTTATTTCTCTAATAAGTCCATGGGAGTAACCAACAGGATAGAAAGCCATTAATTAAAATTAGAATTAGAATTAGAAAATATGTTCCAATCTCCGCATTAACTGAATTTCTCAAGATTCGGAATTCCCGCAATGCCTTAAATTGTTTAATGTACCGTGACCTTTAAGTCGGTTCCATATATTTTCATTTGCGACTGTTGTCGCAATTTTTCAAACCCGTCGCCGAGGAGTGGTTGCAGTGTAAGAGATATTTTTCAAGTCAAATATATTTACATACATAACATCACGCCTTCATTCCCAGAGTGGGGTAGCCACAGAATTACCAACAACCTTAAAAAGAAGTGTTGATAATTCTGTTACCACGTTTTGCACAATCAGGCCAAGAACTTTACTAGTGTATTAGTGTCAGGTTGCAAGCCCATCGCCTAATAGTACTACAAGCCTTTATTCTCCCTTAGTCGCCTCTTACGACATCCACGGGAAGACATGGAGTGGCCTATTCTAACCCGGCAACCACATGGGTAACCTACTTATGTTTATTTAAAAAAAAACACGTGCTGCGTAACCTCTTTGCTAATTGTTTGTAAACACATAGTTAATAATAACTTCGCGCATTTAGTTTTTGTATTAGTATAAATTTAATTAAAATATCAACCTTATCAGGAATTTAATTTGCATAGTTCAAAGCATTATGAGCTCGGAATTTACCGCCCTAATTTCGCAGTAAGTATATGGACGGTTTTGCAGTAAACACCTCGTCCAAATTGCAAACCGCCAACACTCCGTCCATCCCCATTCCCAAAATTACTTATTTTATCCCGCCTCCGACTTATTCATGCAGCGCGGTTTATTGAACTTAATTTCATAAATTAATTCGCCATTTTGAACAGAGTTCATGTTTATGAAGGAAGTAATTGGACGGGAAAGAGACTTGTGACGGGAACGGTAAAACGCTGAATGGCTTGAAGCGCGTTTGTAGCTCACCAAAGAAAATAATTGCTTATTTAGTCATTGGAATTTTATTAAATAATGTTTATAGGGTGCAAAACGTTCAATTAGGTTCAGGAGTTGTTGAATGTAGTTTAAATAGGATTTAAAAATTTATTTGAAGGGAAATATAAAAAAGAAATCCGTCAAAGCCCATCGCAAATTATTTATATGAAAGTAAAGTGTAACAATCATTGACGTACCGACCAATGGACGCCGGGTTTAATACAAAATTCTCTTCTCTTCTTCTAGTGCCTCCTCATTCTTGAAGGTTGGCCGTCAGCTTCTTATACTCGTCTCTATCCATAGCCAGCCGGAACGTATTGTTCGTAAAGTTTAGATATAAAAGTAAAAATGTTGCATATCGTTTACCAATCACATTATCAACATATTATTTTTTGAACTTGTAAATTTTGACCTTAAATAGCAGTAAAATAAGTTCAAATCAGGATAACTACTCGAACTGAACTGGAATTAAGCCCTTTTGTAGCTATCTCGCCAAGAGATCATTATAGTGTCGTGGGCAGACACTGACAATGATGCATTTGCTGAGCAAGCGCTGTCAAAATGTCGTACGGGTAGGGTTGGTTACATCCGGAACTTTCCGGATATGCCCGGAATGCGGGGAAATTGAAAATTATCCAGAATTTCTGATATGGAAGTAGAATTTTATTAATTAATTCAACGAAATATCGTACATTGCCGACATATTCAGCCCTTTGCAAAAAAATAGGCACGGCACTTATGAATATTTCTTGTATTAAATACATAGGTAAAGGTAGTGTAAAGAAATTAAATTTTATCCGATAAATTCATATTGATATTATTAACAACAGGCATTTTTCGAAAAAATATTCTGTAAAAAAACATGCTTTTAGAGATTAGTCTTAAAAGCATACATTTTCAATAAAAATTTACGGACGTAAAAATTTTGTTGGCTAAAGCCAACCATTACACACAAATAGGTATGCAACCCTCAAATCATATACAGGGTGCTGTATAAAAGTAACCTATTGAACTTTCAAATGTTTATCCAAAGATACGTTCAAAGCAATATTGGACCGTAATATTCGTTCCTAAATAAACATTTGAGAATCCGATATTTACCTAATGTCGGATTCTCAAATGTAAAAGAGAAATTCGTCAGAATCATTTTTATTTATTATTTATTAAAATTTATTAACAAATCAGTTGGTTACAATGTTACAATAAAATATTGTCCCACAAAACCGTTTGCACAGTTTGACTGCGGGATCATTGAGTCTCTTATTATTATATTATAATATTATCTTAATTATAATATCTCTAATATAAATTTACTTAATATATATATATATATATATATATATATATATGTTTGGGATAGGTAAAAAACAGAAGGTAATAAAAACCGGGTAAGTGCGAGTCGGACTCGCGCACCGAGGGTTCCGTACCGCCACACGGTATGTATTATAATACTCCATTTTGAATTCGATTTGAAATCGAATCAGCGCGAGCCCAACTCACAATTGACCGGTTCTTAGTTTCGGTATTTCATTTTTTTCTTTAGGTTTTGTGTTCCATACCAAATTTGACGCTTGTACTCATATATTTTACCAGTTTTACGATGTAACAAAAATAAGAATACGTTGATAAAACAAGTTTCTTGTATGAGAACCCAAATTATTCTGTAACTTTCTTTATTTTCGTTTATTTTACTAAATCCGCCGTAATAACACGTATTCTGAAAAAAAACCCGTTATCTCTAACGGTTCAAAAGCTACAGCACTGTAAAGCTAGGACGGATGGACAGACGGACAGACAGACATCGTCGGCTTAGTATTAGGGTCCGTTTGACACCCTTCGGAAACGGAACCCTAAAATACAAAAAAGGGAATTTCAACTCACACAATTGGGATACACTAAGGTACACATTACTGATGCCTTTTCACTTGTATACATCTTAATGACATAATTGTTAAATTTAATCCTCATGTTCAAGGCAACACATTTTAAATAAGTAAGTAAATGATTTTAGGTATATTCCTTTTTCGAGTTCTCTATCTACAGATAGAGACAAACACATGGCATACATGCCACTTAATGGTTAGACAAGATGGAATTAACATTTCAAAGAAAATTATGTTATAACAGATACTACTTTCTGTAAATGAAATTATAAAGGGAAATTATTGTCGTTCCATTAATCACTATTAGAATTAATCTTTTCTAGACTTCTGATAGTCACTTACAGCTAAAACGAAAACGTTATAACAGATAGGTATAACTTTCAACAATCGAAACCCCCAGTCACATAGTTGAGGAGTTTAGGAAACTCATTTCATGTCACTGCAATACTTTGCGATGTCATAGAGTGGAGTTCATGGAATGCAATATGAGGACTTTATATGGAACAATGTTACGGACTAGGGGAATATTGCACTGTATGGCTTTATTTCTCTTTCAAATCAAATTGTTTATTCAGTAAATAAGCCACCATGGGGCTCTTTTACACGTCGGTAATACGAAGTGAATTTACTAGCGCTTCGGATAAGACCATCATTGCGGAGAAGCGCCAAGAAACTCCAGCAGAAGGTCATTTGTTCAAACATGAAGTACAGTAATACTCAAAAGTAAGTTACATTACAAGTACTTAATAAATTAATAAATAATAATTATGAAAGCTAGAAAAAATTAAATCATTACTAATGTAAGTCTAATAACATTAAATTTTGGTATCAGAATGAAATGACATGATTATTTGTAACACTCATGAAGCTTTATTATTTACAACTTTACACGCAAGTCAATCAAAATTACGGTCTGAAATAAATCGCGTAAATGATTTTTTCAACAGTTGCCTTCTTTGGACCATCTATGGACTTTGAAAATGTATAGGTACCAGTGGTTCAATCAATGTGACTTTTCACATTCAAGATTAAAACAATATTTTGAGGCAGACACTTTTTATGAAGCAAATTTTAAAAGTACAATAAAAAATTTTAAACGAAAAGTAACCCTCAATTTGATAGAGCCTATTAAAAAAGGTTCCATGATTGGACCGGTCCAAAGATCAACTGAGGACCAATGATATCACCCAGGTATTAAGTGACTATAATAATAATAAAAAAAACAAATGACCAAAACCTACTATTATCCTTGTGAGGCACGGTGTGCTATAGGCAGAAAATTATCAAGACAATTTATATTAAATTATTTTTTAATGAATAAAAAGTTCATTTTTGATTATTAAAAAAGAAATGGCTTTTTATAGCAAAGGTTATTAGACTTTATTTCCTTGCTGTTAGATTCAAATTCCCACCCAAAAAAATATTCCAGTTTGTAGTATGGTGGGCCTCACGAGGTTATACCAAGTCAGCAGGTTCTCGCTTGAGGACATAATACCAAACATAAAAAAAGCGGCCAAGTGCGAGTCGGACTCGCCCATGAAGGGTTCCGTAGCAGCAAGTAACATAATATAAAAGTTCGTTGTAGCTTTGATCAATGTTTATATGACGTATTAAAAAAAAACTACTTACTAGATCTCGTTCAAACCAATTTTCGGTGGAAGTTTGCATGGTAATGTACATCATATATTATTTTTACATTTATCATTCCCTTATTTTAGAAGTTACGGGGGGGGGGACACACATTTTTCCACTTTGGAAGCGTCTCTCGCGCAAACTATTCAGTTTAGAAAAAAATTATAATAGAAACCTCAATATCATTTTTGAATACCTATCCATAGATACCCCACACGTATGAGTTTGATGAAAAAAAAATTGTTGAGTTTCAGTTCTAAGTATGGGGAACCCCAAAAATTTATTGTTTTTTTTCTATTTTTGTATGAAAATCTTAATGCGGTTCACCGAATACATCTACTTACCAAGTTTCCACAGTATAGCTCTTATAGTTACGGAATAAAGTGGCTGTGACATACGGACGGACAGACGGACAGACATGACGAATCTATAAGGGTTCCGTTTTTTGCCATTTGGCTACGGAACCCTAAAAACACCCTATAGTTAACCGATAACGTTGCAATTACAATGTTACTAAAATAAGTCTGGTGAGTATGGGCAAGTATGAAACACCAAGACATACAAAGATCTGTTCCTAGGAACTATGTCATCGATTTTTAACCGACTTCAAAAAAAGAAGGAGGTTACGTTTCATTGTATTTTTTTTTTCTTTTTTATGTATGTTCACCGATTACTCCGTCAATTGTGGACCGATTTTGAAAATTACTTTTTGGTTTGATGGTGTATACTTCTGAGGTGGTCCCATTGTCACCAAATCTGAATCTGATGAGGGAATCAGTGAGGAATTGAGGGAACTCCTCAAATATTGTAGGCAAACATATAGCGATTTTAGTATTTTTAGTAACAAGTCTAGCATTTGCATTCAGAAAGTATCATTTGGGGAAGTATCAGATGATGAAGACCACAGATGGCATCGGAACTCCTCAGCGTTACCTATTTCAAGGGTAACGATCAGATTCTCGATTAAGATAGTTGAGCGACTACAACGAAGAATATTTACTTGTTGTAATATGACTATGACTTTCCGGCGGCGTTGCTTGCGGCGCGCTTGAAACTTGAAGTTTCATTCCAACTAGTAAGTGCAACTACGGAACAGCGTATTATGATCACTAAAAAGTATGAAATAAAATAAATATTTTAAAAAACAAAAAGCCGTCTTCAAAAACGCAAAAAATAACTTCTTTTAAAATTGTAGGCACCTACCTAATAGGTTAGTCCAAATGAAGTCGGCGACCACCATATTTTCACCAAAAAAGCCGACCTCAGTTGGGCTAACCTGTTAGGTAGGCGCCTACAATTTTAAAAGAAGTTAGTCTTTGCGTTTTTGAAGGCGGTTTTTTGTTTTTAAAACATTTTAGTATCAAAAAATCTGCATGCATAGATTTAAAAAAATAGTACTCAGTTCGGGAATCGACCTCGGAAGTTTTGAAAAAAAAAACTTACATTATTTCTACTTAGATATTGATTGTGTAGGTCTTAAGCAGTAAATGCCACTATTAAACATGATAATATCTAAATCTAGCTTCCGCCCGTGACTTCGTACGCGTATAAATCAGTTCCCGAGGGAATAGCAATATGAAAGGTTGCCTATGTGTTTAGTCAAGGTATAATATACAAGGCTGTTTGCATTTCAAATTTCACCAAAATCTATTCAGTAGTTTTTATGTGAAAGATTAACAAACATCCATCCATACTTACAAACTTTCGCGTTATATTAGTAGGATTTATTACACGCTATTTTATTTAGTTGGTGTTCGAAATAACATTAAAACAGCAAGCGTAGTGCGACTGAGGTTGCGGTGGGGCGCTTGAGTGGCTCCAGAGATGGGCATTAATCGATTACTTTTTTAATCAACTAATTGATTGATTAAACAATCAATCGTCACAAAATTAATCACGATTAATTTAATCGCGATTAAAGTAATCGATGGAGAATTCAAATAACGATTGATCAATCGTCATTTTAATCGACAAAATTTCACGATTAAATCTCGATAAAAAATTGGAACAAGTACTTTACAAAAATTCAATATGTGTTACAAAGATTTAAAAAGAAGATAATACTGTTGTTAGATACAATGAACTTTGTCTGTTTGCTAAACGGAACTGCTCTCTTCAAAAACCAAACACTATTCATATTCTTTAAGCTGTAGCAATCTGTCAAAGTAACTAGAAACTTAGACTTAAGAAACATTTTTTTGTATCTCAAATATTAATCGAGAGTAAAATTAATCTAAAAATTTAATTGATAATAAATTTAGACATCCCTTAAATAATCGATGATTAATTTAATCGTAACGAAATTAACCGAAACTCTAACTAGTAAAATTATTCAATCTTTAATAGCGAAAAAGTAGGTTAGTCTTAATCGTTAATCGTTAGTGGATTATACTTTGCCCTTGGTGGCCCAAGGTCTCTTTGCGCGCTATTTGTTGTGTGACTAGCGTGCTTATATGATTTTAATAAAATCCAGTCACTCGAAGGCTGATCCACAAAAAGGATCCGTTTTTGAAGGTTCGCAAATAATCCCCGAATCGTTTTATGTTAATGAGATAATGAGACACACGAAAAATACTTTAAATTTTACGACATTGTTGCGTGATTGCTTGCGGCAGCTTTGTATAAGAGTTAAACCGCGGATAGACGGACGGATATGGTTAAACTATAAGGGATCTTTGTTGACTAAGGAATAATATAAAGGTAGAAAACGTATAAATTAATGAGCTTCTAACGAACAGCGGAAAAATTAAAATGCGTAACTGATGCTCTTACGGTTATAAAATACATTCAAGGTACCTGTATATTTCGCTAACTACCTACCTATGAATATGTAAGTGCAAAGTAAGGTTAAGTTATTTGCGAGGGTCCATTGGGATAAGATAAAATATGAACATACGCAAGATGAGAAAAGAGTACAATACCTATCCTATCCCTTTTTTCAATTTTTTTTGTGAGATCAAATCTTGCAAGTCAATTTTTAACAAGTTCCCGTTTATGGTATAGGCTAAAATTTGGAACACGATAATGGAATGTTATGGCATCTAAGAGCTGAACTGGCGACGGAGTCAGAATGTGGCGACAGGATCTCCGCTATAGTTATAGACCTACCATGTTAAATGGGACTCATTAGTTTTGGTCCTAAAAAACAGAGTAAAATTGCAAAAAACTCCTATTTTCGCCAGAAACTTATTTGTCTCACAGAAGATACCCTTTACCACTACGGCCATGGAATTTTGTCGCCTATAAATAATCTTCATTTCAGGTCGTCCCCAACCCACGCTAACCTGGCTGATCAACAACAAGCCAGTAGAAGACCACACACTCCTCAAGAACGACGGGAAGGTCATCGTGAGCCGCATCAGCGTCAGTGGAGCGGAGCGAGCCTGGCTGAACAGCACCGTACGCTGCCAGGCCACCAACACACCATTGCTGAGTCCACACGAGAGGACGGCCAGGGTGGAAATGCATTGTAAGTTACTATAAAAACTAACTAACAGCATAACATTCATTGGATCATCCTCCTAGCCCAAAACAGAAGATTTTGAGAAGGGGAACTTAGAAACTTGAACTTGTGTTTTATGTGTAAATTGTTTTAACTTGAAACCTACCCTTCTAAGATTGTCTGAAAGAGATCGCTTATCAGCGATAAGACTGCCTGTTGTTTACCTGGGTCTTTTAAAATGTGCTATTTCTCTGTAATGTTTTTGTTTGGTGGATAATAAAGTGTTTTGTATTGTATTGTATTGTAATAGTGCTCTTGGTGGTCTCAGCTCAGCCTTGGAATAAAAGGCAAGGGAACCCGTCAGTGGATCTTTCATTTGTCTGTGGTGCAAGTGCAATTTTTCGGTTGTCCTAAGGAAGTAAGCTTTTTCCCCTCTTCCTTTTCCTTTCTCTCAATAAAAGAGGAGGCCTATGCCATGCAGCGAAATATTTGCTAAAGTCAATTTGCAACAATTATCCAGATGATAGTGATCTTTAATATAAAAGAAGAAAGGCGCATAGAATTTAAAAAAAAGTCTCTTAAAAATTACATAATGACGGAAATACAACGCTACTCCTTCACGCTTTCAAGGCAACTCTCAATTCGGGTTTACCCAATTTCTATGAAACTTTGCTACGAAATTACTATGCCAAAGTTAACTAGGTAACAAATGACATTAGTATCCTTTCATGCTTCAACGACGCATTACCACATACAGACAAACAGATAGCAAAAGAATAATGCTTAATAGCACCCATCTTTTCTCATCATGTTTAAAAACACATTCAGCTGACACAAACTTCCCGGTCTCTCCTAAAGGGAAGCCATGAGATGCTAATGTAGCTGTCAACGTTCGAATGATTGATTCATCTGCCGTCAATTTGAGGTATTCGACAAATTATCTGTCTAAGCGAGAATACGTGTCAAATTATCCGTATCGTCCGATAAAGCTTTATGAATGCGGGTGGTGGCTTTTTGTTGCCAGTTTACCTTGCGTTTGGGGATATTTCCCAAAATCTATGGCATACAAAGGGACATTTTTTGAAATATTTATTTCTAGAGAACGCCCGCAACTTTGTACGCGTAGAATTGAATTCTCGCTACTTCCCCTATTCTACATACATACATACATAACATCACGCCTTCATTCCCAGAGTGGGGTAGGCAGAGCTACAGAAATACCAACAACTCTAAAGCCTTACTGATAGAGTGATTGAAGAGGAAGGTTTATATGTATAATACTTTAATCCGGAGCGAAGCGAGGGCGGGTCGCTAGTATTTCATAATTCATTGTCATATAGGTAGTCACGAGCAATGAAAACGGGCCACTTAATTCAGAATTTCCATAGAAAATTACCCGTTTTCATTGCTTCTCATTGTACTTTACAAATTTAAGGAATGAATTCTTGGCTTCATTCATAAATAATAAATAGTAGCGACTTTATTTACAAGTAGTATTACTGCTCTATGCACTAATACTACTATTATGCTATTACTTTTGGCATAATATTATATTACGAGTATAGTTTTTGGGCAGCCAACTGTCAAGTAATTAAGAGATATCTTACCGTTCACAATACGATAACATAAATAAATAACACAATCTCACACAGCCCGTGTGGTTGCCGGGTTAGAATAATGACACTCCATGTCTTCCCGTGGATGTCGTAAGAGGCGACTCAGGGAATAAGGGCTTGTAGTATTGTTAGGCGATGGGCTTGCAACCTGTCACTAATACACTAGTAAACTTCTTGGCCTGATTGTGCAAAATGTGGTTACAAAATTATCAACAAGTCTTTTTAGAGTTGTTGGTATTTCTTTAGCTCTGCCTACCCCACTCTGGGAATGAAGGCGTGATGTTATGTATGTATGTAATCTCACACAAATTGACCTAGTCCCAAACTAAGCTCTAGGCTTGTACTATGGGTACTAGACAACGATAAACATACTTATATAGAGAAATACATACTAAAATACAGAGAAAACATCCAAGACTCAGGAACAAATATTCGAGCACATCACACAAATATCTGCCCATACCGGGATTTGAACCCAGCACCGCTGGCTTCGGAGGCAGGGTCACTCCCAACTAGGCTAACATGTCACACGATGTCCTAGTGAAACCCGGTGAGCTATAAGAGGACCATAATCGGGTCAATTTAGTTCAAACCCTATTTCAGTAAAAATAAAGTTCATTTTTATTTGATTCAAAATTGAAAATGGCAATTTAGTGCAAAGGTAATTGAACTTTATTTCGTTGCTGTTAGATTCAAATTCCCATTTACAAAAATCACCCGCGTCACGAGGATAATAATATAAGCATTTTATTAACCACGAGCACTTAAGCGAGCATCCTTGCGAATCAACAGAAATTTGCTTACAACTTTTGCCAGGCCGTGTAAAATGCTAAGATAAAATATTTGTAAAGCTTGTCATGATGAGTGCGTTTATAGTTAATGCGGCGACATTATCGTCAAAGTCGTGTTTATAATAAAAGTTTAATTTATGGCAATTTAGATACATATGTGTGGTTACCGGGTTAGAATAGTGCCACTCTATGTCTTCCCGTAGATGTTGTAAGAGGCGACTAAGGGAATAAGGGCTTGTAGTACTGTTAGGCGATGGGCTTGCAACCCGTCACTAATTGTCACTAGTAAACTTCTTGGCCTGATTGTACAAAATGTGGTTATAGAATTATAAAAAAAGTATTTTAGAGTTGTTGGTATTTCTGTAGCTCTGCCTACCCCCCTCTGGGAATAAAGGCGTAATGTTATGTATGTATGTTATGTATGTATGCGTAATGCGTATATTTCCTGATCCGCCTAGGTGACTTCAATACACAATATTATTATAATTGTGAAAGGGTGACTGTCTGTCTGTCTGTTACCTCGTACCTCGTACCTGTCTGTCACGCATAAACTGCTGAACCAATTTAGATGCAATTCGATATGGAGATAGGTTGAGTCTCGTGGAAAGACATAGGTTAGTTATTATTCCAAAAAATTGTACAGTTCCCCAGGGAGCAGTAATTAACGATACAGATGTTCAAAACTTTGCAAATATACAAAAATAAAAAAATAAAATCCTTAGTAACCTTAAAACACGTGGTAAAAATGGTTACAACACAAAACATCGAAAATTACAAGGTTTTTTAAAAAAATAACTTTGTAATGTCATATACCTATATTATAACCATTTCATCACATACAACATAAAACAATCCTGAACAACCTCAAACATTTAAAATTCAACATTTTTATTTATTAAATTAGCGGTGGATACGAAAAGCACAGGACCGGTCTGAATGGAGAGCCTTGGGGGAGGCCTATGTCCAGCAGTGGACGTCTTTCGGCTGATATGATGATGATGATGAAATTAGCAAAATGCGGGGTCTTTTCTATACACATAATAATAAATAAATAAATAAATAAATCATAGGACATTGTCACACAAATTGACCTAGTCCCAAACTAAGCTCTAGGCTTGTAATATGGGTACTAGACAACGATAAACTTACTTATATATAGAAATATATACTCAAATACATAGAAAACATCCAAGACTCAGGAACAAATACTCGTGCTGATCACACAAATATCTGCCCTTACCGGGATTTGAACCCAGGACCCCTAGCTTCGAAGGCAGGGTCACTACCAACTAGGCTAGCGTGTGTCATAGGTAATATGTAGTGAATCATAGTACTAACGCTTCGGACAAGACCATCATTGGGGAGAAGAAGCGCCGCAAGAATCAGCAGAAGGTCTTTTTGTCAATCATTAAACAATTACACCTAAAACTAATTTATATTACAAGGAAATAAATAATATTGATTAAAACTACCACAAATAAAATCACTTTTAATCGTGCGATAGTCATCCACGTTCCTGCCGAGACCCTGACAGATTACTACCTGATGGTTTTGTTAAGTTGCTTAACCTTTTGAACGCCTTACGTCAAATTTAAATGCGTCACTCACACGCCAAAGTGGTGGTGGTTAGTGGTCGTTGGCGTTCAAAGGGTTTAATAATGTGTATAAAAGTATACAACAAAATATCGAGTGAATTTAAATGCAATAATAATAGAAAATTAAAAATGAATTATTACAATGGTTAAGTAATAATATTATTTATAGCGTCAATGAATTTTTTGACCTGTAAAGTGTAATTGTGAGGTACTGTGGTGGGGTGCACTTCAGTTAACCCTTTTCCAGGCCTTGCTAAAGTAAGGTTACAAGCAAGAAATGGAACAGAGCCACGAATTCGTAACTTCCTAAAGAATACTGATCCATGGAGTCATATTTCAGGAAAGTTCAATTAAATTTGTGTCATAAAATGTAGGTAGTTAAGTTTAATTTTGAGCGACATGAATGTGGTCGATAAAATGTACTATGCCTGGAAAAAGTTGAAACATTAACAAATGTTTACATATGTTTATTTATATAGTTGCTTAAAACCATTCTTATGCACGTCTCGAGGTTCTGTCTAAGCCTTTGTTATTACAGCCCACTGCCATGTCTATAGGAACACTCCGTTTTCCTATTTTAAACATCGGCCCATAGAGGTGACGTGGAGGTCTTCAACCTTCACATCTCCCCCCCGCTTAGTTAAATAAGCAATCTAAATTACACATAAAAAAACCTAGCTATTCCTGCCTACGTGTAAAATAAAGGCCTTTACGACAGGATAGCAACGATAGAATCCAACAACGTTTCAATTGCATTAAAACTCTCAAAACAAACGGTAAATGCATGCCATGGTTTTAAATGTACATGTCACACCTAGCTAATAGTAAATACTTATTGATTCTTTTCCTCAAATGCTACTTCTTTTCTTCTACGATTTTGAAAATAACTTCATTTACAGCAAGTTATACGTGATCAAGCTTACGAATTTTACTAGTAAAATCAGTAAATGAATTTAATTTGTACGGAAATTAATAGTTAGAAATTACCTAGTTTATAAAGTTGTTGAACAAAAGGAGCTCCATTTGAGGAGTACAATCGATAACTACATTTAAAGCCCCATGGTCTGAGAAACCTTGTATAGTTCTTAATGCAAAACTAAACTGGTAAAAAAGCGGCCAAGTGCGAGTCGGACTCGCCCATGAAGGGTTCCGTAGCAGCAAGTAACATAATATAAAAGTTCGTTGTAGCTTTATTCAATGTTTTTTTAGATTTGCTTAAAAACGAGCAAGGTACACCAGAAATTCATAGTAGGTAACCGAATTGATACAAATAGGTGTTTTTGTTTTCAAAGTGCAAATGGCATAGGTAACTGTTATTTTAACGCAAAACAGAAATATGGTTTCATTTCGCAACACGACTCGGCACTAACAGCGCCCTTAGATGTAAAACACGCCATATCGCTCTCAGTAAGCACCACACTCATTTCTTAAGCTACGTCTTATCAGGCACCGTATCACAACATCCACAAAGTACAGTCATTTGCAGAGTAAACAGCAGATTTAGGCCAAGGTACGGGAAACATTCAAGATGGTCGATGGAGTGGAATTGCTACACGCATAAACAGAACAAACAAAAAGAACATTATTCCAATATATGGGAGTTTTAAATCTCTTAAGTGGCGTCCCGTCTTGCGGGATATATGTGGCGCAGAAATAACGGTTTTAACTCGATTCGGAAATGTATTTCTAGAACGTGAGTTAGTCGGGAAGCTCGATTAATTTTTGAAGTTATTTATTGTTGCTTGGAGTTTAGCCAGATCGATACTTTTAATATTAATGTGAGTGGTTTAATGTAAAAGTTTTTAGAAAAAAGTCATGCTTAGGTCTGTCTCAAAAGACTTTTTTTTCTTATTTTGTTTTTTATTTACTGGGTTTTTTTTAAATTATCAGTGATAACTATGCCCGCTTTGGAGTGCTCGAAATGACGTCATTTTGTTTGTAACCGCATTTAGTTTTTTTAAGTCTAGCACTAGATGCGACGTAGAAAAGAATATGTACTCTTTAGACATTAGGTTCAATTTGTTTATTTATCTCAGTATCTACAGAACTTCTTTTTCAATCTCTGCATTTCAATTTTGAATTATAGAATTTGATTATTTTGTACCGACAAACACAGAATAAAAAACAAAGAAACAATGTACAGGTGTAGTCTTTTACATTATTCATCCGTAAGAGAACTAAGGCATGTCATTTGACCCCGAAAATTTATTTAAACTTGACCGAATAGAGCATTAGTAAATAACAAATGGTTAATTTATTGGTGTCAAAGGTTTTTGAGTGGTGATTTCGTAACGGAATAGAACGCGTGTACGCAGTCGGTTTGTAATACTCGTACATAGTGTAATATAGCACATAAAATATCATCTAACTCTCATTAACAAAGAAATTAGGCCAAAGCGTCTTTACGAAGAAAAAGCCGTACCTCTTAAAGACACAAAGTAAACACCGTTGCATCCTCTAAAACTGTATTTAAATGTATAGCCACTTAGTGCTCAAGTAGACGGAAAGTAGGTCCACAATCGCGGGATATTTATGGCCCTGTACGAACACGGTCTTAACTCGATTTGCTCACTCGTATTTTAAGCGCACCGTCTGGAGCAGGGACATGCCGGGCTTTACAACAGATGGCGCTAGTAATAATGGAAAATTCTAGTACAGGCCTAGACGATACGGCAACGTAAGCGACTATCGAAAACAGTTTGATTGGCGAACGCTGACAATCTATCTCGTTTTCAGCTTATGTCAACTCCATACATTTCCTCATGGGCTCTATTGTACCCGGTAAAAACATATTTCTTTTGATATGTTATCGTTTGTCAATAGTTATATAAGCAAGCAAGAGAGAGTATTTAAGACTTGATTTTTTCTCCGTTCTTCGGTGAGCTAGGTATTTGCGATAATAGTAAAAAAAGATGTTTAACCTCTTTGCTTTTAATGATATAGGTTACAATTCTGTTGGTGGTACACCCAATTTGCCCATGATCCTGTAAGGTTACAAAATATATTCAATCGTGGTTGAAATGGTAATAATTATAAAAAAATGATTTGACTGGTATTTTAGGCTTTTCTTTTGTCGTAGTGCGTCCAACGTCAGTGGTGATCACAGACAAACCAGGACAGATGTCAGCTGACAGCGAGGTCACTTTGGTCTGCGTGACGCGTGGCAGCAGACCACCTGCTCAAGTCACCTGGTTCAGGGAAAACAGGAGATACACTAGAGGAAAGGTAAGTTTAGGGAAGAACACACAAGTGGTATTTTAATAGGTTGATGTGAAAGATTTTTGCTGGAGTTACGACAGCTCCTTACACTTTTGCTAAGGCTAGTTCAGCTCAGTTGTTAACATAAATACAAATAAGGAAGGATAAAGTACGTATTATGCTAGCAGAGAAAGACTCAACATATTTTGGTTAGAAAATTTGGGTAGAAAGTCATGGTTTGTTTGTTAAAAATTGATAAATATTGCGTTCTATATATTTACCATTTATATAATTATATTGTACATTGATTTTCTTGACCGAGTGAATTAATTTCCTGATAGCAATAATTGTGTATTTGTCAATAAATTACAGTTTTTTTTTTAAATCACTATTATATAAATAATTAAATAATATTATTGTGTTTTACTAGAAAATAGGACAATAACTCATACATTTTCCAATAGCAAAGCGAGTTCTCCAACGACACGACGACAGTCAGTCGTCTCACTATCGTGCCACAGCCGGAAGACGACGGTGCCGTAATGCGGTGTCGCGCTGACAACGCCATCTTGCGAACAGCGCTCGAAGACTCGTTCAAGATGAGCGTTGTGTGTAAGTCAATAGTATTGATTACAGAGACAAGTCATTCCGCACGTCGTATCGTAGCCATAAGATGCACTAAAGAATTTATTTTTGTTTGCTGAAACGTGACAACTAGGTGTATCAAAAGATACATAAAAGGGTAGGCTCTTTCGTCGTTGTAATTTATATTATGATAAAAATGAATCGCTAAATGTGGGAAATTCAGAAATTTGCAGCGGGGAGAAGCCGCTGGCGGGCCGCTAGTATTTTACAAAAGTGTGACTACGGCGCCGACATGCAGTATTGTTTTGATAGCGCCATCTTGAGTACAGTGATTAAAGGCTCGTTTAAAATTAGCGTTATTCGCTTGTGAGTAAATATTATTGTAATATAACGACGAGAAACGTCTGAATGACGCGCTGCAACTGAAAGTCTCGAAACCGCCAATTGAGAGAGATTTACGATTATAAACGTGATTCAACTAATGCATTCACTTATTATAATAACTAGACCGAAATATCGAAAACGTAAACGTGAACTTTCTTTATTAGTGTTAGAATATTTAGTCGTAACGAAAAAAAGGGCATATCGATAAACGATTTCTTTGCTAACAACGTAATACATTTATCCTTAAAGTGTATCTGCCCCAACATAAAAGTATTTTACCTACGAAGAGCTCACAATATCGAGGCTGTAACAAATTTCAAAAACATTAAACTCCTATATTTCTCAAAGATACACGACTACGCTATGAAACAAACAATAAAAGATACTAAACATCAGCTTAGGGACACCAATAAAATCTAAAGTATCTCATATAAACGCCCAGTCCGACCCTCCATTAAAAGCATATTCTACCTTCTTACATTTAAGACATAATTCTCTTCGTCTTTATCTCGTCCATAGTACTTAGCAGTAAGTTAACTATAATCAATTTTAAACTTTGCAACGTTTAAAATAGGATCTTATTTCCGTTAGTTTACGTGAGTAGTTTTATCAACTACTTCCGCAACTTAAAGAAGACCGTATCTTCTTTTAACACGATCGTATTTAAAAAAAGAAGCTTCAGCCATTTTGAATAATCGGAGACAGCGGAAAACTATTTATTTGTAGTAAAATAAACCGAATTGCGTAGGTAATAAGACAAACGACGTTGACTGAAACGTTCCGTTTGTCGCTGGATGTTCTTCAATTATATTAGAATGTTCTAGTTCTAGGTTTTATAACAAGGTTTATTTTACAGACAAGCCCGTGTTAGCCATGTCCCTGGGAAGCACGCTGAACGCAAATGACATAAAGGAAGGAGACGACGTCTATTTCGAATGCAACATCAGAGCAAACCCAAAGGAATATCGCATTTCTTGGTACCATAACGTGAGTGAGTCACGAGCAGTTCTCTGTAACATATTATTTATTTATGTGCACGGCGAGCCTAGATGCGTAGATGGTCCTTCCAGCCGGATATAAACATGTTTGATATATTTTGGACATAACTAATACAACTTAAATTTTAACCGGCCCTGCTTATCCTTGTGAGACCCGGTTTTTCATAGGAGGTTCACCATCAAGGCAATTCTAAACTTTATTTGAACGAGTATAAAGTTAAGTTTAATTTGTTCATTTTAGAGCAAAGGTAATTGAACTTAATTTCCTAGCTAGTAGGATTAAATTCCGGCTCACACTGTTTTTGGTATAGCCGGCCTTAAGAGGTTTTGTTTCTGATTTACAACAAAAACCAAGTAAACGCACGGGCCGTAGAACTACGTTACATGTCCCGAAAAAATTCGCAGTTACCACGGGGATATACGTCTTCTATTTCTAAAACCTGGTAAGAATCTGCTCAGTTTAGTGCTTCGTCGCTTTAATTTAACGGCATATTTTAAGCACTGCACTAATCTGTCAAAGGTAATAACTCTAAATAAGGCTAACTGTACATAACTAGTATCGCAAATAACTTTCCTATCGTAATTGCTTCGAAAGTTGTACAATTATAGAGAAACTATGTATTTCCGCGCCTGTTTCTACTAAGCCTTTGGAAAACATGCATAAGAGGCAATTTGTCGTTTGAACACTTTAAACCCATTTGCAAGGCAATTTGCAATTCTGAACCATTGCGACTTAGAATTGCACGAAGACTGTTCTTATTTCCTTTTTTAGGGTTCCGTATTAGGTGCCCAATGAAAAAAGGGAACCATTAATGGACCAGTGTGTATGTCTTTATATATTAATGTCTGTCACTCCGTCATCCTATTATCTCCAAATTTAAAGAACGGAATAAGTGGAGTATTGGTTAAGATATAACAAAACGAAATATTTTACTGTTTAAGGCTTAATTTTGAGGAAACAGAACTGTGTCAATGGCATCATGTTAAATATGAAATAAAACGGCTTATTACACAACAAGTTTTTAATACAGTGGGTACGGCAAGTCTAGACAAATATAATATTGCGCATAATAACCGCCTTATTCATGAAGTATTATTTTTCTCTTTCTGACGAATTCATAATGACAGACACGGGCAAATAAAGCACACTAACGCGTTTATGAATAGGAGAGTAAAGCTCTGATATTTCACAAAAAAAACTTGGTTTCCTTCCTCAATCCTCTTCACGCGTATCCGACTCGTACTTGGCCGGTTATACAAAATTGTAAAGCCCTAGTCATATTGAGTTTTAAAAAGGACGGTGCCATCAATTTGTGTAGGGATAAAACGGGGAAAAGCATTACAAATATGCAGATCGCATTCTTTTATTATTCTGTTGGTAGAAGATTCACTCCGTATTACCGTATAAAAGAGCTCTCATGTGGCCAATTTACTGAATAAATAAATAAATATTCCAGGACAATCTCAAAGAAATTGACCAAGTCCCAAACTAAGCTCTAGACTTTTACTATAGGTACAAGATGATAAACATACTTGTATAGATAAATAAATACATACCCCCTAACTAATAAACGTTGAATAAGTTTGGAATAGTTATACCATGCTTTGTCCTTATCTGTCGAATTCAAATGTCGCAATGACAGATCTTATTCAACGTTTATTACTCAGAACAAGTACCCACTCGTCACATAAATATTTGCCCATACTAGGAATCGAACCCGGGACCGCTAACTTTGGTATACCCAATTCCACGTATCTAATTAACGGAGAACTAAGCAGTTAGGGTGTAATCCAAAAGGACATGTTTTTTTTTGCATTAATTGTGGATTAAAATGTGGGATAACATGGGGATAGAGATCCCGGGAAAGTCAAATAACACCCATGAACAAACATCTTATCTGTTCAGGACCAACAAGTGAACCAGAATATGTCTTCCGGGGTGATCTTCAGCACCAAGTCGCTGGTGCTACAGGGGGTGACGAGGAGGGACGGGGGACTGTACACGTGCAGCGCCGCCAACCAGATCGGGGAGGCGGTCAGCCAGGCGGTGTACCTGCGGGTCCAATGTAAGTATTATTATGAAGATCAGGGGTCAAAGTGTAACGTATTTACGTATTTACGTTTGTACTCTCTCCTTAATGATGATGATTCATTGAAGCCCTCTGATTGGCAGATACGCCTGTGTGCGCGCAGCCATCGCCACTGCTGATTGGTGCACGGCTGGACGAGCCGCTGCGCGTCCGCTGCACTGTCAGCGCGGACCCCGCTGACGTTACGTTTTCCTGGCAATTCAATAACAGTGGAGAGAGTTTTCAGGTCTCGCCGGCTAGATATGGTAAGAAAAGATTTTTTTAAAGTATAATTACCTACACATTGAACCCTTGTGGTTGTCGGGTTAGAATAATGCCACTCCATGTCTTCCCGTGGATGTCGTAAGAGGCGACTAAGAGAATAAAGGCTTGCAGTACTGTTAGGCAATGGGCTTACAACCTGTCACTAATACAATGCTAAACATCTTAGCCTACGAGTACTTGTGCGTAATGTGGTTACAGAATAATCAACAAGTCTTATTAGGGTTGTTATTTCTGTAGCTCTGCCTACCCCACTCTGGAATGAAGGCGTGATGTTATGTATGGATGTAATTACCTACAATAATCCGTCTCAAGCAATAAACAAAAATTGAAATTGTACACTTATTTTTTTTAGTTTAAGGATTGATATCCATCTGACGCGCTTTAAGAGGGATATATAACGTCTTTCACCTTTTAATTGTGAACATTATGGCGCAGTTGCATGAATTTTATCATCATATCTATTTAAAAAATAGAATAAATATAAACATTACACCCATGAGGCTCAGATCCTCATACACAACATTTGCCTGGTTTGAATATCTGTAAGAATGTATATTTCTGTAAGGTTCTGCCAGTTCAACCAATTCTGCTTAATAAGCAGCAAGACCTTTACCAAACCGTTTATTTTTCTTTAGTGTCAACTGGTGGAACAGCCAGTGAGCTCCGCTATCGAGCTGCCAGCGACCGCGACTACGGCGCTCTGCTGTGCCGTGCCACCAACGCTGTGGGCCGACAGAAGCGGCCATGTGTCTTCCAGATAGTGCCAGCAGGTATGTACCCATACATTTCTGGCATATGCTGTTATTTACCGCTGCATGCAATAGAGGCTACAGAGCGCTAATCTACCGGGCCACCAATGCAGTAAAGACCCTGTGAATTCCAGATAGTGCCAGCAGGTATGTACCCATACCTTTCTGCCATATGCTGTTATTTACCGATGCATGCAACAGAGGCTACAGAGCTCTACTCTACCGGGCCACCAATGCAGTAAAGACCCTGTAAATTCCAGATAGTGCCAGCAGATATATGGAACCATACCTTCTGCTATATGCTGTTAATTACTGATGCATGCAATAGAGGCTACAGAGCTCTACTCTACCGGGCCACCAATGCAGTAAAGACCCTGTGAATTCCAGATAGTGCCAGCAGATATATGGAAACATACCTTCTGCTATATGCTGTTGTTTACTGATGCATGCAATAGAGGCTACAGAGTGCTACTCTACCGGGCCACCAATGCAGTCAAGACCCTGTGAATTCCAGATAGTGCCAGCGAGGTATGTAACCATACCTTTCTGCTATATGCTGTTATTTACTGATGCATGCAATAGATGCTACGGAGAGCTTCTCTACCGGGCCACCACTGCCTTCGGCTGTCAGTAAAGACCCTGTGTCGTCCAGATAGTGCAAACTGGTATTTAGCCATGTACCTTTCTGCCATTTAATACTGTTATTCATTGATGCATGTGCCATAGCTTGAACACTCTTAGGCAAAAGATAGCCTTTCTGTCATATTATTTTGTTATTCACTGATGCATGCAAAAGCGGGTACGGTGCGATTATGTATCAGAGCATCAACTCGACGTTTTCGGATTGTCACCCTAAAGAAACTATGCCTTTCAAATCGTGCCTGAGGTAAGTCAACCAACAAATTGTCTATACGGTCAACAACATCATATGGGTAGCTATTAGACAATATACCAAGACCTTGCGATTATTTGCAATTCGCATTACAAATTAACACATCGTTGTCTAGTACTCATGTTATTTATTCGTATTATACTTTTTATTTTAACACGGCCTAAAAGTAATTTACCAATATTTGTATTCACTTTATATTTCGCTCACGTAATGACAAAAGTGCAAGCGATTGAAAATTTGGATGCTATTGTGTTCAAAAATAGTGCAACCTACAGATATTAAATTTTGCTTTACGGTTATATTTTCATTATTGAATGTGTATTGTGCGCGATTCTATATTAGGTACTTAGTAATACGAACACATAACATCCTTTTCCACATAATTTTACCAGTACATAGTACAGTTGTCCATAGAAAACGTGGTCAAATTGTCGACTTGTTATGTTAGGATAGGGACAAAATAACTACTTATTGCATCCTCCTTTTATTTTCTTCTTGGTTCCCTATATGCTACGTGCTAACCTAAAGTAAATATCGATTTTGAACGAAGTAAAATTTACTTTACTTCCTTTGAGATTATAAATAAGTTACAGAGCAGCCGTGTTTCGATTTCTTTGTTTTGCATAATGGCTTTTTAAAAGCGTCAGTATACCTATTTTAATTTAAACGCGAAAACGTGGTGTCACTTGCACAAGCGTTTCAGAAGAAATTTCCGATCACTTACTGAAAAATTTAACTTAAACATAAAACGAGTGTTTTCTTCTGAATTTTACGCGATACAAAGAAATTGTTCTGTACATTTTAAATTTAGAAATATAAGGGTTATTTATTACACCAATGTTTGGGATATTTTCGGTATGCCGATAAATACTCAATGTTGACGAAGCGAGTTTAAATATTTTATACTATTTTACATTTGCAATCGACGTTCACTCAATTCAGTATACAGGAAATTTCTATCTGGTAGGCTACAGTTTATCATTGAAAAACAACGGGGCTGTAGACGCGGGAAAAAACCAAGTATTAAGTAAACTGAGTGTAAAAAGAGTTTTCCCAACGAGACGTCTTGACTAATCAATTTCAACTCCCAAGAAACTTGTCTGGCGTGACGTTCATCAGAATTGTTAGATCCAATATCGTAGAATTAACCAATCGTTTCTCCAAATTACCGCGTTCAGAAATCAGATAGCGAAACTGTAGATTAATATTCGAAAGCTAATTAAAACATTCCAAGATACCGAATATTCAAGAATATTCGTAGGTTTAAAATACGAGCGAAGTTTGAACGTCGCAATCACGTCGCCAATATGGAGCCGTAACGAGAAAACTTAGTGCAACTTCGCACTTACCCATTCGGCTTTTGGAACACACGGCCATTTTTTTCACAGACTGCTTTTGAAATGCGCGCGAACGCGTCTGACAAAATGGAGGTGTATTTTTCCGCAGTGAAATGAATAACACACAGTTGAAAAAACATTGATTCAATTTTTATATCTCGTACGTCGTTTTTATGTTTCGTTATATTTAAGTGTTTGTGGATCTTCAATCATCTCGTTAGAAGTGTTCCTTTGACGTTTGCAAGTACCCACTTGTAACGTTATGTTATTCTTTGGTAATAAGGGATATTATTGTGGCATAAAATCGTACTAATCACGGATCTAGATCTAAATTATAATTGGCGCTAAGTATTGTCTGTTTAAACGTATTGTAATATTTTGTGTATAAATAAACTTCAAAATCTACATCGAGTATATTTAAAAACGCGCATCATGGGTTCAGTACCACTACCACCACACAATATAAACAATACTCGCTTATTTAATTGTTTCGATTAAAAATTGCAATATTGAACCCGTTACAAAATATTCTAATCATGGCAAACACCAAAGTTCAGCCACTTCAAGAGCTAATTCAAATAAGACCGATTATTTTGCAACTTAAAATAAGTAGCCATTTTGGGAGAACATCGTAGAATATGCTATCAAAAATAAAAAATAAACTAAACATTTATATAATATATACGGTTGGTGACATAAACAAAGGATCATGTTCCGCAGCTGTGCGTGCAAACTTGAATGTTATACAGGGTTCATTCATATTATTTATATTTTCCTACATTCATCCTACAGTGCTTCTATTATCTTAATGTCTTTCGGCTATCTGTCGCTGTCTCACCTGACAGTATATTTGTGTTTTATAGAAAAACGAAGCTTGACGAGATACAAAAAAAAATAGAAGGTCTGTTGGTACATCGTTTCGTAGTTTGAGCGTACGTACAGACTCTCCTAAATAATACATTTTTTATATAATATTTATTCAGTAAATTGGCCACATGACGTCGGTAATATGCAGTGAATCTACTAGCGCTTGGGACAAGACCACCACTGCGGAGAAGCGTCGCAAAAATACGGTTAGAAAGATAGCATTTAAACGGTTGGATAGACGAACACACAAATAAGGTGTTAAGGTGTTTTTTTGTTCCACCACTTCTACAACAGAGGTTACTATATTCATGATTCTAAGCTCGTTTTTTTTTTAAAAAAAACGTTGAAAGGCTGTTCTCGCTATTTGAAAAAAAAAAACGAGGGAAAAGGGTAGGTCTAGGTAGTGGGTAGCATTGTGCACAGTGACAACGTCATCAAAGTTGCGGTGTGTTATTCGGTTTCTTTTTGTGATGTTCGGATTAAGCATTAATTGCGTGTGATCTGTGGACTAACTTTACGCAGCGGGCATATGGCGCGCTGCGCGTCCAGTACAATGACGCGTTCAGGATGCTGTTCGGGCTGCCGCGGTATTGTAGTGCCTCAATGATGTTTGCCGAGGCACGAACGGACGGCTTCCACGCAATAATGAGGAAGCGATGCGCGTCGCTGCTCCGCCGCAGCCGCGACAGCGCGAACTGCATCCTGAGCACGCTGGACGCTGCAGGGACACGTGCGCCTACACGTGCCACCAGCTACTCAAGCTCGCAGATTCTAATTGTTATGTTGTTTTGTGTATCACTAACCCTTTGTTGTTTTGTGTATAAAGTTTATGACTACTAATGTGAAAAATAGTCAAACTACTGTAACTATTAAAAATGACAAACTAGACCTAGTTAATGATACAGTGTTTCTTGGTATAACGTTAGACTCCAAGCTCCAATGGGGTCCTCATCTTGCTGGATTGGCGGGTAGACTCAGTTCTGCAGTTTTTGCAGTTAATAAGATTCGGCAATTAATAGATTTAGATACCGCTCGATTAGTTTATTTTAGTTACTTCCATAGTATTATGTCGTATGGTATTTTACTGTGGGGTAGTGATGCTGATGTAAATAGCATCTTTGTTCTGCAGAAGAGGGCTATTCGTGCTGTCTACAAGATGGGCCAGAGAGATTCGCTTAGAGATAAGTTTAAAGAAATTAATATATTGACCATGCACAGTCAATACATTTATGAAAACATTATGTATGTTCATAAAAACATCGCTAAATTTAGAAAGAACTGTGACATACATAATATTAATACCAGAAATAAATATAAGCTCGCAGTGCCCTTCACGCGGCTCCATAAAATAAAAAACACTTTTATGGGTAATTGTATTAGGTTCTATAATAAGCTCCCAAGTAATGTTACTGAACTATCAGTAAATAAATTTAAGAGTTACGTTAAGCGTAAACTAATTTCTAAAGCATATTATAGTATTAAAGACTATATAAATGATAACAATGCTTGGGACTGAATTGCTTGTAATAAAATGTTTAGTCCTTACGACAAAAGGTTGCGAACGTCGAAAAAAAAAGACATCCGACAGAGTTTCTTACAGGTTCTTCTCTGATCGGTCGCGATTTGAACCTGCAGTCAATTTAGGCTAAGTCGCTACTATGACGTTTCAAAAGAGTTTATTATTTGTAAACCTACTGATTCTGATTCTGATTCCCTAATAATAAGCCGCTGTATTTACTAACCCTATGGATGTATAGTCCGAAATAAATTTATTTGATTTGATTTGATTAGTTAAACTAACTGTCTTGTGTTGGAAGTTGTCGACCAGAAAACACTCTGTATATGGATATGGACGGTTAGATAAGGTACCCTAAAAATCCAGAAGTGCGGGTCAGTTTCGAACCTTAGAACCTCTGGTTTCATTCCAGTCTATGAACCCTTTTTTAAAAACCTATATGTCTGACGTAACCGAACGCGGCCCAGTGTAGCGTGGCTGCAATAATGAATTCGTTCGGATTAAATTTTTGAATTCGTACGAATTAAATGCCGGTATCGCAACTGAAATTAACGGCTGCTGCGTTTCCCCTCAGAGAGATAGCTCACATTGTACTTTTCAATTATTTATTATTTATTCAATGGCACGTAAGACAGTTTCCGTTTTCCGTTCAACACATTGGTTCAATGCTCTATTTTTAAGTTTACTAGATTTCCAGCGGCTTTATAAAAAAAAAATATAAATAAATATAATCCGTTGTTTGTGAAATATTTTCTTGGTATCTATCTCTGTCAGAGTTCCGTACTAGCGTGGAAAAAAAAAACTTGACTTTGTTTCTATGTATAGAGCTCTATTCAACACGAAAAAGGCCAAGAAGCTGTCAACTTGAAATTTAGAGATTCTAGCTTCAGTAGTGCTTGCTTTTATGATAGGTAAAAAAACATAATTAATTATAGAATTATTGGCAACGAGGTCTAAAATGCAGAGGGTACATGACCTGGGGTGATGTGGAAAACCTTAATTTGAACTTCCTAAAGCTATTCTTAGAAAAGCATTTAGATATTATTTATCCGGTTCTCTGCCTTTTCGCCGACAAATCTCTGACAAATGCATCGTTTCGCAACCTTATTCATTTACCAACCCGCTTTTTTTTCTGTAACAAAAAATATTCCTATTTTTTTTTATAAATCTAACCTAACTTAACCTATGGTCCTGAAATAAATCCAGAATTATTTACAGTTTATATTATTAAAAACGCGAGTTGTCAAATGATATGTTTGTGAAATGAATCATTTGTGAAACGTTGGTTATTAAATGATAGGATCCCTATTTACCCACCTAACAGAAAAATAAGATCTGGCCACAACAGACAATTGCATACTATATTAATTCTCGTTTCCACTAGCGCGGCCGTCTCCGCCGCGCAACTGCTCAGCCAGCAGGATCCTCAAAGATGGAGAGGCTCTTCTCTCGGTGCGGTGCCTGGCGGGATATGACGGGGGCCTCAGTCAGAGGTTCACGCTCGAAGCGCTGGGAGACGACAGCAGGGTGCTGGTCAACAACACCGCTTCGCATTTTGGTAAGGATACTTTTAGGGAACTCGTTCGGACAATCAAGTCGTGGCGGCGCCGAAGCGTGGGCGCTCAAGTGGCGCATCTATGTTATGTGTTACATGGGTGTCTATCATTTCATCGAAACACCTTTCATAGTCTGTATCATTTCATCGAATTTCATTTCATCGAACGCTATTTTCTGCTGAGACCATGATGAAGTGAAATTCGATGAAATGATGAGTTACCGTGTTACATACTAATGGCATTAGTATACTAAATGTATACATGGCAGTGCGCTTACTATGCGTGTTGTAGGCGCGGCAGAGCATAAGGCGTGGCGGAGCCGCAATGCCGCCGCCATTTTAATTTTTTTTAATTTATGGCTTGCAGAAGGCCTATGAGCACACAGGCCATCTGATGGTATTGCAGTTTCAAGACTGCAATTTTAAGACTGCGATCCTAAGATCGCAAATGCGTTGCCAACCCTGAGGACTAAAATGGAATGCTTCTATGCTAGTTATTTCACTGGCTGACTTATCCTCACACTAGAAAATAACAATGCAAACACTGCTGCTTAGTGGTAGTTTAAAGGAGGAGATGGTGGTAGCAGAAGGTTCTACCAAGACATAAAGTGGTTCTACATACCTTAAAAATGTCCAGTCCTTTAAATACGGAATTATTGCAAATATAACTATTCATGCAGATCTGGTAGTGTGGCTGAATGTGACTTGGTCTGCACTGGAGACCCTCACGGATGACGAGGTGCTGGGTGTGGTGGCGAGGAACAGCAAAGGCGCTTCGGAGCCGGTTCTTCTCCGGGAACTCGTGTTCCGTGATGCTGCCAAAAGAACTGGTGAGTTTGTAGTAATATTTGTATGTACCTAATCATGTTTCTATGGTGGTTTTCGGCCTTTTCGCCTAAAAATCTTTGACAAATGCGTCGTTTCATTTGCTAACCCTTTTTTTCTGTAACTACAAATATTTCAGGATTTTTATAAAACTAACCTAACCTAACATATGGGTCTTATGAATTCTACACGATGGTCTTGAAATAAATCCAGAATTATTTACAGTTTCGGAAAAAAACGTGGGTTGTCCAATGATATGTTTGCGAAATGATTCATTTGTGAAACTATCAATTATAGTATCCTTCTACGGTCTCTATTCGAAATCCAATCTTTTTCATGATATATTGTTTTTAAAATGCTTATTAATTCTAATCTATTGCTATTAAATAGTTATAGCCGGTTATTTTGAAGGCCCGGAAAGTGGCATGATTCAATTAAAAAAAACTACCTGTAAGTGCCTTTAATAATCTGTTTCTCATCTATTATTCAAGCTTGCCTTGACATGACATACTGATTATGCTCAAACTGAAGTAAGTCTTTTTGAAGTGGTTTCACAAAACTTCTTGGCAATCGTTTCCACACGCTTCTGTCTTATTTCGTGATACTTGTTACCGAAGTGCGTTTTACCAATAATCTAAATTTTCTTTCAAGAGGAGAATACGATTAGGATCACGACGCGGTTTCCCGCGGCAGCGGCCTTGGCGGGGCTAGCTGCGATCCTCACAGCTGTTGGAGCCATCATCGTGTTGGCTATACGCAAGTAAGTCATCTATATAGTGTGTAGCGACATTAATAAAATCTAGCTACCACACGTACTTACTCGTAGTTGAAGACATCCATCTGTGACAGCGCTACTAAATGTAACATAAAATAAATCTGACGCCTGCGTCGAGCCAGTGGCGGCGCAAGACCAAACTTAATGTGGGCAAGGTACATTTCGTGAAGCCCTCCGATGGTGCAAGAAGAAATTGTGTCTTGTACAGTCGCAAAACGTTAATTTAGGACCAATTTAAAAAAAAAATGCTCGACGTCGTCAATGTCATTATAGATTCAAAAATATCTGTAACTTATAACAAACTCAACCTTATTGATGTAGAATGCCAGATTGACTTTGACCTAAGACGGGTCCTAAATTAACTGTACTTTTGGATTTTCCATACTTTTTCAAATTGATTTTTGGCTGTGACGCGCGAGGCCCTTAGCACCATGAGGCCGTGGGAGGTGGCCAACACCGCCCCCGCCTTACGCCGCCTCTGCGTTGAGCTATCAGTTTTCCCAGTCAGACTTCTTACCTCGAATTTATCCCAACCCAAAGGACTTCGATCCCCAGCCATGACACCCGCTTGCAGAGAGATCTCTATTATATATTGCCAAAGCAGTGAAACACTAATTCTAATTACATTAGATAATTAACTGTTTTGAAGAAGCGGTAAAAAAAGTTTTTTTTTTTTAATATTTTTTACCATCAAGTACACTTATATTTTATAACGTCTGTATGGATATGAGACCGCGCAACTTCGCTTGCGTATTTTGACTAAAACGGTATTTTTACAGATTTTTCAATACAAAACCCTCTTCATTCTGTCATAAATCACTTAAATAGGTAGTACCAATTATTTCTCGAAACGCCTTTCAACGAACGTATCATAGTCATACCCATTTATTTTGCATGACGCAATTTTTCGCTACGTAATTAATGCACGATATCCTAAAAACATCATGGTTTTCCAGAGAAAATTGCGTTCAACGAAATGCAATTCGATGAAATGATAAATATAACATAATATGGCGCTTTTATTCCCAGCGTGGGGTAGGAAGAGCTATAGAAATAACAACAACACTAAGAAGACTTCTTGATAGTTCATGATATAATCGATTCACAGATAGGTTACCCACTTGAACACGCACACCCAAAAACTGTAAGTTAAGTGATTAACAGAACTCGGCAGGGGTGATCTGTTTTCAGAGTTTGCATAACATGGACATACCTTGTCATTCAATGGTAGATGTGGTGCAATTTAGTAACTAATAAAATAACTTATTGAAGACTACCTTTCTGCAGCGATATTTACGTCGCCATCAAAACAAAAGAATTTTATAGCAAGCTTTATTACCAAACCTCTTTAAATAATATGTATATCCATATCGATGAATCTGTGACTCAACCTCGTATATTGAAAAGGTCCAGGTTAAACTGACACTCACTAAGTACGCGAGTGCATACTTAGTGCGTGTCAGTTTATACTGAACAAAATTCAACATACGAGGTTGAGTCACAGAACCGTCGATATGCTACTATGAAAGTTAATCAAGTGATATGATATAATATCAAACCTGATGTTAACCTCAAGAAGAAATGCGTTGAATATTGAAAATATAAAAGCACTTATAGTTGTTTATTACAATAACGCAACCCATTTTTTTTAAGGTGTATCTATATTAATATCTACACTTGACATTACTGACGTAAAAATGGCTCACCCCTGCCGAGCTCTGGTGATTAACATTAATAAGTACCGATTATATGTTCCATTATGTTGTGTTTGATCCGTGTGGTTGCCGGGTTAGAATAGTACCACTCCATGCCTTCCCGTGGATGTCGTAAGAGGCGACTAAGGGAATAAAGGCTTGTAGTACTGTTAGGCGATGGGCTTGCAACCAGTCACTAATACACTAGTAAACATCTTAGCCTGTTTGTGCAAAATGTGGTTAGAGAATTATCAACAAGTCTTTTTAGAGCTGTTGGTATTTCTGTAGCTCTGCCTACCCTACTCTGGGAATGAAGGCATGATGTTGTGTATTTATGTATATGTTCCAATATCAGGCGGAACGAGAACTCCTCCAGCAGTAAGCGCCCATCACAGTCCGTGGTGCAAGTAGACGCTCAAGGCAGACGGTACCTCATCGCTTACCCGCCGGCAGACAAGCTGGAGACCAAGCCAGACATCCTCAATCCTAAGCCAGGTAATGTAGACTTCTCTGATATTACAGGTCTTCATTGGCAGCGGTGATCACTTTCCATCAAATCATTCAAATCATTTATTCAGTCAATTAGTCACATGAGGGCTCTTTTACTCGTCGGTAATATGCAGTGAATCATTGAAGATTATCATTGTGGAGAAGAAGCACCGCACGAAACTCCAGCAGAAGGTCATTTTCAGTTTTAAAATACCATAATAATTAAAACTAAGTTTCATTACAAAGACTAGGAGATCAATAAGACAAGGTCTCTACGTCAGAAACGATTACTAAAAGAACTAACTGGAAAACGGGTGAAGAGACCGGACCCCACAGACAGCACCCGTTTACGAGGATGACGCGTATCTCAGCTATCGCCTGCCTCAACCATGTGTGCGAGAAGGTGGCGACCCGATCAACAAAGCCGCCGTAAGCAAAGACCTTTGAGTGAGCATGACAAGCTCATGCTGCCGGACAATAAAAAGGAATAATAAAGTAGATGTCGGGCGAGAAACATCACAACGCGCTCTCATGTGTAGTGTCTTGTGCACGCAAAACCAAAAAAAAAACTAGCAGTAATAATCTAAGATAATCTATAAAACACTATCAACAGCATCACACCTTCAGTTCTACAGTATTCTTCCACCACCACTGTCCATCAGTTTCCACATGACAGCGTGGTGAGAAATAATCCAAACTTTTTGTTTTTATAATATTTGTTTGATCAAATTATAGTCCTTTTCAAATGTATGTATTATATGCATATTTTTTTTTCTATACGAAGGTTACCTTCGTAGGAAACCTATAAGTATTATAAAACAAAATACGATAATTAAAATACTTTTCATGAAAATTAACGCTCGATAAATTCAGCATTATTAGGATCTACGGAATTACGTAGCGTACAGTCGACTACCAAGAGATATATCCACTTTTGGGCCTAAAGTGGATACATATCTTTGAAGTCGACTGTACCTAGCTTACCAAGCCAACAAAAAATACATATTTCAATTGAAAAACTAAGATGTAACCAACCTCAGCATCAGTAAATAATAACCAGACTAAAAGTTGATTTACTGTGTAAGTATTTCTTAACAGCTCACATACGAAAAACCAGGTCTTGTAAAATTATTGCTCCGTAACCTTTGCCAGAGGCATCGGTAAACTTTACGCTAAGTAGGGCTAAAGGTAAGAGCTGAGCGTTTTATATCTGGGCTAAGCCACGGATATTGGTCTTGATGAATGCCAGGTATGTTGAAGTTTACACTCAGTGTGTGAGGTTATATTTCAATTACTTTCTATATTTAGAAGCATATTACTTAACTACTATGCTCTTGAAATTCTGAGTGAAAGGATGAAAGCTTTCAATTGAATGATTAATGTATAAAGGAATGTTTTTTAGGAGATAGCAAGAGAAGGAAGGGTTTTGGTTAAAGTTCAAAGTTCAAAAGAAGAACCTTTTGAGATAGGAATGAAATGAATTATGTTCAACAATCATTTTCACGGAAATTTATGTAGAAATTGTCGTTATTTGTACTATATAAACGCAGGATTTGGGAGATAGGATAGACAGGATAGGACAACTTTAGCAGGCTCGATGGTGGTTTCACGATCTGCTTAAGGTCGCAGAAAACCTTTGGATGAGAGAAGCATAGGACCAATCACGGAGGAGGCTTATATCCAGCTGTTTTTTTTTTTAGCTGTAACGATAACGATAGTGATTCACAGTCTCATTGAATAATAAAAAATAAAAACACTTACTTAACTGAAAAGAAAAATAGTACACAATACAATAAACATAATATATTATACAAGAAGTAGTTATATGTAAGTACGTATAATTGTAGATTTGTTCCTGATTCGTCATATTCCAAATTGGTCATCTTCCAAACTCGACAATTTCCTAACTGGTCATATTCCAAATTCGTCATATTCCAGATTCGTCATCTTCCAAATTCGTCATACAATGTACATTTGCCTGCACAAATTTATTATAGAAATCCTCTGTGGTAAATGTTATGATAAGAACCTCTTTAGATAATTAATAGATGAGTGTTACTTGTCTATCATGAAGTTAATGTCATTGTCACTTTATTATTTATATTGAAGTCATATAATATCATTTTAATGAAATAAGAAGATGGCTTGTAATAATGGTACGGACGAAGATATGCATTTTATCGCAAGTGAAAGAGGAAAAAAGTTACTGCTGCATTCTGGATACAAATACAGTTTTCACAAAAAAAAAAATTGTTCTGTTACCTGGAGATGTACAAAAAGAGGCGAGTGTTCAACTTCCATTACTTTAAATGATAATGTCGTCATAAGGCAGCCAAACCATTTATGTAATCCGGAGTTTATGAAGTTAGAGGCCGACAAATGCTTTGATAATATGAAAATGGCCGTCACCGATGATTTGGGACCTATACCAAAAATATTTGAAAAAATTGAACAAGATTTTCTAGAACTGAATGGAGAATCTTCTTTGTCGGAGCTACCGAAATGGAAAAACAAAAAAAGTACTTTATACAATGCCAAAAACAGATCGCTTAGTGTCAAAAAATGCACATATGATAAAGTAAGCGATGTTTTGATCCCAGAAAAGCTATCCAAAGATTTTTTAATTTGTAGTGATGGAGATGACGAAAAAATTTTAATATTTTCATCGCCAACTGCTTTGGACTTACTATCAAAGACGGAACATTATTACGCTGATGGGACTTTTAAGGTTGCCCCACCCCCTTTTTACCAAGTCTATAGTCTTCATGCAAATTTGGACACAAGTGATATAAATTCATATTTTGTACCACTTGTTTATGCACTTTTACCAAGCAAAAGTGAAGAGGTTTATCGGCGTGTATTTTTCCTTCTAAAAGAAAGGTTTGGTTTAAATATCACCAAGTTTAAATATCACTTTGAGATAGCTGGTATAAACGGTTTGCTATCAGTATTTCCGGACGCAACAGTAACAGGATGTTATTTCCATTACCAAAAAGCCTTGTGGAAAAAATCTAAGGACTGTGGAGCATGTGCAACTGAAGAAGGCAGATTTTATACAAAACTATGTACAAAACTAGCGTTGTTACCTAAACAATACGTACCGGAGGCCTACTTAGAAATATCACACTCTGCCTCGGATTCAAATGAAATAAGGCTATTTCATAATTACTTTGTAAATTTTTGGATGCAAAAGATCACAAGCAATTTATTTTGCGTTGATGAAGATCATTTCCGCACAAATAATGCCGTAGAAGGCTGGAACAACAGAATTAATCACAGATTAACGAAAAAAGGTTCGTTGTATTTATTTGTAAAAAAAATGAGAGAAGAAGCACTACACCAAGATATAAGAATAAAAAAAAAAAAATATATTCCAACCAAACGCAACGTCGACGAACCACAGATTTAAATAAATTCACAAAAGAAACAGAAATAGTACAGGATTTTGTAGATAAAAGAATAACTGTTGTGGAGTGTCTTAGCTTAGCAGGCTATGTGAAGTATAATTTTTTTAATGATTTATTTTGTACGGGGAGAAGACTTGGTTATTTTAATGCGAAGAAAGTATGTTTGCCTTTAATATTAAGTTTAGTCTAAATCTTATTTTTTTTAACAAGAAATAAATTTAGTTATGTAATATTTATCGTGGGTTTTATTTTGTTCGAGGCAGCAGCTTACATATTTAAATGCTAGCCCATTTGGGTTAAAATGTATGTTCTGTTTCGATATATATAACTTTTTTTTAGTTATAGTATAACAAATTTGACGAAAAAATCAAGGAATTTTGACAAGTAATACAAATTTGTTTCCATTTTTTGCCATTTCTTTTGGACTCCGCCTTAAGTAAATTATTGTCTAATAGCCGTTGTACAAAGTATAAGTACTAATAATAATAATAATAATAATAATAATTTATTTCAGACATCATGGATCCATAAATGTGTTAGTTATACGAAATACTTAAGAACTAAGGTTAGTATGATACAAATGCTTAAACAAACAATTGCCAGCGTAACAGCCCTGAGTACCCTAGACCCCCCGCACGTGCAGGCACACCCAATGCCTCTGGTAAGGGCATTCCTGGCTGCTGGCAATAACAGCTATTTTGTTAAACTAAAAGTACTTACTAAATGCTAAAGAGTGCGACTCGATCTCCCATATGAATGTGATTCCAGTGTCGCACCACCGGACAACTCACTCTCTCAAGTATGCCATTCAGGAGGCTGCTGGAGCTGTCCCGCACTCGACGCATCATAGAGGCAACACGTTTGCGCCTAATGGCTTTAAAGCAGTCCGTTCTTGCCTCCAAGAACATTGCGGACGCGCTGCACCAGCGAGGCAACCCCATCAGCATCCTGAACGCGTCATTATATTGTACACGAAGCCGATTTAGCGACCTCTGGGTATAATTAGCCCACAGGCTGCAGGTGTAAAATGTTTGACAATATGATTTGAAAAGGGTTATTTTAACTTCCCGTGAACACCTTGCAAACCTGCGGGCCAACATGTTGGCTCTTACAGCCAAGGCCCTTCGCTCCCGCTCTATATCAAGGTCATCTTTGAGGTCCGCGGTGATCCAGTGTCCAAGGTATTTAAACTCCGTGACTCTACTCAGAGGAACTCCTCCCAATTTAACCGGTGGAACTGTTTTCGGTTTTTTATTCCCCGCTGTAAATACGAGTAATTCACTCTTTTGGCTATTGTACCTTAGACCGTGTGCCACCGCGTACCTTTCACATACGGCTATTAAGACCTCCAGACCTCTGACCGATGGGCTCAGCAGAACCATGTCGTCGGCGTAACTTATATTGTTTGCAAACTTGCCGTCTATAGAACAGCCGACGTCTGCTCCGCTGAGCTCATCGAGAAGACCATTCATATAGAGATTAAACAGTCGTGGCGAGGTCAGACCGCCCTGCCTCACCCCGCAACTCAACCTGTAATCCCGAGAAGTCACACCAGCCCACCTAACTGCATTAGTTTGGTTCAGGTACCAGTATTGTAAGAGATTTATTATCTCCCCAGGTGCGCTGGTTTCACTTCTCATTTTTCTCCACAGGACGTCATACGACACCAAGTCGAACGCCTTGGACAAATCCAAAAAGCAGGCATATACTGGAGTGTTTCCTGTTACATAGTACTGGACGGTGTGCTTGAGCCGCAATATTGCCGCTTCAGTTGAGAGCCCCGGTCTAAAACCAAACTGAGCGTCATTAAGTTTTAAATGGTCACAAATGTGGCGGTCAAGCAAACCATCAAGCACCTTTGCTACTACAGTTGCCAGTGATATTGGTCTATAGTTGGATTTGTCCGAGGCGTCACCCGTCTTGTTCTTTATGATTGGCACAACTATGGTCCTTAAAAGATCCCGAGGAAGATATGCATGTCCCACACATAAATTGAACAGAAGCGCCAGAGCCCTAGGTAGGTGAGCACCCGCATTCTGCAGATGCTCGATGCTAAGGTCGTCATGACCCGGTGACTTGCCTCGTGTCATACTATTAATCACCTTCTCCACTTCTCTCGCTTGAAATATAATTCGCGTTTGTACCGGCATCGACGAACCAGCATCGAGCACCTCCCGCGGCGGTCCAAGAGGAGATTCCACCACGAAGTGGTCCCTAAATAGCTCCGCTATCCGACTCGGCTCTGCTAACCCCTCGATGCTAGCCGGTATAACCGACTTTCCTTCAAATTTCTTTGCGTGAGTCCAGAACCGCTTAAAGTCCTTTGCTCTGTGGTTTGTTGCCAGAATATCCATTTTTATTTGCCTTTCATTATTCTGACACCACTTGAGTTTGGACCTGAAACGCCTTCTGGTCTCACGCATTCGGTCATACGTATGCCCCACAGAGGGTTTCCCACTTTCCATCCACATTTGAAAACCGAGCCGCGCCTCCTGATGAACGCCTCGAACGTGTTTATTCCAGCCCACAACATGTTTTTTAGTACTAGAATTTCTAAGTCCAAAGCTACTTTCAGCAGAGTCCCTCAAACAATTTATGATGTCAAAATAAAGATTATCTATATTTATTCTGTGTTCTAAATTATTACAAAAATGATCCGCACATTGTCTTAATTCATTTGGAAAGTCAATATTCTTTAATCTAGCCGAACACATTTCTCTATATTTTTCAATATGATTGACATTTCTGTCTCCCCACTTAATTCTATTACACACATTCTCAATGTTAAGTTTAGATTGTAGGTTTCCCAGTACACAAGTAATTTCTAGAGGATAATGATCCGACCAATAAACATCATAGCGCACCTGGACAGACGACACACATCTCCAAGCAGCCTCCGTGACAAGGCAGTGGTCAAGCCACCGCTGGCAGTTGTCATGGCTGTCACTGACATACGTATGTGCATCCGTTAAAGTGCCCAGATGTACCACATCAGCACAACGCCAACACTGATCATCACAAAACCGCATTAGTTCTAAATAAAATAATTCACCCGGATGAGCATTAAAATCTCCTAGCACAAATACAGAATCACAGTCACAAGTATCGGTAATCGCATGGACTTCACTTAATACTTCAGTAAACTGCGTGAGATTCTCCGCGCAATCTATAGGCATGTACACAGAGAACACTAACGCACTTTTAGCACCACACCGTACCTGGACAGCAGCCAGTCTATTACTTCTGCACGTCACGACAGATACCGACGAAAACACTCCTTTTCTCCACATTATCGCTACACCGCCGAAGGGTCTTCCCCGGAGTATACCCGCCGATACGTCCACAGCTGACTTACTCGTAAACTCAAAATTTGCATCAATAGACCCTATGTACGAGGCATCATGAGGCAGCAACCACGTTTCTTGTAGTGCAATAACGTGCGATGTCTGGCATAGGTCCCTTATTCCGTCCACAGATCTTACAACGGATTTACAGTTAAAACTTACAAGTTTAGTCTCATTAATATTAACAGCCATTGCTAACCAGTTTGTTTGCTTATTTTTGCCTCTGTTAAACCTTTACTTGGAGTTCCCTTGTCGCTATAATTAAAATTAACAAAACGACGAAACGTAATCCCCTCAGGCCACAAATTCTCGTCCAAAAACACATTTAGTTTTTGTTTAGGAACAAACATCTTATACGCTTTGTATAGTCTTACAATTTTCATTCTAATTTCAACCATATGTACTGTAATTCCGGTTTTGTTCTTGATATAATTAGCAATATCCGCAGCCGACGTCTCCTTATCAACATTATTTATAAACATAGGAACTTTTATGTCTGCCGCCTTAAACTTTCCAGTACAATCTTTTGACTGACCTTGCACTTCAATAAATCGATTTTGGTGTCGTTTTCTTTGCACCTTAATCCAATTATCATCGTTATTGTCTTTAAATACGCCTTCTTTTCGAGCTACTTGTGAATAAGAGCTGCGCGCGCGATGACTCATCTCCGCCGGGCTGCCCGCTACACTTGCCTGTGACGTCACCGGCCGCGGCGCCTCACGAACCTCGGTTTCGATCGCTATCGCCGCTGACTCGGGTGCATTCGGCCGCGCGAGAGGGCACTCGGGCGGATTCGGCCGTGCATGTGGGCTAACATAATGGGGACCGTTGAGGGGAGACGGTGACGGCGATACCTCAAATCTCTGTGGCCGTGCACTGGGTAACGACCTCCGTTACAATCATCTGATTTCTCATTTACCCTCGTAGGTAATCTTTTTTCATTCCGTGATATATTTATTATACCAATTGGCCCGCTATCTGATCCAAAATCCTCACATTGAAAATTCCGTGCGCCTCTTTTCATGTTCACATAGTTGTTTTGTTCAAATCCATCCACCAACGACGAGTATTTTAAATTATGAACCTCTGATTTACATTTTTCCAAATCATCAACCGTTGCAAACTGACTTTTTATTGTTTTTATCTCCTCCTTTACATTTACAATTTCTCGTAGTAATCTTGTAACGTCGACATGATCAAACGTTACCGGTGGTAGTTTACGCAGTTGTCGCGCAACAAATATCGGGATCTGATCCGTAGGTGTAATCTTCATAAGCGCAATGATGTCTTCCAAATCCCGCTGAATCTTTCCCTCATTTTTGCCTTTTCTCTTCACATTCTTCTCCGTCGTACAGGCAGAAGAAAAAAGCAAGTTTTTTGCTGCTTCAACCTCTTCCACCGAAAATGCAGTCGCACACAAACGAATCATACTTTCATCCAGCATTATATCAGATTGATTTTGGATAAATGCTAGTACTTCACTAATCACAATATTACAACTGTAACATTTAACTAAACTCGACGTCATTTTGCATCGACGCGCACACACGGTCGCAACAGAAAAACACCCACTAAGTACAATCTGTCCTAAAGTCCCAAGTTATACTTATTATTCCTGTACGCACGTGTTCGCGATTTAATTAGACTGTACAATGACGAGTTTGGAATATGACGAATCTGGAATATGACGAATTTGGAATATGACCAGTTATGAAATTGACGAGTTTGGAAGATGACCAATTTGGAATATGACGAATCAGGAACAAATCTAATTGTAATATAATAGTAAAAAAATTATATCGATAATTGAATCACTTTTCCAGAGTTAATTAATGGAATAAGATGGTCATTTTATTGGACCTACCTACATTCTGATTTCTGTTTCACCTTATGGTTTACTGGTAGAAAATGCTTGTCACATTAAGTCCGCCTTTTGTACACTTTAATAAGGTAATGCAGTAAAGTATTTAAAACAATAATTAAATTCTTTAAAATATCAAGTTGATAAGTTTTTTTCTTGACAGAGAGTGAGCCTCCCCGAGTGGTTTTGGAGTCAAGTGACAGCAAGAGTTACACCATCAGGGAGAACCAGGATGTCACCTACCACCCTCCTTCGCACAGTTTAGAAATGGTAACGTATACCTTCTTAATTAATATTTATTTTACTAAGAAACGTCAACAAAAATAATACTCATATACCTACTATGTGGAACGAAAATACGAAAAAAGTAACAGCTAATTAATAATACGTTACTCGTATAGGAAAATAGTCCAAACATTAGACAAATACATTATCTCGAGGTATTAGTAGACAATGAGAATAATTATGTAGTTTTTTCTTAGAAAGTTTCTTGTCAAGACCAACAAGATAAAAACAAGAATGAATATTTTACTAAGCAAATAATTTCACTAGTATTGGAAATATATTAATATTAACAACTAAAACCTACCATTCATGAACATCTTTGGATTCTAAGGCTAGACATTAACTATTTAAGGCATCCTTAATATAGATTAATTAAAACTCAGCGATCAATCATGAACTATTATCAACTCAAAAACATTTCTGGATTACCTAAGATTATTAATAACTTTCTGAACACAATCGTAGTACCTATTGTTTATGAATAAATATTGAGTTGAGTTGAGTTTAATCCAGGGCCCGTATTATGGTCACGTTTATCGCGGTGTATAAGGCATCCGTCACTCTCACACTATACTTGTCAGAAAGTGACGGTTGTTTTATCCAGGTTTAATCACGCGATAAACACGTCCATAATAAGCTCCCGTAGGTACCAGTTCTAAAACCCGGTATAACGAATTTATTTCACCGTTGAGCTCATCATCATTAAATTTAAGAGCCAGGCTCTTGTCGGTGGAGTAATTGCCACTTTTCTCTATCCTGTGCCAGCCTTGTCACCTCCTGATACGACACGACATTCGCCTTCTGTGTTATTTGGTTAATGCCTAGGTCTTCCTCTTCCTCTTTTTCCTTCGACTTTACCCTCCAAAATGTTCAAAAACAAAACTATCGTGCCACATCAAGTGGCCCATCATCTTTCCTCTTCTACATTCTATACTTTTTAAATATGTCTTTTCACGTTCACCATCTTCAAAACTTCTTCGTTGGTTTTCTTTTCTGTCCAGCTATTTTTTTCCATCCTTCGCCAACACCACATCTCAAACGCTTCCAACCTTTCTCTATCTCTCTGTGTTAGTGTCCAAGTCTCGCTACCGTACAACGCAATGCTCCAGATGTAGATTTTAAGCCGTTGAGCTATTCTATAAATATATAAGTAGTTCGTCTCCGGCCCTTTAGGTGTTTCTATTACCTACTGCCGCTCGTTATGACGTCAATGCGCGTCTCTTGATACTTATTACGCACGTAAACAAACGCGGCGATAGCGCGGCCTTGGTTAAACCGACTCAGTCCGTCCTGTTGAGTATGCTTGTGGTCGCTCGCGACGCGTACGGTCAGGGCACGCACACATGCAAGACACTCGTAATACCTTTTGTTTGAAGACGAACTACTGTGGTTCAGTCAGTCGTGCTACGCGTAACCGGTTACGCGTGTCCTGGAACGCTCTATCCGTAGGTACCTGCAGCTACGCGCGTTCCAATGTACGCGTAACCGACTACGCGTAGCAGAGTACGCGTTATCCGTACACATCTTAATGTTAATTTATTTCTTTCAGATTCCGCAGAGATAGCAAATAGAAAAGCAGGGGTTGTAAATATAATCATTGTAAATTCCAAATTGCCAACAATTGTAGTTTAAGGGCCTTTTGGCACGGACTGGAAACACCTACATAAGTCCTACGTCTGATTGGCCTAGAGACAAGGTGATCAGAGCCTATAGCCAAGATGCGTTCGCTAACTGGCGTTTCTATTCGTTCTGTTTTTAAACTAATCGCGTCACTTGCACTTGTAGATCACGTAATATGAAAATTCACGTGATTTACCAGTGACTCGATTGGTTTAAAAACTAAACGAATAGAAACGCTAGTTAGCGAACGCATCTTGGCTATAGGCTCGGGAGTTATTGTATTTACAGGGTTGTTGTATTATTAAGTGTGTATTTTGCATAACTTTTTGGAAAGTAACATCTAAGAGCGAGTTTTATTCGGCATAATGGAGCCTGAATTAACTCGGAGATGTAATTTTTAACCAGTTCAATAATTGCGATGTGTATTGAATGGCGTTGCGGTGACAAGTGAGTTACTCGTACGTATGCAAATTAGGCTATGCAAGCCTAAATGCCTGACGATATTTTTTAGCAGCGAGGATTTGATGAGCTTTGTGTATGCGCCGGAACAGAGCGGGTAGCAAATTTAGCGGAAAAGATATATGTAAGATACAATAACCCTATAGATCCAGACTCGTACCCATTTGTCGGTTGTCTGGTTGACCTGGATTGCCTGTCTTTCCGTAACTATTGAAAGTATCAAAACAATTGATACATAATATAACAGGCCAGTCATCGTGCCAAAAGGCAAGTATTATGAAAATTCTTCCATATCATTATAATATTAATTCAACAGGGTGGTCTTACCTATCATATAATGTAATAAATTATAATAATATACTCGTACATTATGTTTGTTTAAGAAAAAAACAATATGTAATTTTATTTTAAATGGCCTAATTCGTTTGTAGTTTTGTCAACAGCTGGTTAACGATACATATACTACGCGGCAGCAATCGTTGTCTGCATGTAAAAACCGATCAAGTTTGAGTCCGACTCTCGCACTGAGGGTTCCGTACTGCCGCACAGTATTATTATATTCCGGTTTGAGCCTATAGCCAAGATGCGTTCGCTAATTAGAGTTCCTATTCGTTTTGTTTTTAAACCAATCGCGTCACTGGTAGATCAAGTGATACGGAAAGTCACGTGATCTACCAGTGACGCGATTGGTTTAAAAACCAAACGAATAGAAACGCCAGTTAGCGAACGCATCTTGGCTATAGGCGCTGGATTAGATTGCAAATCGAATCAGCGCGAGCCCAACTCGCACTTGACCATTTTTAGTGTTTGTTGTTTTTCTTCAGTTTGTACCAAAATCATACTTGACGCTTGTATGTTTTGCCGTTTTTACGATGGAATTTAAATAAAAAATACGTTGAAAAAAAGACGTTTCTTGTATGGAGACCTTTATAACATCACTTTCTTATGAAAAAAAAAACTAAATCCGCCGTAATAACACTTATTCTGAAAAAAAGCGCTCATTATTACGGTTCAAAAGATATAGCTCTTTTAATTTAGGACGGACGGACATACAGCCAGAGATGGGCAAAATGTAATCGACTAACGATTAACGATTAAGATTACAAGAATTAATTGCGACGGACGATTGAAAACGACGATTGATCAATCTTAGTTGTATAGACTGCAACTAATTTAGTTGCAACTAAATTAGTTGCCGATTGATTTCAAACAACTAAATTTTGTAATCGACTAATTAGTTAGACTAATTTCTCGCGACTAATGTTAGAAGCAAATTGAATAGAAAACCTCGGTATGGCATTATACGTGTATCGTGTATACATAATTTTAGCTCAATCGGTTCGGTTGAAGATATCTGCTTCAAAATAAGTCGCAAAATTCAACCCAAACTAACATAGTTACAACATACGAGTACCTCCAATGTTACATACATACCTTCTTGTAGTTACATATTGCAAGATAAAAAATGCAAAAAACGGGTGACTACGTAGTTTTACTATAGATTTAATCGTGAAATTTAGTCGATTGAAACTAAAAATAATTTAGTTGTTAGTCGAACATTCTCACAACTAATTTAATTGCAACTAAATTTATCGCGATTAAAAAATGACGATTGATATTTTCAATCGATTGATTAGTTAACTAAAAAATTAATCGATTAGTGCCCATCTCTGCATACAGCGTAGGCATATTAATAGGGCCCTGTTGCGCGCACGCATGCGGAACCCTCAAAATAAGCAACTAACGTTACGCCACCAATACTCGACAAAGGAGCAATGTTTGACACTGACTCTTGTTCAAAGATTGAAAAGGGCATGCGTCGATGGTTTGGTCATTTGGAGAGAATGGATGAAAGAAGTTTAACGAAAGAAATATATAGTGCGAAAGTGAGTGGAAGGGTCGTAAGGGGCCGCCCTAGGCGTACCTTTTCGAATCAAAAAGGGAAAATTTCTGCAAAAGGGCCGAATACCCGAAACCGACGTGCATGCATGACTCGATGTATGAATGTTGAAGAAGCGAAAGAGATTTGTCAGGATCGTAGAAGGTGGAAAGAAGTAGTCTCTGCCTACCCCTCTGGGAAACAGGCGTGATTATGTATGTATAAGATTTGTTCATTTGTTTTGCAACAATCAATTTACAACCCTATGATCTTTAAATTTAAAGTTTCTGTCGATTATTGGTGCATGTCAGCTAAAAATGACACTGGTGCCGTTGCGTTACTCAAGTATGCAGCCAATTTACTCCATAAATTAAAGAGATATTAAAAAGAATGATGTTTACCCCATATTGAGTGTTTATCTGACGCCATTTCTATTTGTATGTTAACAACTGTCAAAGACATCTACTGTTGATTTTTAAAGTTTAAAAATAGTACAGTATGTTCTAGTAAATATAAGAAGACCACTCTTTTGAAAAATGTATAAAATTATTGGTTTCCTCCGCATTCATCCTTTAAATGTTCCTAAATAATTTAAATTAATTTTACTGAGTAAAATCAGCGAATAGTTTTTTTACTCTTGTGAATAAGAGATAGCGCTTAATATTAATTGAGAATTCGGATGGACCTTAATATAAATATTTAAATTATATTCAAAGAATATTATTATGTCTTAGTGTTTAATGTAAAATATGTAATTATAGAAATAAATGTTGACTCTTAATGATTTTTGTTTAGTTTTTGCTAATAATTAGCAATGGTAATTAGTAGATCTCATAATTGTACAAAGGAAAGAGATAACAATTTAAAAATATATATATATAATTATATAGCAGGGATCCCTTTATGGGATCTCTTCCAGTTAATCTTTGAGCGATTGAGAAATAGTTTTTTTTACACAGTCAACTTTACCATTTTCTTATATCTTATTAGTAGAAAATCAGTGGCTTCAATAAGTGGCTTCTTGGTGGTTTTCGATAGTTTGATATAAAACCAAATAAACTATACATATTTACGAATATATTATTCGTCTCCATCGCAAAAACAAAGGAGTCAGCAGAAAAAAGGTAAGTTTTTTTACTTACACCTAAATACAGCTTTACTCGTTTATTTTCGGTCCTGTATGTGAATAAATCACCTACTCTTGTACATTAAATTTAATTTAATTTAATTTAATTAATATCAGGGGACAATCTCACACAAATTGACCTAGTCCCAAACTAAGCCCTAGGCTTTTATTATGAGAACTAGACAACGATAAACATACTTAAATAGAGAAATACATGAAAAACATCCAAGACTCAGGACCAAATACATGGATGCTTTATTTTTACGCCACTGTATTACCGAACTTGGTCATAAAAGGTGTCCTCTCGTTTCATCGACACTTTCATCGAATTTCACTTTTACAAAAACTATTTCCGCTGTTACGTTATTGTTTTCAGGTTTTCAGGCTAGGTTTAAATAAATAAAATGTCAACTCCTGCGCCTAGAAAAGCTTATCTATGAAATGAATTCTTTGACGCGAAACGTTCTATGAAATGTGTGTCGGTGAAACATGTCTAACGCGAAACTATTAAAAGCAGTCATGTGCGAGTCGGACTCGCGCACCGAGGGTTCCTTACCGCTGCACAGTATTATTACCTATATTCGCATTTTATTTCGATATCGAATCGAATCAGCGACGAACTCACACATGGCCATTTTTATATTATTTGTTGTTTTTCTTCAGGGTTTGTAGTGTAATCACTAATCATACCAAATTTGGCGTTTTACCGTTTTTACGATAGAAAAAAACGGTAACTCATCACTTCATCGAATGTATCATTTCATCGAATATTTCAGGGTATCTTAAACATCAATTACGTAGGTTAGGTTAGGTTAGAATTTTAAGATACCCTGAAAACATTATGGTTTCAGCAGAAAATAGCGTTCGATGAAATGAAATTCGATGAAATGTTACAATCGATGAAAGGTGTATCGATGAAATAATAGACACCCAAATAAAAAAAACCATTTTGTACATAGGTATGGGGACAATTTAAAAATCAAGCCCTTATTCTGTATTAATAACGGTCCTCATAATGCCCAAAGGCCTTTTGTGCAAGCTATATAACTGACTAGTTGTTTCGATGACTTCGTCTACATAGAAGTTGTTAATCCCTCAGGAACCATCAAATGTTTCTGGATAAAAATTACCCTATGTCCTTCATCGGGACTCAAACTATCTCCATACCAAATATCATCTAAATTGATCAGTGGTTTATCCGTGAAAGCATAACTGACAGACAGAGTTACTTTCACATTTATGAGTATTCGGGGAAACTAATAAAACAATACCTAACAAAGGGAAACTAATAAAACAAACCTGCAGTCAATTTAGGCTAAGTCGCTACTATGACGTTTCAAAAGAGTTTATTATTTGTAAACCTACTTGAATAAAGATTATTCTGATTCTAATGAAAAAATACAACATTCAAATAATCAAAATTGATATTCGCCATAACAAACGTTCACGCTTTATAACTGATTGAACCTACCTAATTTGGTAACCTCAGCTCGGTTTTATTCACCCTGTGCCTCCACAACATATGTCGGTCCGTCCAATCACCCAGCCCAGGTCCCCGAGGGCCACAATTCAATTCCGGACAGGCACGGATGCCGACTACGATGGAATTATTTATTTTCACTCATGGACGGTTGAGATAAGCGAAAATGAGATGTTTCCATTTTTTTTGGGATTACTGCAAATGTAATCAATCTATAAACTATCTGTCTATCTTTGTTTCTTTGGGTAGTTTGAGTCTTGGGGTAGTTTTTTATCAAATTATAGAATACGGATATGATATAAGAACATTCATTACAAACTATGTGGATGTCATAAGAGGCGACTAAGGGAATAAGAGCTTGTAGTACTGTTAGGCGATGGGCTTGCAACCTGTCACTAATACACTAGTAATCTTTGCCAGTTTGCGCAAAATTGGTTACAGAATTATCAACAAGTTTTGTTAGAGTTGTTGGTAAATCTGTAGCTCTGCCTCTCTGGGAATGAAGGCGCGTGACGTTATGCATGAATGTATTAATAAAGAAGATATGAATAAAAAAAAAACATAATTATCCACTGCGACAAAGCTGGTCAAATACGGGTCTCTATTTTGCTCGCTATAACAACATTGCCTTTGACATGTTGGAGCTGCTAAGTGGGTAGTTTGGGCTAATTTGTATGACATTGTCCCCGAGTGAAATAAAGGTCCCTCGCCCTATATATTTTCTGTCCCTGCTCTCTTTTCAAACCGACTTCAAAGAATGGAGGAGGATCTCAATTCGACGGGACATTTAAAAAAAAAAATATCCGATCATTCTCAGACCGCTAATTTTTATTTTTATTTAAAGGGTAGGAATATTTCTAGTAGGTCCCATTGTCGATGAATCGGATGATGGAATCTTCGAGAACTCCTCAAATATCATAGGCATCAGTGATTGTATTATTTCCAATAACAAGTCTAGCATTTGCATTCAAAAAGTATCATTAATTTGGAGAAGTGGAAATGATGATGAAGACCTCAGATGGCCACTGGAACTCACCAACGGTACCAATTTAAAGAGTGGCGATAAGATATCTTGATTAAGATGAGCAAACATGCACATTTAAATGGTTTCATTATTTCCCACTACTTTGCGGCGTCTCACACTATTTTTAATTACATGTGTAACTTTCTTCCTTAAGTTTCTGTTTCTGTTCATAATATAATTATTGTTTTAGGTTCCCATCCGATCCTTTCACAATCTATTTGAAAAACGAACTTTCTCCAAACGTGCCGTAGATGCCAACTGACATTAGCAAAATACATCATTCGCAAGATGTGAAAGCCATTATTAAAAAGTATAACCTCATAAAATAACGTTGTTTGCATCGTTGGTGAAACTACAGAAGCGCCGCGTTTTGAACTGCTAAGTGGGCAGATAATCTATTTAGGGGCGAAGTTCACAGGCTCGAATAAAACTTTTGATAAATTGCCCTCCGCGAGTAGCGCTAACGATCCCGACGTATATTATGTGGACAGTGGGATCTTTAAAGTAATTACGATTTGATTAAGTTGGGAAATACGTTTTTATGTGTACAGAGTATCCCAGAACTTAACGTAAATATTAAGAATAAAAGACCCTGCTACCTATGCTATATGTGATTCTAAAATTGATATCATATCCTCAATAACGTAGGAATATATTGAATTAGGTACATCATATTTTAAAAATATCAACGCGCGCAATATTAATCCATACTTTCGAGGTCGCTACAGTATTTCTGTTTTTTATTTCACAACTGTCTTTGTTTTCAGTACTTAATATAAAGAAACAAATACTTATATACACAGAAAACATCCAAGACTCAGAACAAATACTAGTGCACATCACGCAAATATTTGCCTTTACCGAAAATCGAACCCAGGACCGTTAACTTCATAGGCAGGGACACCAATTAGGCTAACGCATCGTCATTATCTTACTTTTAAAATTGTATTTGTATACATATTAATTTGTATGAAACATAGTTGTCTAAAACAAACATTTATGTAATCTATATCAATTTAATTCAACAATTTTGGTAAGAACAGAACCACAATTTTAACCAGTATTTCAATTTAGCTAAAATGTTCCATACATTGTTGTTTCTAATGTTTCTATCCGTCGAAATGAATACTAAAATGTGTAATACATTCTATGACGCATTTCAAATGGTTCGCTAATGACTACTCGAAATTGGAAGCGAAGCGGAATATGTTGTGGGTGCTACTGACTATTGCACATGTTAATAAACCTATAGTAACCATGGAGTAACTAAGCCATGCTTTGTCTTTATCTGTCGAATTTGATTAGCTACTCCCCGGTTACTCTATATTTATTAATAAATGAGTAAATAAAGCCCGTGTGGTTGCTGGGTTAGGATAGTGCCACTACATGTCTTCTCGTGGATGTCGTAAGACGCGACTAAGGGAATAAAGGCTTGTAGTACTGTTAGGCGATGGGCTTGCAACCTGTCACTAATACACTGGTAAACGTCTGCCTGACTGTGTAAATGTGGTTACAGATTTATCAACAAGTTTATAGTTGTTGGTACTATGTAGCTCTGCCTACCCCACTCTGGGAATGAAGGCGAGACGTTATGTATGTATGTACATTATCCGATGCACTTACGATGAAGGAAAAACATTCTTAAGGTTCGAAGTTTATCCGAAGGGGCCCTTTTACATAAGTAAGTGACAGAAGTTGGAAGAGATAGAGAAGATTGTAGATAGAGTGCATTGTCCACTTCTCTGTACGCGTAGAATTAGTATTTATAGGTCGTGACTCTGTCCATAGGACAAAAAAAGATCCATCAATTTTAAAGTCATACTAAACCAAATAATTTACTAAAAACAAAAACAGCTAATGTATAGATCTTTTTTGGTCCTTTGCACAGAGTCACGACCTTTCACGACATTTTCTGGCCAATTTGAACCTTGGTTAATTAGCAACCAAACACTGCAATTTGCAACAAAATGGTTAAGTATTTTTGAATCTCTCTGATTTAAGAGGCTGTATACGAAATTTTGCCGGTTTTGCTTATTTTTATGATTACACAGTTATAATGCTGCTTTTCTATAAGTTTTAATGCACAACATGAAATACCATTTCAGTTATGATCGAATAAATGAGATACGAACGAATGACCTAATTTTTATTTTTGTCGAGTATTATAATGCGAGATTTAGGTTGTTTTAAAACATTATATACTGCAATTTTTTTACATTGTTTTGATGTTTTTTATGGTAATGGATTGATTTTGAACTGAAGTTTATTATAGTTATTATAATTTCATGAACGAGAGTTTTAAGTAGCCGAAATCAAAATCAATTTTGTTGTCCATTTTCTATAAAATTATACCAATTTATATATTATTATGAAGGTAGTAAAAAGTTATTCATTTTTAGACGATTTTTACAGCAATAAATAGTTTTTTTCATACCTTTTAGACGTCAAAACGATTCGTGAATATGCGATATTCTAAACCTCTTACAGCAAAATTCACAAAATAATAAAAACAAAAAAGTACCTCATGCATTCGTTGAAAATCGAAATTATCTTTCGTGTTGCGCATTAAAAGTAGAAGTAAAGTATTTCAACTGTAAACTCACGTAAATCAGCGAAATCGGGTAAATTTCGTATACGGCCTCTTAAGAAGTTACATTTGTAAGCAGTTGTATGAACAAAAGACGAGTAAGCGGTTTATTGTGCCGGTGAGTATATAAGGGCTTCAGAGCCCCAAAGAACTATACCTTAGCCCGTAGCTTGAATTATCCTGTCAGTAGGCACAGCGCGGCGCAGCCCTAACAGAATACCGTAACACACCAAGCTGGCGTAAATACTAAATAGGTTCAGAGTGATTTATCACAACGCCAGCGGTATCAATTATTCGATTCGCGATAAATCGCCGGCTCAGTCTGTCACGGCGGGATTTTACGTGAGTTGTAATGTAACCGACTGCGTAGTAGTGTGTTTTGGTTAATTAGAATACGTTTAACTAAAACATGATAAAGGAGCCGTTTATGTTACGGTGTTTTTAGCGTTCCGTACGTCAAAAGGAAAAAACGGAATCCTTATAGGATTTCATTGTTGTCCGTCCGTCAGTCCGTCTGTTAAGAGCCTTTAGCTCGGTAACGCATTGAGGTTTCGAGTTGACATTAAAACCATATACTCAAGTTTACAGTCCCTTGAAGTATTAAAAAAATCAAAACTTCTAAGTTAACTTAAAAATGATACGGCTGTTTATGCCGCGAAAAACGTATATGTATTTCGATACTCTCAAGGGAATCAAAGTTATTTCCCAGAGACCTAGAATCTAGAAATTTGGCAAGTAAAGGAAAAATCCAAAAATCATTAATTTCTTGCTCGATTAAAAAAAACATGATTTTTTTGATTGCAAACTTATTTGTAACGCAAAAGTTAAATTTGTCCCTTAGTACATTATTATAAATTTGTACGGAACCCTCGGTGCGCGAGTCCAACTCGCACTTCACCGGTTTTTTTACGGCAAGGAGAAGACACACGAGCATTTAGGCCGCCTGATAGTAAGTGGGATTTGAGATCCAAAGACTGCAATCCTAGGACCTCAAATGCGTTGCCAACCCTAAGGACTAAGATGGAATGCCTCTATGCTAAGTAACCACCGGTTGTCTAAAACCCACACTGAAACACAACATTCTAAACCAGGGATGGCGAACCGATGGCACTCGTGCCATTAATGGCACGCAACACAATATTTTAGGCACGTCACTGATCACAAAATTAATTATGTATTACGAAAAAAAAATGAAAAATAGGTATTATATGATGTGTACGCGGGGTGGCTTAGGTCGTTCGTTTGTTTTCGTACCTACCTAACATTATGAGTTGACGCTTAGTTTGTTTACGCACAACTTAATAGTGAATTTCGTTGATATAATTGTATTTTAAAAGTAACATCTTACAACCCTGACATATGTTATTGGTCATCTAATCTGCAACAACAGAAGTCACACAAATTATACTTTAATTTAAATGACGCGTTTTAAATTGAAACATTGCAAAATTCACCTATTTTTTTGTAGTAAATAAAGAGGTTTGAGTATTTATTGTTATTATTTTCCCAGTAATCACAAAGTCAAAACTATTTGATGGCACGTTTTTGGCATCAATAAACATTTCTTTAAAAAAATAGCACGTTGATATGAAAAGGTTCGCCATCCCTGTTCTAAACATTGCTGCTTGGCGGTGAATTAAAAGGATTGTCAAGCTTAAAAAATGGTTAGAACAATGATTTTATTGTATCACTACATAGTATAAAACAAAGTCGCTTTTTCTCTGTCCCTATATCCCTATGTATTCTTAAATCTTTAAAACTGCGCAACGGATTTTGATGCGGTCGTTTTTAATAGATAGAGTGATTGAAGAGGAAGGTTTATATGTATAATACTTTAATCCGAAGCAAAGCGAGGGCGGGTCGCTAGTTAACGAATATTTCAGTAATTTTGTAGACTAGGTTATTTTTATATTCAAATAGCTTTAATCAATTTCGTTTTCAGGATAGTTCTCGGGACATGTAATTTTTATTATCCTGACATAAAATATACACTGGCCTGAGAATTTAGATTAGATGTTGGTAGTGTATTGTCCTGACATTTATATTTATAGGCCTGACATTGAATTTATATTGATCATGTGGTAGCTGTCACTGTGTTTCTTGTATTTTAGTTAGTTGAGAGTATTGAAATATTGAACTTTTATTGTATTGTATACCGTTGACATTGTTATACTTTATTTCATGTTTTGCATGCTAGCTGCTGGTGAAATGTGCGTGTTTATGATAATGTAAGTATCATCCTTCCTTTGTACAACATTTTAAGCAAATAAAGACATTTTGATTTGATTTGATTTGAAAAACTAATCGCTGGCTCAGTCTGTCATATGATAAAGTCTGTAGTGTTCCTCGATCTGGGTCTCACTAACCAAAACGCCTATGTGTCTGTTCTTTGGATATGTTAAACTTAGTGATAATCCCTTGAGACTGTTAAACTTGAAAACACGATTATAAACCAAATCCTCGATAGTTTTTGTTGAGAGGTGTCGACTCTTCTCAATGATAAATAATGCCGTTTTGTGCTTTACCTTTTATTGGCACACAACACAATCATTTACTTGTTATCAGTAACATTTTTTTTTGAAAGAAAAGATTTTTGTTTTTTGCTTTTATGTTTAGGAGAAGGCACACGAGCACTCAGGCCACCTGATGGTAGGTGGTACCTGAGACCCATAGACATTTGAATTCTCAAGACCTCAAATGCGTCGCCAACCCTGAGGACTAAGATGGAATGCCTCTATACTAGTAATTTCACCGGTTGTCTCATCCCCACACCGGAACACAACAATGCGAACACTGTTGCTTGGCGGGTGGTTAATGGATAAGATGGCGGTAGCGCTCCGGAGGACCAGGGTCCAGGGTAAAAGTAAAGTTAAAATGTTTCAGTTAGCTTCTAAGGCTATCAGTACAAATTCATCTAAGACGGCACCAATTGACTCTAAATTGAAATTTAGTTATTACCTACTTGTGGAATTTTATGTTTGTAGTACTTAACGGCTTCGGAACCCTACACTGAGCATGGTCCGACATGCTCTTGCCCGGTTTTATTTACTTTGATTTAGAGCTAAAATTTGTCACTAATACACTATGTAAACTTCTTGGCCTGATTGTGCAAAATGTGGTTACAGAATTATCAACAAGTCTTTTAAAGTTGTTGGTATTTCTAGCTCTGCCTACCCCACTCTGGGAATGAAGGCGTGATGTTATGTATGTATGTATTCAATTATAAAAAAAACCCTTCGCATTGCAGGCCTTTCCTTTCAGAATAAAATTGAAGGAAACGCTTACACAGAATTTACCTGTCCATAGCACCCGAAACTTTCCAGTAAAAGTTCAAATTTGTGCTTACGTGGCCGGCCAAGTTTTTGCTATTGTGACAAGTTTTCAAATGCAACTTCCACGGAGAGAAATATTTTCCCCAGTCTAGTTAGGAGTTTGGGGGGCGAGAGGGCTTACGGTCGTGAATTGTGAGATCTATTCTTCGAGGTATGACAAAAACCATTATATGTTGAGCCGTGGTGTCGTAAGATGTGCTGGGAATTCGATGTATTAAATTCTGGTTTTAAATTAATTAGTTTCTTTCAATTTCGCTTAGAATTTGGAACCCTAATAGGATAATTTTGCTGTCCATCTGCCGGTATGTCAAGAACCGTTTTAACCCTCGACAAAAAGAGGAATGTTTTGAGTTTAAAATGTGTCTGTGTATGTTTGTGTGTCTGTAGCATCATAAACCCCAAAGAAGTGGACCGATATCAATGTTGTTCTAAGGAAATGTAGTTTAATCGGGATGGTAGGTAAGCATTTATTTCATATTAAAAATTACATTATTCTACGTCACATAATCATGAATTCACAATAAGATCGTCAAAATGTACAAAAAAAAAACGCAGTCAAAATGTAAAAATAAGAATTAAATTAAACTAAATAAAAATAAATTTGCTAATGAGCAAAATGACAAACAAAAGTAAAAAAAACATTAAATAAAAATAACAAATAAAGGTGGTCCTTGGTTAGGTTTCATAAAAATTAATAAGGCCATTCAAGAGGTAGGTATTAATTATGTCTGAAAGAAGGGGAAATAATTATAATCATAAGTTATTCTCTAAAGTGGCTGAAGCGATCGGGGGAAGTTTAGAATAGGTTTAGTATTTACGTAGTTCTCAAAAAGGTTCAACAGATTTAATAAAAAATTAATTTGTTAAGGCAGCAATAAAAAACAATATATAAGTTTTACTTTGAGATAACAACTAGATAACGACTAAATTGAGATATTTGGGTAAATAGCGCGAAACGAAAAGAAAAACACCCCCTTTTAATTTATTTTTTCAATTGTGCAGGCGTATTTTTTTTGTTTCTGTTACTTATATTGGACGACAAGTTGGCCAAGTCGGTAGTGACCCTGCTTTACGAAGCTAGCGGTCCCAGGTTCAAATTCTGGACCGCAAAACACATTTTAGCGAGTGCCTTCTCAATTAGGCGGCAGGCAGGTGAGTCGAGTTCAGTGTCGTATAAAGCTACCTAATTGAGAAGGCACGTGCTAAAATGTGTTTGTGCGCTCCGACGGGACTTCTTAAACTTGCCGGATAAAACTTCACCTTTGAGATCGACGCAGTGTTGTGTTGAGAGAATCACCCCTCTGGTAGGATATTTGATTTACCACGTTCCCCCCTAATTCACCCCGCACGCAGGGAGATAAATCAACCCCCAGATAAGCTATCGGCTGGGACGTGGATCATTTGCTATTAATTACGGGCTTGTTTATACAAAAATGTTATTAATTGGCTATGATATTAAAGGTCACGGAAACTTTTTTTATTTTTTAAGATAACATCAAACCCTGCTAATAAGGCCTAAATAACTTGCACCTCAACTAGGCGATCGTAATTGGCATTTTTTTACTCAAGTACAGTTGTACTGGGTAAAAACGATGTTGCTTTTGACGTGTTTAGTATTTTTTTAACTCAGCCGCCATTACGGTCAAGTACATTCTTTTGATACCTCTTGGTCGCGACTCAGACATTTTGAGAAGTAGGCTACAAGCGATGTGGTCATTTTGCGACTCGGACGTTTTGAGAAGTAGGCTACAAGGGATGTGGTAATTTTACGACTCAGACATTTTGAGACGTGGGCTACAAGCGATGGGGTCATTTTGCGAGTCGGTAATTTTGCGACCGAGTCATTCTACTAGTGACCTTTCTAACCCGGCAACCAAACGGGGCAAACTCTTTAAGTTTTCAAAAATTAACTGCGGCTAGGTTAGGTTAGGGTTGTATTTTTTTAAATAAGGTGAAAAAGGCTTTAGGGTAAACAAATATTAGGAAAAACGATGCATTAGGAGTCCTAATTTAGGACCAATAACGATTCCAGTTACCATAAGGTGTATCAGTTTTGTTCTAAATTAATTGGGTCGCTTTATTTACTTTTTTATTTGTTTCACTCGTAGTGGTAGGGCCTTGTGCAGGGTCCGATGGGGTTCCAAATTCAACCCCTAACGGGAGATACCGGGAGAGTAGTAAGAATAAAGTCGCGGACATTAATTAGTTTCCATACTTATGTTATAAATATGAAAGTAACTTTGTCTGTGTGTCTGTCTGTCTATTTCAAACCGCTCCGAACCGCTGAAACGATTTAGATGAATTTCGGTATGGAGATATTTTGAGTCTCTCTGTTATTCAACGGGTACTTTTTATCCCGAAAAGTTGGACGGTCTCTAAGGGAAAACCGACTTAGAAGTCACGTAGACGCGGACGGAGTCGCGGGAAACCTATAGTTATTTATATTAATAGGTGTATAACATACATACATACATAGGTATTATAGACAAGACCGAACAGATTCATCGGATGTTCTCCCTTATTGGTACAGTTAAACGCTTCGTTAAGGCCACTAGTGATGGAGTAATGTCGGCTTTATTATTTATATAACATAATTTGTATTCTTGACGCGTATTTAAATCAACTATTTATAGCTACAAATATATCATGGTATTGCTCAGTTGCATGCAACTGAGCAATTACCAATATGTTGGATGTTTGCGAAGGCTTCGTTTGTTTTCTTAGAGATGAAGAAACAATCTAGAATGTAAATTTAAGTTTCTGGGGCTTCAGCTATTTCTTTACCAAATTTCATACAACTGAATAGATCAGCTGTTAGAATTTTACGTAATAAAAACCTTTTATGCCGTGTGGTTACCGGTTTAGAACAGTGCCACTGCATGTCTTCCCGTGGATGTCGTAAGAGGTGACTAAGGGAATAAAGGCTTGTACTGTTCGGGGATGGGCTTGCAACCTGTCTCTAATACACTGTTAAACATCTTAGCCTGATTGTGCAATATGTGGTTACAGAATTATCAACTAGTCTTTTTAGAGTTGTTGGTATTTCTGTAGGACCTTGTAGGTCCGTTCGGATGTCTACCACCATGTTCCGGTTTGGTCGTAAGACAACCGTTGAAATTACTAGTATAACGGATTGCGGTCTTAAGATTGCTTAGATCATAGTCTAAAAAATGCAAAAGTCTATGGGTCACTAATCACTGTTTGCATGCCGTTTTTTTTTTTTTAAAGTAACTTTTTCCTTCATTAGCCAACTGTCTACCTAGGCTTAGGTTCCTTGTTTACGGAACCCTAAAAGTGCCAAGGAAACATTCGTCACGTCGCCTTTTAGGTGTGAAATGTGATATCACCAGGACAAATGTAATCCCCGTTTATCCCTTTCTAAGTACAAGGAAACAAAAAGGAGTGAGACGGCAGACGTAAGCCATCAAGGTGCCTGTCTCTCTCGACGTTAACTAATGATCTAACAAACGAAAGGCATTATCTATTATTGTGGCATTTTATTTACTTTTTACCAACAGGAAAGACTCAGGGTTTTTTTCGTTTGACCAGAATCCAAACACAATCGAAAGTTTCTTTTAAATCTAAATTAAGAAAGTACTGACTCGACTCGTCTCCTTATCTGTAATAATATCTTACATCTTAAAAATATTTTACAATTTTCTCGATTGACACTGACACAGTCATGTCAAGTCATGTTCGTTAGAAAAGCAAATGATAACTTTACGCAAAGAGGTTATCTGTAATATGAAGTGAGAAGTGACAAATAAGACGTATTGACATTTCAATACTATCACTGAAATAAAATTATCGACCTTAATGCATTGCGAATGTCTAACGACATTTTAACAAAATGGGTAGGGAATTAAATTCCTTGACTTTACAAGCCTAGAGCTTAGTTTGGGACTAGGTCAATTTGTGTGAGATTATCTTGTAATTTATTAAAATGTATGGGATGACAGTCGACCACGAAACGCACGAGAATGTCACCCCATACATTTTGACGGATATAAAAGAAAAGCGATAGGAGCATTTGCATCTTGGCTAGGCTTGTTTTCTATCGACTAGAAATGAATGGAGTTGTCACAGGCGGAGTGGGCTAGTGCATTTTTTTACGTTTGTATTATAGGCGCCTGTATATTATCCCTGCGCAATATTTTTAATAAGGATCACATCATCACAAAATATTTAGGGAATCGTTTAATTATTGTCAGCAACACGGAATTTCAAACATTAACTACAGACAGACAATTCACCTTGATTATCAGCGTCAGAGTTCTTGTCCGCCATAGTCTTCAGATTCAGGTATTACAATGATACACAGGTCTCAGTTGGCAACGCCTTTGCAATCATTAAACTCGTAAGTTCGCCATCTCCATGCTATATAATATCCTCGGATCCAAATCGGCGTGTTAACGCCGTGGGCATTAAGGACCCCGTCCATCCTTCAGCGTATTAGTCCCGTATAAATCGGCGGGTATCCCGATTGCAATTTATGTCTTTTGATAGTGCGTTTATAAGGAAATACTCGTTTATGATCGAGCTGGGGAGCCATTTAGGACACCTTTTTGCGTAATAAAAAAAGGCCAAGGGACGGCTTGGGTATTCATCTGGTTTTTATTTGAAAAATATGTCTTCGTGGCATCGGGAAATGTTCTACGCCAAGAAGGCAAACGAGCTCACATGCTATCAGGGGGTACCATGACATGGCTAAGCAAATCAGTTTAGGACGAAAGGAAATAGCTATAGCAGAAACACGGCTCTGTCTCTTTCTCTCACCGGAAACTGAACTGCACAACGACGTCATGATAAGCCCTAATGGTAAATGGGATCCGAGACTCATAGACTTTTTTTTTTATGGCATTGGGAAGGCAAACGAGCACACAGGCCACCTGATGGTAAGTGGAAACTGTGACCCATAGACATTCGCATTCACAAGACCCTGAGGACTAAGATGGAATGCCTCTATGCTAGTTATTTCACCGGCTGTCTTATCCCCAAACCGGAACACAACAATGCGAACACTGCTGTTTGGTGGTAGGTTAATGGATAAGATGGTGGTAGCATTCTCAAGACTAAAATCTTGAGACCGTAAATACGTTGTCAACCCTGAGTACTAAGATGAAATGCCTCTATGCTAGTAATTTCACCCTTAACCCCACACTAGAGTAGGTACACAACAATGCTAACACTGCTGCTTGTTAGGTTACAGGAAGCCTGCCGTTTGGCCAAACGATTTAAGTCAAATGTGTAATTTCCCAAAAAAAATATTTGCCAAACCAATGTTATATAAATTTTTCATATTTTTTTTAGTACCACCGTGTAGAACCCTTTAGATTTAGTTTAGGTTAGCTTTTATAAAGTCCTGAAACATTTACGGTTACAGAAAATAAAGCAGGTTGGCAAATGGAAATTTAGGAAGTGAAAAATTTGACCAAAAATATTTTGGCCTAACGAAATAGACCCTACAGGATATGACGGTGGTAGCGATCCGGAAGAACTTCGTTTATGGTCCTACCACCATTTACCTTCACCGTAGCGTAGCATCAGGAAATGTTCCTAAGCGTATTTTAAGACTACTTATATTAGTAATATAAGTTGAACTAGTTCCAGGTGCGAAGTTTTGTTTTAATTTTTAAATGAATGGAGTGAAGAAACTTTGCAGTCGTACCTGCTACGACTGTTGAAGTTGGATATTACATTTTATCAAGCAGGAATGAATAAATGAAAATGTAATTTATAACCTGAGACCTGATAAGAGAGTGTTATAATATAAGTTTAAGTGAAGAGCTGTGTATCTGTGTATCTATTTGTGGCAACGTAGCAAGTGATGGACGGTATGGCGGTTTTTTTGCAAAAACGAAAGTTGTGTCTCCTTTGGTCAATAGTTAAGAGCTGGTGTGCAAATAAGTTATGATTTATATGATAAGTAGGTCTAAAGCAGTCCTGACGCCGTTTATGCGGGAATGGGCTTAGCCAGAAAATTAGGCCTTAAAAACATTAACTTCCAGCGTGTCCACAGGAAAGACGCTAACCTAAATGTGTGTATGACCCAAAAAACTCCGTTCCTAAAGGGTCTATAATGCGGAAAACGCCCAAATACGTGTAAATTATAATAGTAAAATTTTTAATCATGTCAAAAAAAGTACGTTGACTTGTACAACATACTTTGTAGCGTTAGATCAACATTTAAATCAGCTGTAAAATTTGATAACTCTTATGTCATTAACAATAATGGCGACTGTGACGAAAACGATTTTAGAACACGTTAAACGCGATATCGTTATAACGCAGTCGAATAGAGGCCCTGGTGAACGCACTCCATAAACCGTTACAACCAATTCTCGCACAGTAAACTTAGAATACCTATTTTAGTGATCGCTCGATTCGCTACTGTTCGCTCTCCAAGGAAAGAATGAATAACGCCGCGGGCACTTCGTCTTTTATACTCCCTAAAGTAAAGGGGAAGCAGGCAGGAATCAAACACGGAGCTGGTTCTACGATATATTTCTGACTGCGTCACACGGTCAACGCCCGACTTGAGACTACCCTACATTTTTAGCCAAAACAGCATACCCTACACTACACTCCCAATCCCCAAACTTTCCAGAATGTCTTCTCGAATGACTGATGAACTTTGACCCGCCGAGGACGTTATAGAGTGTTCGATACTGGAAGGTTCTACACATTGCGGCTTTGTATTACAAAAGTGACGACCTTGGCCTTGAACTCCATTGACCCTGTTTACAATAGCAACGCCCTTGGCTCATGGGTCTCATTTCGAATCTACCTACCTACATAACCTTAGCTAGTCGTATAGTCTTTATTATTTCTAGCGAGCCGATCTTCTACACAAAGGCCATTGTTTGTGTACAATACTATTATCTTTCTTTGTGTCCGTAACCGCAAGCCGATTACATACAAAAAAGTTAGAACTACATTGAATGTCCATAGAATTATCAACCCTATCCTCTTAGTCAGTAGGTTTAAAATATAAAGTGTCAGGATACAGATATGTCTTTATTATTTGAACCGGTCTTATTCCTTACACAATATTACAATCTTCTGTCGCCAGGGTTGTACTCGCGTTGTTTAAAATATTACTTCAAATAAAACTATGAATAACTCGATATTTTGGAGCAAAACGTGTTAATGCCACCTTTTAGGACTTTCGATCAACCTGCATTTTAACCACCATTATAGTGTGTTGAATCCAAGATATAACCAATTCCGCATCCTAATGACAAATTTAAAGAAACAATAATTACAATGCAACTAGTATCCCGCGGTTCAGGTAAAATTCTTCGAGCGAGCGAGATAGCAATATAACTAGAAGGATTCTTTTGTCTAACTGCTCTGTTATTAATTGGTGGGGACACTAAGGCAGGGCTTAGGCTTATTCTCTTTTTTGTTATATTAGTGTCTAACTGGTTATATCTTGGATTCATCACACTATAATGGTGGTTAAAATGCAGGTTGATCGAAAGTCCTAAAAGGTGGCATTAACACGTTTTGCTCCAAAATATCGAGTTATTCATAGTTTTATTTGAAGTAATATTTTAAACAACGCGAGTACAACCCTGGCGACAGAAGATTGTAATATTGTGTAGGGAATAAGACCGGTTCAAATAATAAAGACATATCTGTATCCTGACACTTTACATTTTAAACCTACTGACTAAGAGGTTAGGGTTGATAATTCTATGGACATACAATGTAGTTCTAACTTTTTAGTATGTAATCGGCTTGCGGTTACGGACATAATGAAAGATAATAGTATTGTACACAAACAATGGCCTTTGTGTAGAAGATCGGCTCGCTAGAAATAATAAAGACTATAACACTACTATATCGTCGATGACAATACGAAACTACTTCTTTTTTTTATGGCACTGAGAAGGCAAACGAGCACACAGGCCACCTGATGGTAAGTGGAAACTGTGACCCATAGACATTCGCATTCACAAGACTGCAATCCTAATACTGCAAATGCGTTGCCAACCCTGAGGACTAAGACGGAATGCCTCTATGCTAATAATTTCACCGGCTGTCTTATCTCCAAGCCGGAACACAACAAAGCGAACACTGCTGTATGGCGGTAGGTTAATGGATAAGATGGTGGTAGCGATCCAGACGGGCCCTGCACAAGGTCCTACCACACGTACTTAGTGCTTTAACAGTTCAAGAAGCACTTTGCGCATGCACAGTTTAGTAATATCCCTAGCTTAATAATATTCATAGCTATACTTCAAAGAATATAATAAATATAATAAGTATAGTAGAGTAAATATAAAATAATTAAGTGATTAATGTGCAATTAAAGTTAGTAATAACATATTATGACATTAACTAAGCCCTCTCCTCTGTTTTCTCTGCCACTGTTGCTGCGCCCAACCGGGTCCACATATCATAAAAATGTACCTATGATTACAACAATATTTGTAAAATGCGGAATGCAATAAATACATTGAGTATTGAGTACATTGCAAAAGCAAAAGTAATGTTTCATCCACATTTTAGTATTTTGAGTAAATAAGTATTTTAACACAAATAATTTCTAGACATTTATTTATGGAACTACATCGAACTAGGTACTTACAGAATAACGACGATACCAACATTTTTAACGCAATACGTGAGAATAAAGAAATTTATTATTTCTTCTTTTTCTCACTTTACTAACTCAAGTATGTTCAGTTTTTACGGTAAATTAAGTAAGAACTGACTTTTCAGTGAAAATGGACTCTAGCTAACTTAGTGTCAGAAAAACTCCTTTGCTGTGAGAGCTTAATTAAATACTTCGCTCACTCAAGACTAGGCCAACTTGCAGTTTCTTGTTTAATAACCCCTGACAGTAAAACAGGGATGTTATAAATTTAAGGTGTGTAAATGTGTATTTGTGTATCTGACTGGGGTATAGTAGCTCTCAAACGGATGGTTCGATTTGGAAGTGTTTTTTTTCTAATGGAATGCTAGTTTTATCGCGGTGGTTCTAAAGTGGTTTATTGTTAATTCGTTGGGCCGTTTTATAAGCCCTGAAAGTCATGCTGAATTAATATCAAGATTTTTCTCTTTCTATCTAAAAAGGTTCAGGGCTGGGATTCTACAAGGTAATAACGATATCGTTTTTGACGTGTTTCCATATTGTCAACGTTTTGATAACTCTTATGTCATTTACAATAATGGCGACTGTGGCATAAACGATTCTTAAACGTGTCAAACACTATATCGTTTTAACGCAGTTGAATAGAGGCCCTGTAAAGTTTACCATTTGTTTGCAGAAATTTTCTAAACATGTTTTTGTATTACTTGGCAGAAATATCTTTTGGCAGAATTACCTTTCGCATAGTCCTTCAGCATACAATCACTTTGTATTGTTTACTACGAGTAATTCAGAATGATACCTCGGCATGATGTCGATGATAATCTCGTAGTATAGGTATTTAATCGAATAAGTAGTGACATATAACCTTACCTACAGGTTCTGTAAACATATCTCTTTAAATATTTTGAAAAGCTAATGGATTGAGAAAAAAATTGGACAAACGAAAAACCGGGCAAACGTTTTTTGGACTTGTGATAGGTTTATTAAACTTATTATACTTTGCCTAAGGGGTGAAAACCGTTATCAATGGTTAAATTTATTTATCTTGATGCAGATTTTGCTAACGTCTGCTCCTAAACTTCATCGTGCTCTTTCAAATAGAAAGAACATAAAGGACTGAAGAAGAGCTGCTTAAAGTCTGTGTCCATTGAACTTGGAAAAGATGTAAACAAATTAGTACTGTTTGACACATAACCTCAAATATTCACCAAGCGCGTTTTTATTAAAAATAACGTATAATGAATAGTTCTTCCATCTGAAACTTTAAATGAAAATGATTTTATAGTGTATTAATCGGGTTACCTTCGTTTCGTCAAAAAGTTTTTGGTCAAATGTTTCATTTCCCAAAATTTTCATTTGCCAACCCAGTTTGTTTTTTGTAACCGTAAATATTTCAGGATTTTATAAAAGCTAACCTAACCTAACTTAACCTATAGGGTTCTACATGGTACTAGCATAAATTCTGAAAATTAATATTAGTAACATTGGTTTGGCCAATGAAATATTTGACCAAAAATATTTTGGCCAAACGGCAGGCTCCCGTATTAATGATTGCAAAGACCTCACTTGATCTTTAAAAGTACGCGTTTATCGAGTAATCATGCATGGCGAATTAGTTCGTTTGGTTTTGTTTTCCAAGTTCAATTGGCACAGACTCAATTCTCATTGACTCTATTCTACTCGATAGAACGAACTTTACTTTATTCTACGTTACGTTAGCTCTTATTTACTTGTCAGTGTCAGTAATGGCGGCCGAGTTAAAAGCAATACGATAACATGACAAAAGTAATATGGCGAGAATGAAAAGCAGAAAAAAGCTGTTTGCCAGAAAATTGTTTTAATTCTTATGAATATTATAAATATGACTTACATTTTAAATGATTAAATAACTTTGAAAAAGTATGATATCGATCATTTGATTTTAAACCTGGCAGCACTATTACAAAATACCATCAATAATATCCAACTGGCGGTAGTTGAGGCAACTGTGGCAACTGTGGCAATTGTTGGAGCTGCGGTAATTGTTGTGGCTGCTGCCACGTTTGAGTCGCTACTGGCAACCCTTGGGGTGGTTGCAACTGAGGCGTAACTGGCGCTTGTGGCTTTGGAATTTGTGGCAACTGTTGTGGTTGCTGAGTTACTGTTGGGAGTTGTGGCAACTGTGGCAGTTGTGGCAACTGTGGGAGTTGTGACGGCTGTTGTGGTACTTTTGGCAGAACTGGTGCCTTAGATGACACTGGTTTCCTTTCAATATGGACCTTGCCTCCTCCTCCATGGCCATGGATGATCTTAGCTCCTGGACAGTGGTCTAGATGCACGCATTGGCCGGACTTCTCGTCCCTGACGGTAGGGAAGGCGCAGTGGCAGGCGGAATATCCGCAGGTGGTCTGCTTGTCTGGTTTGGGTCGGGAGTTGGCGCAGGTGGCTTCACGGGTCACGAAGCCGCAGCCGATGGAGTAGCCTTGGGTGCCTTCTGGGCACTCTTGGACGCCTAAAAAAAACAGATGACAATCTCACGCGTCTATTCTCAGTCATAATCATTTTAGTCATAATGTGTTTTGGTCATAATTATCGCAAGTCATAACTCATAACATAATTCTTGAAAAACATTTTCAAGATTTTTATAAATTATACCTAACCTAACCTTATAGTAATTTAAGAATTTCTGAAAATTTACTATTCCAGAGTTGTTAAAGTTATGTGACTCAATAATCTTAATTCAAACATTATGAATAAAAAAATATAAACATAACAATCCCCATTACAAAAAAGTTGACTAAAAAAACTGGATGTAACTTTAAAAACATCCTAAGTTCATAATGATTCTAACAATTTAAGACACCACTGAAATATGATTGAAATAATACGAGCTTAAGGGTTTTTCGTACGATGGACATAAGGAATAAAAACCCGCTTAAAATGATCAATAACTCCGAAGATACTAAAAATCGCAGCCCTGGGGATGCCCTATATTTACTTTTTTTTGTCGTACCACTACTACCACGGGACACCCGTATAAAAACATGTCTATACTTACTTACATTACCTATTGCAGTTAAACATTTATTTATTATGAAACAGCAATTTATAACACAAAGTTTTCGTACAGCTCGCGTGAAATAATGGACTCTATATAGAGTAAAAAAACTGCCACAATGAACCTGTCATATATACTTGTCAGTCAGTTTTATTCTTTAAAAAATGTGCATTACTGCAGAGTCTGGGAAAATGGCCGTTGCGGGACGAGTACCTAACTATAACATAAATAGAGATCCATAAACTCCATTAAAAAAAATGTTGCCACGAGTGTTTGGCTGTTTGGAGCTAGCTATCCCAGCCCATATATGGTTTTAAAAAATAACGCTATATATAATTAAATTCCCTAAGTTCCGGACTGTTTTTATAACAGTAAAGTTAGTATGCCTTCATTCCCAGAGTGGGGTAGGTAGAGCTACAGAATTACGAACAAATAAATAAAGATAATTACTCTCTAACTATAATTTACACAATTAGACCAAGATGCAAGGCAGGCTGCAAGCTCATCACCTAACAGTACTTCAAGCCTTTATTCCCTTGGTCGCCTCTTACGATATCCACGGGAAGATATGGAGCCATACTCATCATATTCGCAAATAGTGGAGTTAGGTTAAAGTATCTTAGGTAAGTTTAAGTTATGTTAGATTTACAGCAGGCCCGGAGGGCCAAACCACCTAGGAAAAGGACCTCCGTCGACACTGTCTAATTGATGTCTTGTTAATAATGATGTTTTGAGAATATCTTGTTTAGCGAATATCATATTTTGAAAATATCATATTTTGAAAATATCATATTTTGAGAATATCATGTTCAGCGACGGAAGGATATGGAGAGGCACTTTTCTAACCTGGCAACCACACGGGATATCCAACCATGCCCAAGTTAGAGAAAATTATACTTACATCTTCCATTAGCGTAGATACAACCTCTTGGGTACAGGGTAGTGTCAGCAAGAGATAACCCAACGAAGGCTAAAACCAAAACGATACAAGACTTCATCCTGATACTTTGAAATACCAAATACTAGTCGGATAACTGAGAACTATCACTATTTAAGCAAAACCGTTGTGCAAGAACAATAAGAATACTACAATGACTGTGTGCACAGCTTGTGGTAAGTTTGTTTGTTAGGTATTAATCATAGATTAGTTATAATGTTATTTAGTTAACAAACGGTGATGACGACAATTACACTCATTGTGTTCAAATATTTCGTCGAAAAATACATAAAAAACAGAATAAATTTTGCGACCATATTTTTTACAGATGATCACGATTTTAACGTCATATAATTTATTAATCTGGATTAATTCGACGGTGGTCTTGATGACTTACAAAAGTCTGCCTACGAAGCTAGCGGTCCCGTGCGCAATACCCGATAGGGGCAAAAAAATGATTTAGGCAAAAATGTTTATTCCTAATTGTATAGTACAGTCTAGAGCTTAGTTGAGGACATGTTGAATGTGTGTGAGGTGGTGGACACTTGATATTTATTGATTGGAACACATTGATCAAGTCCCGCTGAACTTATGCAGCGACGAATGGTTCCGGGAGTAATATGTAATATTTATCAATAACAGTATTTTAATAATATCATCAACATAACCCTAAGAAATGCTAGACTTAAGTGGCGTCGAAGAGTTTTCGAGAGGTGTCCACGTAGCTGAAGACGCAGCGTCGGTAGACCTTTAACAGGGTGGATCGTCGACGACTTTTTACTCTAGACGCGTAACTTATTGGCAAGAAAGTGACGAGGCGATCCGAAGTTCGAATTACGGATTTCAGAGTAGAGCCCCAGGACCGTTCCTTGTGGCAAACCTTGGGGAAGGCTCGTGTTCAGCAGTACCCATCGGGGGGTTCAAATGATAATGATGAATACTACGACTGCGTTGTTTTAAAACTTAAAACGACGTAGATACTTAGTTATATTATGTTTAATTAACAACTTAGAGTACTCGTAGTGTGATTAAAGAGGTACCACAGTCGAATGCGCTTGTTCGAGGGCACGTGGTACCTCCCTGAAGGACGTAAATGATTTACCTACCGCTGGATTTTTAGTGGTGAGTTGGCGTGTCCCACAGTTGTGCCACATAACTATCCCGCATTCCCCGGATCTAAGTGGTATGCTTAAATGCATTGAATCATACCCAGCTTAAAAAAAGGATTGTTCTTCAAGATCTTTAGCAGTCGTGCCACAACTTCATTACCCAAAGGGACACAGAAATAAAACAAAATGATATCAAAGTCTTGTTTATAGTTTATTTAAAACGGCATACTTTTAACACTTACAGCAATATGTATTCACATTTAGCACTTAATCGTCGACGTCATCGTCAGAGTAAGGTGGTGCTGGTAGAACGGGAAGCTTTGGTGTGACAGATGTCACGGGGACCTTAGGAGTTACTGGTACCCTGGGTGTAACAGGTACCTTAGGTGTAACTGGAAGCCTAAAGCAGTTTATTAGCTTCACGCATTTCTTGGTTTTCTCATCTCTGACAGTTGGTGGATTGCAGTAGCATGCTGTGTAATCACATATTATTGGTCCAGTATCTTTTGGGGGGTGCGGGTTTCTGCAGTTCGGCTCGCGCTGGAGGTGGTCGCAACCAACACTGTAGCGGTACTCGCCTTCTGGACAAGGTTGAGAACCTGGAAAAAAGAAATTGGTTAGTGAACTAATGCAACTTAGTCATGGTAAAAAACTTAAGGCAACGGATAGGGCAACGTTTTACATACTAGCTTTTTCGCAGACATTTTTATTTTTGTGTAAACTAGTGCGTCAACCTAATTTTATGGTGTTCCTCAAAAATAAATTATGGTACAAATTAAAATAACATATTAAAATCCAAAATTCAGATAGATGCACTAATTAAAGAGATGTCAAATATATCCGTGATGGTAATATCATCATCGTGTGGTAGGTACATATTTTTACAGATTTTATTTTTTTTATTAATGGCGGTCTACACAGTGATTCGCCAATGTCAAGTGAATAGAGTAAAACAGTAAACAGAATAAATCAAAAGTAAAAGCCGGGCATTTTCCAATCGGCCATCTTCCCTCCCCGAAGGTTACCGGACTCTCATTTTGACAGTTATTTAAAATCACTTGAAAAAATATATAAACAAAACTTACACCATGGACCTAAACAGCCTTCTTGTGTATAACTAACACTTACAGTTCCCAAAAAAACTAAAAATATCACTAAATAGTTCATTTTTGAATCAATTTTGCAACAGCAGGGGAATCATTTTAAAACAGGCTTCCTGCAAGAAGATATGAAGAGTCAATTAATATAAAAAACAACTCGCTTTTATACCTTTTTGTTTGTTTTTAAAACATATTTGTTTTCTACGCTTCGTAATCCAGACATTATTGTGAAAAAAATATGTTTATTCAGCTATTTCATTTATTATCATACAAATTCGATGAACCTTTTAAATTGAAATATTTGCATATTATAAATTATAAATGTAAACAAATAACATTTAACTATTGACTAGTATATTTTACCGTAACAACTACATATTATTAAGGCAGGCGTCCAGAGGTCCGCACCGTAGGCACCGGACGCATTGGACGGATTTATTATTAGGCGTAATGCGATCCGTCCGATTGTATTGTGCATAGTCACCATTGTCCAAACGTATGATTTCACAAAAATACTACGTTTGCATAATTGTTCTTCTACTGATAGCTTTGCTTTTTTTGGGAAATTATTAAATAAACCTAACCTTACCTACCCTACTCTACCAGGATTTCACAAAACAGTTCAAAAAATATACCCCGCTTTAGCTGGAGAAAAATCATGCGAAACCTACAAACAGAGTCATTTTGTGAGTGGGAATTTGAACCTACCACCAAGGAAATAAAGTTCATTTACCTTTGCCCTTATCGATTTCGCTGATTTACGTGATTTTACAGTCGAAATACTTTACTTCTACAAATTTTAATGCACAACACGAAAGATAATTTGGAATTACAACGAATTTATGAGCTTCTTTTTTGTTTTTATTATTTCATTTTGGTAACTTAATCGAGCTGAAACCGGCGACAGTTTTGTGAATTTTGCTGTAAGAAGTTTAGAATATCGCATATTCACGAATCGTTTTGCGTCTAAAAGGTATGAAAAAACTTCAATTTATTACTGTAAAAGTCGTGTAAAAAATCTATAAATAACTTTTTACCACCATTCTATAATTTTTTTCTTTAAAAAAATATTTAAGTAACTTGGTAAAATTTTATAGAAAATGGTCAAATAAACTTCAGTTTAAAATCAATCCATTACCATAAACAAACATCAAAAAAATGCAACATTATTATGTTTTAAAACAACCTAAATCTCGCATTGTAATACTCGACAAAAATAAAAAAGTAGCTCATTCAATCGTATCTCATTTATTCGATCATAACTGAAATGAGTTTTCATGTTGTGCATAAAAACATATAGAAAAGCAGTGTTATAACTGTAAAATCACGAAAATAAGTAAAACCGAACAAAATTCTTATACGGCCTCTTCATAGATTTTATGACACCTAGCCTACGACGACAAAGACAAAATGCCTTGCAATCCTGAAGAGTAAGATGGAATGCCTCTAAGCTAGTAATGTCTTATCCCTACACTGGAACACGATGCGAGCACTGCTGGTTGGTGGTATGTCAAAGGAGCTGGTGGTAACGATCTGGATAGACCCTTAACAAAGACCTACCTCCACTAAAAATTTCTTAAAAAAAACCTATCCAAATTAGATTATCCGTTTGGGAGCTGCGAATGCCACCGACGGACACACGTTGATACTCGTATATTGTTATATATTTTCGCGTTGGGTTTTAACTTTAGCGAGTGGTTGGATTGTTTCCTTTTCCGTCGTACTCCTGACTCAACATAGTCTTGTTAGGACACATTCTTGTTTCGTATTCCTGATGGTATTTTTTATTCCTTTTCGTGTTATCCGTTGTCACTTTTTTGGTTATTTGTTTGTTATTTTATACAGGGCCTCTATTCAACTGCGTTATAACGATATCGTTTTTGACCTGTTTCCGTATTGTCAACGTTTTGATAACTCTTACGTCATTTACAATAATGGCGACTGTGACATAAACGATTCTTAAACGTGTCAAACACGATATCGTTTTAACGCTCCTGAATAGAGGCCCAGTACTGTAGTTTTCTAAAGAAAAACCAACAATATCTCTTCAAAGTCTACCATTTTTGTTTATAATGTTTGTTAGTATTTTATTATTCGGGTTACCTTCGTTTCGTCAAAAAGTTATTGGTCAAACGTTTAATTTCCCAAATGTTCGTTTGCCAACCCGCTATGTTTTCTGTAACCGTAAATATTAGGTACTAAAATAAATTCTAAAAAAAATGTATTCCATTGGTTTGGGAAATGATACATTTAACCAAAAATATTTTGGCCAAACGGCAGGCTCCTGTGTTATTTATTACGTAACAGGTAACCTAATGCTTGCCTTATTTACTTTGACCACAGGTTGTAAAGGTTGACTTGACTTTGACTTAACCTTCCATAGACAATAGTTTTGTTTGTTATTTTTTTATGTTCTTGATGTTGCCCACGTTGTTTTTCTTTTTACGTTGTTTTGTGTTAAGTGTGTCATTTTCCGTCTCTTCACCAAGCGGTCCCAACGAAAGACAAGCGCTGGCTTTACGGCTAACTAATGCTGAGTTGGGACCGTTTCGCAACAATTTCTCTGTGTCTTTTTGTATCTATGTAATGTAATTTTGTATTGTTGCGAATAAAAATGTATCTTTATCTTTATCTCTCTAATTCGACATATTCTTGTTTGGCCACATTTTTTTTCGACATAAATTGTTATATACTTATAATAAAGTCTGTCATTAATATCTATATTTATTAGTTAAGTAGTTATAAAATATATTATAGTATTTTTAAACAAAGTAATTGGCAGTTCAAGTGTGGCCAAACAAGAAATTATCGAAAACGGAAAACGCCGAAACAAGAATGTATCTCTAAACAAGAATTTGTCAAATCAAGAATACGATGAAATAGAAAACAATCAAGTTCAATTATTAAATTAACAAAGTGCCGAAAACTAGCGAAAATATTTATAATATAAAATTTATTACAGAGGCACAAAATACAGTAAAAATGGTGAATATATTAATAAAATAATAATGTTAGCATTACAAAATAGCTCTTTAGTCATTACATTTAGATCACACATTTGAATAAATAATATAAGGACATTCATTATAAGAAAGCATCTCTTTTCCACTTGAACAAACACGTATTGTGGTTGACGCGCTTAGTATGTTTATTTTTAATACGTTTTTCTTTTTAATGGCTCTCACTCCTTGTTTAAACAATGTGTATTTCTCCAATGTCGAGTTTTAGACAGTCACCAATGATTTATTAGAGAAACAAGTCCATGGGTATCACACGCGAGGACAGTTGTTCGGTAAAAGAGAATGTTCTCTTGTGGACTAAACAGAAGCACATGGGGTTAGCTCCACGCGCTTCTGTGAAGCCCGCAACTTCGCTCACTATGTCTATAAACAGCAACACCTACCTGTTTGAGGTGTTGAAAATAATTTAAGGTGTTTGTCTTACAAAATGTGGTTAAAAGTTGAAAAAAGTGTGCCAAGTGTTTTAGGAATAGCTCATTATTTTCTTGTTTTTGAATAAACAGCAATTATCTGAATTTCACGTTGCAATCAAGGTGTACACAAACTATCTCCATCTCACGTTCTTCGCACGGAAGCATATGCAGCCATCCCTTTTTAATTCTTGTGTGGGCGTGGCAGCATATGTGGCCTCTTGATCCGGACCCTTCACAAGGTCCTAACACCACTAAATACGTCGAATCGGCTCGGCGGACGTCGACCGGGGTCGGCGGAGCCGATCGACATCTTTTCGCTCTTATTGCGTAGATATTAAGAGATTTTTGATCAGCTAAGGCCGGTTCCACGTCGATACTTAAGTGTGGGGAGACCCTAATACGCACCCACTATCATTTCAGATCCATGTGCATGTGTGTCATTTCACATGAACAAGATTGTGTCTATAACCTATCGCCAGTGAAACTGCAATACCGCGTAACTAACAAATTGAATATGTTGCAAAATAATCCTTAACAAGTAAGTCAGTAAGGCATATTTTGCAACTTATTGAATATGGTAGTTACGCGTTATTGCAGTTTCATGGACGCTATACAACTACTGTTACGGTTCGTGGAACCGCACTAACACTTCGCCGCGTCCCTACGAGCAGATAGTGTGGCAACACTATCTCGACCAATCACGGGCGTCGTCAAGGCCTTCCGCCTACCATACTAAGCTTGCTGTCAACTAACGAGCATCAAAAAAGGGCAACAGCTCTCTTCATTGTAAAAAGTATCTGTTACAACCTTATAGTAATAAACTACGTGCTAAAACTCAAGATCTACATCATTTCATTCGCCATCACCTCAACATATGGTGAAACCCGACGTGATCTGGAATTATCGCCGAAAATCAACATCGAGCAACATCACCGGCACGTGTCGTCGCATGCGCAACAAAGGAAAATCGGGACAAATTACTACAATCCAAGGTTCGAAGACATCGAGACTTCAACAGTAAATGCAGCAAGTGGAAAGCGCAGGAAGTATCGGTATATTTCGACATTTTCGACAGTCTGAACGCTCATAAGTTAAGTACGCCCAGTTTCAGTATACCTATCTTTCTAGCCTACGACGATCACGAATTCATGACTGCATCTTCATTGTTCCTTCTTTCTACCTGTGTGTTTGTTTGCGCGATATTCTTTGGTTTGCGCGTTACTAACGGTCGCATGTTAGCACGACTTTGTCCTTCGCGACAACATGACATGTCTTGGGTATCCTTCCAGATTGCATATCTTATTGGAGTCAGATAGCTACAATTTCATTTACGCCGTACAATAATGCGATATACATCATGATAAACGACAGCTATAAATATTTCATCTTCGCCGTACAATAATGCGATGATATTAATTACTAATTTTCTTTCAAGCTTATTTCAATAACACCGTACAATAACGTGTCTTAAGTTTGTGTCTAATAACTAAAATTTCCTTGCAAGATTAATGCACAACATAGGAAAGTAATGTTCTAAGGTCTTTGAACCCTAGGTTGGCTTCTTGCTGTAAAAGCAAGCAACCTACATCTAAATAGCGAGTGAAACATTCTTGCCCTTTAATTAACAACACAGTTAAAGTCAAATATTCACTGGATTAACTTAAACATTCCAGCGCAGTGGGCTAACCCACTTGGATCCCACCGAGATACTGCTGCTGCTGGTGTCAGCTGGCTATCTGCATGCACACCCGCATCTTCGCGAGGACAATGGCTTCACTGCATGCGGACAGCTGATCTGAGTTTGTCGCTTGTAAACATACAGCGGCCAGTCTGGTTTGAGTTCAATTTTATTAAGTGCAACTATTCAATTCATTTTCGAGTGTGTTTTTTTTTTTTTTTTTACATAATATCAATATGGAAGATTTAAAAACTTTAGTTCGCAAACGTGGTGCAATTAAGAGTAGAGTAACAATATTCGAAAAATACATAATAACTATAAAACTTATACCATCCAGCAACTTCACCAAGCAAACTCTTAGCGAACTTCAGTTGAAGTCAACTCGCCTTCAAGAGCTGCTCGGTGAATTTGACAATATTCAAAACAAAATTGAATGCATATGTGATAACTTAGACGAACAAATAACAGAAAGAGATAAAATAGAAGAGGAGTTCATAACCCTAATTTCATTGGCACAATCAATAATTGAGGAACACCAACTGCCTATTGAGGCAGCTCGCTCTTCCTCAAGCGCAGGGCATACTAGTGTTAAAAATAAAGGCTCAGTCGAATCTGGTACATCACATCATGTCAAGTGTAACATTAAATTGCCAACCATTCAGTTGCCAGTTTTTGATGGAAGTTATTTAAAGTGGATGGAATTTCGCGACACCTTTGATTCATTAATAAACCATAATGATTCCATTCCAGCTATAAATAAGTTCCACTACCTGCGTTCTTCATTAGAGGGTGGAGCCTCGGTAGTGATCAAATCTTTAGAGTTCACATCAAGTAATTATCAAGTAGCATGGGAACTACTATGCGAGCGTTATAACAATGATAGAATTTTAATAAACAACCATGTTAAATCAATGTTTAACTTTGAAGCTATAACAAAGGAATCTCACAAGTCTCTAAGGTACATGATTGATTATTATTCTAAAAATTTGCGTGCTTTAAGTACACTTAAGGAGCCCACGCAGCATTGGGACACTTTAGTTATTTATATGATGTCATCAAAACTAGATGGCGCCACTAGTAGGAAGTGGGAAGAAAACAAAAATAACTTGAAATCATCACCATGTCTTAATGATTTCTTACAATTCTTGCGCAACCGTGCTGACGTTTTAGAAACGATACAATATAATACCCAAAAAAGTGACAAACAGTCATATGTTAAAGAAAATTATCCCAAACAGGTTAGGACTTTACTTAGTTCAACAAATTACAACAATATTAATTGCGTGTTTTGCAAACAAAAACATTTTAATCATGAGTGTGCTAAGTTCAAGGAACTGTCAGTGGATGTCAGGCAAAGTGAAGTTTCAAAGAACAATTTATGCAAAAATTGCCTACGCCCTGGCCATCACCACTCACGCTGCCGGCTTGGTCCCTGTAAGCTTTGCAAAGGAAAACACAATTCATTGTTGCATATAAATACGCCAGTACGCACTAGTGACACCACACAACCTAGTGATTATAACAATGGGGCTAGTAACCATGTAACAGCCACACCAGCATCGCTGTCATCATTTTTACCATGTCAAGTTCTGCTCTGTACAGCAGAGGTGCTTATTAATACTGGCAGCAATGAGATTGTCTGTGCAAAGGCTTTATTAGACAGCGGAAGCCAGTCTTCTTTCTTGACTGAAGGTTTAAAACAAAAACTAAATCTTGTTACTTATCAAAGAAACCCTGTGTCAATATCTGGTATTAATGATTCTAGATCTAGTACAGCAGAAATGTGTAACATACAAATCAAGTCTCGTGTCAGTTCCTACACAGCAAACGTGTCATGTCTCGTCATTCCAAAGATAACTTCACTACTGCCTAGTGTAGAAGTTGACACATCTCAATTCAAAATACCAAATAATATACAACTAGCGGATCCTAGTTTCTTCCGGCCCTCCGAAGTACAAATATTGTTGGGGGCTGACATCTTTTGGGACATAGTCAATTCCGAGCAAATTAAATTGGGACGAAACAAACCCACATTGCAAGAGTCAAAGTTAGGTTGGCTTGTAGCAGGCCCGACTGGTGGTAGCTCTAGTTCTACCACCCATTGCCATTTCTCACAAGAAATTCGTGACACATTAAGTAAATTTTGGGAAATTGAAGACATCCCGTCTCAACAAAAAATGCTTACTATTGAAGAAGAATTTTGCGAAACTCATTTTGTTGAAACAACTAAACGTTTGTCTAACGGTAGATTTTCAGTGTTACTGCCTCTGCGCGAGTCTCCAGAGGATGTCTTAGGCGATTCATATGAAATCGCGAAACGGCGTTTTTACAATTTAGAGCAAAGATTATCAAAAAATAATATGAAAAGTAACTATACGGAATTTATTCATGAATATGAGCGCCTGGGACATCTTGTTGAGATTCAAAGGCCACATTTTGGCTACTACATCCCACACCATGCTGTACTACGCGAGAATAGCGAGACAACGAAGCTTCGTGTCGTCTTTGACGCATCCTGTAAGAGTAAAAGTAATGTCTCTTTAAACGACATACAGATGGTGGGGCCTGTGGTCCAAGATGACTTGCTGTCTATTTTGTTGCGCTTTCGGCAGCATACATATGTAGTCACGGGGGACGTTGAGAAGATGTACCGCCAGGTTATGGTAAATGAATCTCAACGTCACCTGCAATTGATACTTTGGAGAGACGAGGAGTCGGAGCCACTAAAAACGTTACAATTAAATACAATAACTTATGGCACAGCGGCAGCTTCATTCATGAGTACTAGATGTTTAGTGCAGCTGGCCGACGAGTGCACGGATGAAACAATTGCTAATACAATTAGGCATGATTTTTATGTAGATGACCTTACTACAGGTTCCGATTCTAAGGCGGCTTTAACATCTACAATTAAAGGCGTAATTGACAAATTAAATGAAGCTTGCTTCCCACTAAGAAAATTTCGTACAAATACAACCGACATATTTGACGACATGCCTATTACAAATCAGGAACAAGACTTTTGCAAACAATCAACCATATTAGGCTTAAAATGGTCTCCAGCAAGCGATACTTTGCAATTTAACACAGAATTTAACGATGTTTCCAAAGTAACAAAGCGGAGCATTTTGTCAAGCTCATGTAAGATCTTTGACCCGTTAGGTATTCTGTCCGCCTGTACAATATTTCACAAAATACTTTTACAAAAGTTATGGCTTACAAAACTAAATTGGGATGACACCGTGCCCGACAATCTTGCGACATCATGGCACGAATTCATCCACGAATCTCGATATTTTACCGAGTTACAAATACCACGTCACGCGCTCTGTCCATCACCTAAAACTATAGAAATTCACTGCTTCACCGACGCTTCAAAGGACGCTTATGCTGCATGTCTATATTTAAAATCCATTGACAAACATGAAAACACTTCCATTCATCTTTTATGCGCTAAGGCCAAAGTTGCTCCTTTGAAGCCGGAGATGACAATACCACGTCTAGAGTTAATGGGAGCATTATTAGGTGCTCGGTTGCACACGAAGGTGAAGCAGGCCTTGAGAATCAACATCTCCAGGTCAGTATTCTGGACGGATTCTACCATTGTACTGGGCTGGTTGCAGACCCAGCCAAAGACTCTAAAAACATTTGTGTGCAATCGAATCGACGAAATTAGAGGGATGACAGACAAAAATGCGTGGCGCCATGTTCCAACAAATTTAAACCCAGCTGATCTAGCTTCGAGGGGGGTCAAACCAAGTCATATTGTTAACAATAAATTGTGGTGGTCAGGACCCTGTTTTCTACCAAACCCAGAAACAGAATGGCCTATTGCCAAATCCGGTGAGACTTATTTGCCAGAGACTGTTACTCGTAGTCTTACCATGCAATGTAATGAGGGTTTTGTACTATTTAACAAACATTCCAAGCTACATACATTGCAAAGGGTATTTGCATACGTTCTACGTTTCATAAATAACTGCAAAAAGGATAATACTAAATTGAATGGTGATTTAGGTGTCAATGAACTAAGGAATAGTTTGACCATGTTAGCTAAGATTGCGCAAATAGAATCATTTGAAAAGGACATAATTTCACTTAAAACTAATAAAACTCTGCACCGCAAATCTAAAATACTCGATCTTAATCCATTTTTTGATGATCAAGGCATACTTCGCGTAGGAGGACGTATTGACAACGCGCCGCATTGTCCCTATGAACAACGGCATCCTATATTAATCGACAGTAAACATATATTAACGAAACTTATATTTGAAGCAGAACATCTTCGTCAGCTTCACTGCGGTCCTCAACAACTCTTAAACACGGTGCGAGAACGCTTCTGGGCTACAGGTGGTAGAACCTTGGCCACAAGTACAGTGAACAAATGCATCAGATGTCAACGCTTTAAAGCTAATTTAGTAAGGCCTATAATGGGAGACTTGCCTACTCCTCGCGTCACTCCGGCTCCACCCTTTGAAACATGCGGTACCGATTTTGCCGGACCTTTCTTAATTGCCAACAAAAAGGGCCGTGGAGCCAAGACATCCAAATGTTACTTGTGCGTCTTTGTCTGTTTTTCGACAAAGGCCGTACACCTTGAGGTCGTAAGTGACCTCAGCACAAACGGCTTCATCATGTCTTTACGTAGGTTTGTCGCCCGTCGTGGCAAGCCACACAGTATATATTGCGACAATGGAAAAAACTTTGTAGGTGCCAAAAATGAATTGAATAGAATGCTAAAAACGTGTAGGCAACAAATCACACAGTCCGCATGCGATGAAGGTATTGTCTTTCACTTTTCACCAGCATACGCACCTAATTTCGGTGGGATATGGGAAGCTAGCGTTAAATCGGCTAAGTATCATTTAAAACGAATCGCAGGCAATACAAGCTTAACTTTTGAAGAATTAACCACACTTTTCACACAGATAGAGGCAGTCATGAATTCGCGTTCTTTAACGCCTCTATCGGCGGCTCCTTCAGACTTAAATCCTTTGACACCCGGGCACTTTCTTATTGGGCGTTCGTTGACTTCCTTGCCGTCTCCTGTCGCCGAAAAGGTCACTGTGAACCGATTTCAACAAATACAGCGATTGCAACAACACTTTTGGTCACGATGGACAAAGGATTATTTAAGCACCCTGCAACAACGAGTGAAGTGGAAGACCAATCAAGGAAAATTGAAGAAAGACGACTTGGTATTAATCATCGACGACCAATTACCCCCAATGAAGTGGAAATTGGGAAGAGTAGTCTGTCTATACCCTGGCCAGGACGGACAAGTAAGGGTCGTCAAGCTAAAAACGAAGACCGGCATAATCAAGAGAGCGGTGTGCAAGTTGGCACCGCTAGAAGGCGTTTGATAATCCCTTGAAAGCTACCCTTTCAAGAGGGGGGAGTATGTTACGGTTCGTGGAACCGCACTAACACTTCGCCGCGTCCCTACGAGCAGATAGTGTGGCAACACTATCTCGACCAATCACGGGCGTCGTCAAGGCCTTCCGCCTACCATACTAAGCTTGCTGTCAACTAACGAGCATCAAAAAAGGGCAACAGCTCTCTTCATTGTAAAAAGTATCTGTTACAACCTTATAGTAATAAACTACGTGCTAAAACTCAAGATCTACATCATTTCCTTCGCCATCACCTCAACAACTACTAATAAGAAATCCTTTTGTAAATAACACTTTATGATGACTATGGAACTTTCCATGAATTTCTATAGAAATGATCCTGTTAGTTCAGCTTGTTTGGTTTTAATTGTTGAAGTGGCAATGAGGTATTAGTCATGTTATTGGTTTCAATCTACACACACATACGGTAATTAAAGTCTCTTAGTTCGTTGACTAGTTATCGGCAACATTCGTTTTTCTATGAAACTCGAGTGACATTTGTTGTTCCCTAATGTTTCAACAAATGATCATTTGGCTAACTATATTATTAAACTTTCATTTAGCAAAGGGGTACTTGCCGCCGAATTATTTTTCATTTTTTTGTGGTCAAAAGTCTAACCTAACCTAACATATTTGATAAGACCATTATAACCTATGTAATATGTATTAGTTTAATTAAGCACTATGCAAAAGAAAGTTTGTAAAAATGACTTCTTCATAACATCCGGGATATTATTATAAATTACCTTTGGTCTTAAATGTCCAATGTGTGTAATGTTTGTGTCAATGGTGTTTAACCCCCGACGCAAAAAAAGGGGTGTTATAAGTTTGACGTGTAAGTGTGTGTGTGTGTGTGTGTGTCTATCTGTGGCACCATAGCTCTTAAATGGATGAACCGATTTGAATGCGGTTTTTTTTAAATGTAAGCAGGTTTTCTAGTGGTGGTTCTTAGACATATTTTATAAAAATCGGTTCAGCCGTTTTTGAGATATTGAGCTTTTAGGGGGAAAAAAGCCCCCAAAATAACGGCGACACCTACTTTCACAGCTAATATCTCTTAAACGGCCCAACCAATTTCCATGAAATCTTGCTAAAACCATCCTGATTAATATAACTTTATTTAATGTTCATTTTTATACTTACAAAGTTAAATAAATTAAAAATTAAAAAAAAGTAAAAAATATTAAGTAGAGGCCCTAAGGGCTGATTGTTTTATAAGTATAGGTAGATACTTAACTGAACACTGACACTAACTAAACTGACTCGGCGGGTGACCGCTAAATAAATGAAATAATATAAAATACCCCAGGTACTTAGCGGTCCCCGACGTGTCAGTTTAGTTAGTGTCAGTGTTCAGCTAACTATCTACTTATAAAACAATCAGCCCTTAGGGCCACTACTTATTATTTTTTACTTTTTAGACGTTTTTCTACAGACTATTTAGTCGGGGTTTTTTTAAGTTTCTAATTGAATTCACTTTGTAACTATAAAAATGAACTTTATATAGTCCCACTTCTCAATGAATAAGAAAGGTATGGGTTCCACTTCACCAAATGATTTCGGAACATAAAAATTATATAAGGGCCTATAATATAATGTTTGAAGAGTTCCGTCGATTCCTCCTGACTCCATCATCAGAACTTCATTGTGATAAAAATGAGATCAATTTGAATTTGGCATGAAAAAATACAAAGCTGTTCATAAACGTCGGAGTTCTGAGGTAACAAACATAAAAAAGTACTTGCATTGAGAACCTCCTTTTTACAAAGTCAGTTGAAAAGAAGTATAATTTAAAACACAAGCACAATAATATACGAGACACAGAATATTGAGGTGGCAAAAGGCTTTGGCATGAATATACATGCTAGTTTCGCCGACAAAGAGGAAAAACAAAAAATAAAAAATATATATATCTCTGCTACACGTAAAGTGGGAATGGTTTTTGTTAGTAGGGTATCGTTGGTTGGGTTTTTCGAAAATATTGCGAGTTTGTAAGAACATTTATTCCATTAAGGAATCCGTTTATGAATTAGAGTCAAGTGTCCCCATACAGCGAAACCTAAAAATCTACAAAAAATACTTATATCAAAGCGCATTTAACGAGTTTAAAATACGACTAAGTAAAAAAAAAAAAATTGTTTTATTTCACTCAAAAAAGTACAATTCATACAGTGGCTGGTGTCTCCTTTTAGGTTATTTAAAAAATAACCTGTGCTAGGAGGCACCGCTCTTCCATTATCACATTATTGTTTATTACTACGTTAGTTATTACTAAGTAGCCATCATTGGTTTGGAGATACTGGCGATTAAAGTGTTCATACTCGTACCTACTAAAATCTTGTAAGACTTCACCAACCGATGAAATTACTAGCATAGAGGCATTCCATCTTAGTCCTCAGGGTCGGCCACGCATTTGAGGTCTTAGGATTGCAGTCTTAACATTGTCTTGAAAATTCAAATGTCTATTGATTCCACTTACCATCAGGTGGCCAGGGCTGGGATTCTACGCGGTTATAACGATATCGTATCGTTGACGTGTTTCCGTATTGTCAACGTTTTCATAACTTAAGAGTTACATAAGACATAAGTGTCATTTACAATAATGGCGACTGTGACATAAACGATTCTTAAACGTGTCAAACACGATATCGTTTTCGTTAAACGAAACATAATCGCTAACGATTGTCGAATGCAACTTGACTAGCCCTACAGGTGCGTTCACCTGTAGGGCTAGTCAAGTTGCATTCGACAATCGTTAGCGATTATGTTTCGATTGATAAATGTATGGAATTGACGTAAGCCACCGAGATAGTAACGTGACACTTACGTCAATTCCATATATTTTTCAATCGAAACATAATCGCTAACTATTGTCGAATGCAACTTGTCTAGCACCACTGAATAGAGGCCCTCAAATCAAATCAAATCAAATCAAATCAATTTATTGTGAAGAATTTAGGTACAGTACATAGGTGTTCAATAATTGCACTATTATAATGAAGTTTCACTAAGCCCTTACCTTTTCAGGCGTTCACCCTGAGTGCTCGTGTGCCTTCTCCTTATTAAAATTAGTTATTCTTTTTTTTTTTAAGTTTGTAGTAGGTACTTAACGGCTTCGGGACCCAACACTGAGCATCGTCCGACATGCTCTTGCATGTTTTTTTTATAATCGCAGCGATGATTTTCAGTCTGCACAATGTCATGGTGCAGACTGAAAATCAATCAATCTGCGTAATTTCACCGGTTTCACACGATACCATGTCAAAAGTAACATTAATTTACAGAGAAGAATGTAGCCAGAACAGTTAGGTTCCTCAATTTTTGTATTTTCACACAAACAATATGTTCATCTCATTAGTTCCACAAGTTACAATAATGGACTGACATAATATGTTAACTCATTATAGATAATTGTTTTGATAACAAAGGCGAACATTTACGGCGGTAATGATGGTTCATTAGTCATTATAAACGAAGCTGGATATTTTGCTACGGTTAACATTATCAAAACATTTTTGGGACTTCAGCTAGATATGTAAACTGTAACAGCATTACAGTTTACATATCTATAAATAAAGCCAAACATGACGACAAGAATATAAAATATAATGTAATTTTGTTGTGAGAAATAACAGTAAAAATAAAAACTCTGAATTACTTAACTTTAGAAAAAGAAACAATTTAACAATCTAAAACTATGATAGCGTATGTGTCTATGTGTGTATGTATGTGTGTGTGTGTGTCTGTGCGTGTGTATGCGTTACAAAGTAAGAGAAAGTAATTTTAACTAGACATAACAAATTATGGATTTTTATAATCATATTTTTAGGGGACCCTATAATTGCAATTTGTGAAAGTTCATGCATTTCATTTGACGACACGTTAATCTACTTTGTAATGATTGCCTACGAAGCTAGCGGTCCTGGGTTCAAATCCTGGTAAGGGCAGATATTTGTTTGATGAGTGCGAATGTTCCTGCGACTTGGGTGTTTTATGTGTATTTAAGTATGTATTCCTCTATATACGTAACTTTATCGTTGTCTTTGTTGTTTTAATACAAATCTAGAGTTCACGAGGTCTTTTTGTGTGAGATTGGCCCTAATAATGATTATTTATTATTTTGCCTTTGGATATGCGTCTTGATTTCATATGTTATTACACAGTTGGTGTGACAGCACAGTGATCTACTATCCTTCTTAAACTTCACTAAGGCCCGTATTAATAAACAGATCTCGGTCTAAATGCCCGTCTCAAGATATGTCAAAAGTGTCATTTTTCTATGGTTTGACGTTTACTTTGACGTATCTTGAGATGGGCATTTAAACCGAGAAATAATTGTTTGTAATTTTCTTTTTTTTCTTTTTTATGTTAAGGAGAAGGCACACGAGCACTCAGGCCACCTGATGGTAAGTGGAATCTGAGACCCATAGACATTTGAATTCTCAAGACAAATGCGTTGCCAACCCTGAGGACTAAGATAGATGGATGGTTTTGTATGTTAGTAAAGAATAAACTCAAAAATTCTGGACCGATTCTGAAAAACTCTTTCACCAGTAAAATGCTATCACTGAGTAAAAACGGCTATAATTTATAATTCTACGTGAACGGAGTCGCGGGCAACAGCTAGTAATATTATAAAAGCGATAGTTTGGATGGATGTTTGTTACTCAATCACATCAGAACCCTGTGGGGCTAGTCAAGATGCATTCGACAATCGTTAGCGATTATGTTTCGATTGAATCATGTATGGAATTGACGTAGGCCACTGAGATAGTACCACGTGACTATATCGGTGGCTGACGTCAATCCCATACACTTTTCAATCGAAACATAAGCGCTAACAATTGTCGAATGCAACTTGAATAGCCCCACTGATCTGGATGATGAAAAACATAATAGATTATAGTCTAAAATAAGCAAATTTTATTTCGAAAAATGCCCTTGTTCCTCGTAGATAACTGATATTCTACTAGGAAAAATAATTCCTTCTAGTTAACTCGGTTATCAAACGGGATTATTTTTTTCCTCGTAGAAAACTGTTATTTTATTTGGTTTTCTATGACGAAGACACTTTTCTTCCTAGCTAAATTGGTTATCAAACGGAATTATTTTTTTCCTCGTAGAAAACTGTTATTTTATTTGGTTTTCTATGACGAAGACACTTTTCTTCCTAGCTAAATTGGTTATCAAACGGGATTATTTTTTTCATCGTAGAAAACTGTTATTTTATTTGGTTTTCTATGACGAAGACACTTTTCTTCCTAGCTAACTTGGTTATCAAACGGGATTATTTAAAACTACGAAAATAACATATATTCTTAACTTAATCTCTCGGGACTTCCTGAGGGAATAGTGATAAACGACTTCTATGCGGACGGAGTCGCCAAAAACCAGTAATGATGTCAACAACATGATAACGATATCATAACAAGATGGGCTTATACACTGTGGAATACTGCCCTTCTAAGCTAATAAGCAGTCTCAAATTCAATGGCCAAAGCAGATTCAACCCTACACTGTTGGAAATAAGGAGACATTTGCTACAGGAGTTTTATCGGAGATACTGTTACTTGTGTTTAAAGGGCAGAATAGAGCCCCAGATACTTTCACGGTCACAGGTCAAGTAAGGCTGGTCCTGATTACGTCAATAGGAACTCAAGAAAAAGAAAACACCCTAGTCCACCAGTTAGTGTTGGCTTTTGTGACCTCGCTTCGAAAGTGCGTTTTGTCGCCTGCATACGACACTTTTAAGCGCTGCAAACACGAACCTATCATTATAATTATCGAAATACTTTTTAACGAACCCCCGTGTGGTTGCTGGGTCGTCAGAATAGTACCACTCCATGTCTTCCCGTGGATGTCGTAAGAGGCGACTAAGGGAGAATAAGGGCTTGTAGTACTGTTAGGCGATGGGCTTGCAACCTGTCACTAATACACTAGTAAAATTCTTGGCATGATTGTGCAAAATGTGGTTACAGAATTAAGTCGTTTTGGAGTTGTTGGTATTTCTGTAGCTCTTATTACCCCACTCTGGGAATGAAGGCGTAATGTTATGTATGTATGTTATTTTTCAAATTTCTCGCCGCTTGAGTTTTTTTGGTAGTCAAAAGTCTTAATACTCTTAATTAATGTTAAAAATTAATTTAAAAAAAATGTTGGTTAGACTAGCACAATCTAGGAGTTCATGAGAGCGAGGAAGAAAAACTAGAGGTATTTAACAAAATATTTTTAATCATTTGAAACCATTATCTATGTACATTTATCAACTGTAACACAAAGGTTGGTCTTCTCGTCCCTCACGGTTGGCTCATCGCAGTAGCAGCTGGAGTAGTCGCAGATGCTGCCCCTCGTGTCCAGGACAGGCTTCGGGTTCTTGCAGGTGGCTTGGGGGAGGAGAGGGCTGCAGCCGGTGGTGTAAGCGTGCGTGCCCGCAGGACAGGGTTCGACACCTGAAAGAACATGGTTCCTCTATGATATCCTTTACATTTCAATTAAATTAAATTATACATTAAAAAAAATGTGTCGAGGGGGTCTATTTCGTTAAGTTTCATTTCCCAAATTTTAATTTGCCAAGCTGCTTTGTTTTCTGTAACCGTAAATATTTCAGGATTTTATAAAAGCTAACCTAACCTAACCTACAGAATTCTACATGATGGTACTATAATAAATTCTGAAAAAAAATTATAACATTGGTTTGGCAAATGAAAAATTTGGGAAATGATACATTTGACCAAAAATATTTTGGCCAAACGGCAGGCTCCCATTTCGATGGATCTACATTGATAATATTATAGACTTAATTTCCAATTTATATTTGCTATAAAAAACAGTTTAGGACGAATGATATTCCAATAAATGATACGCTAGTACAATCGTTATTAGGGTTTTAATTCCATAAAATTCCACCACCCGCCAAGCAACAGTGTTCGCATTGTTGTGTTCCGGTGTGGGGATAAGACAACCGGTGAAATTACTAGCATAGAGGCATTCCATCTTAGTCCTCAGGGTTGGCAACGCATTTGAGGTCTTAGGATTATAGTCTTGAGAATTCAAATGTCTATGGGTCTCAGATTCCACTTACCATCAGGTGGCCTGAGTGCTCGGGTGCCTTCTCCAAAACATAAAAAAAAAAAAAAAAAAAAAAACACCACACTGCTATTCCATGCATTTTTAGCCCTATTGCAATCGTATTCTAGTTACACACTATTGATGTTAAGTCAACCTTTAGGGCCGTATTAATAAACTGGTCTCGATTGTAATGCTCGTCTCAGGATGCGTCCAAAATGATAGGTTTAACGTTCACTCCGACGTATCTTGTGACGAGCATCTCAGTCAAGGCGAGTTTATTAAACGGCCCTTACACCGCACTCAGTCAGTTAATAACGATCGATTAAGTCGTTGCTTAGTGTCTTTTTATACACAAGTTTTAAAAACCGGCCTATAACATTTCGAAACATGTTTAGTGTATAGTTACGAAGCCGTTAAATAAAAACACAAAAAAAATACAAAATAACATACATTGTATCGCGAATCTGATCACTGCGAATTATTTAAGTGTATCGCGAATCTGATCACTCCGTCTATGGCGACGTCTACCGACATCACCACTCAGCCTCGCTTGCTTTTTCGTAACTCTTCTTTCATCCATCTTTTATAAATGGCCAAACTGTCTTAGCATTCTCTTTTCGATCTTTGTCACTACTTCTTTTAATCCACATCGTTTGCGGATCTCGCTATTTCTTCATCTATCATCATAATAAGTCCACACAATATCATCATCTACCAATTCCACGTTGTTTTAGCCAAACTTGCTTCTATCCCGTAAAGTCAGTAACTACTTTTATAAACGCGAAAGTTTGGATGGATGTTTGTTACTCAATCACACCACAACGGCTAAACGGATCTAGATTAAATTTGAGACAGAGATAGTTTATAGTCTGGAACAGACATAAGCATGGGTTTTATCCAAAATTTTACGGTTTCTGAAGAAATAGTGATAAACGGAGTCGCGGAAAACATCTAGTCGTAATATTTATGGTAGAGTTGAAATATGGACGTTATCAAGTTTGAACTCGTTGGTCTATTCATAGTAAGTGTATCACTTTTATCAGCAGTTAAAAGTACTATCAGCCCAATGGAACCTTGACCCACCACAGACTGTGACACAGTGATGTTATGAATCAAGTCTTTAGAAAAGTCAAACAAATTATTTTATAATATCACAGAGACACCGTACTATGGTGTATTAAGCAACAGTCTTAGTAAAATGTTTTATGACTCTACCCCGGTAACCCGTGTGGTTGCCGTGTTAGAATAGTGCCACTCCATGTCTTCCCGTGAATATCGTAAGAGGAGACCAAGGAATAAAGGCTTGTTAGTACTGTTAGGCGATGGGCTTGCAACTTTTCACTAAGTAATACACTAGTAAACATCTTAGCCTGATTTTGCGAAATGTGGTTAAAGAATTATCGACAGAGAGAGTTTAGAGTTCTTGGTATTATGTAGCTATGCCTACCCCAGTCTGGGTATGAAGGCCGTGAAAGCGTGACGTTATGTATAACTCTTTAATTACCTACGTGAGCAGAGACGGTCTCAGGATGCGGTCTTAGGACCGATGATTGTGATGATCTTTATCCACTTATATGGCTTTCAAAAGTAATTAAACAGATGTTGGACGACACGTTAGCCTAGTTGGTAGTGATTCTGCTTACGAAGCTAGTGTTCCCCAATTCAAATTACGTTAAGGGCAGACATTTGTGTGATGAGCACGAGTATTTATTTCTATTAAGTCTTGGATTTTTTCTATGTAAAGTATGCATTTCTCTATATAAGTAAGTTTTATTATTGTCTAGTAGGTATGTACCCATAGCAAGCATGGAGCGTAGTTTGGGCTGTTTGGGACTAGATCAATAAGTGTCTGTTTGTCTCGTGATATTATTTTTTGTACTTATTTATTTGTTAGAACCCCGTGTGGTTGCCGGGTTAGAATAGTGCCACTCCATGTCTTCCCGTGGCTGTCGTAAGAGGCGATTAACGGCCAAACCCTATATTCAAACCGCGGATAGATAAGGCTTACTTCGGATTGAAATTTGACATTTGCCCATACAAAATGTGTCAAATTTTAATCCGAAGAGGCTATCTGTCCGCGGTTTGAATATAGGGTTCGGCCGTAAGGGAATAAAGGCTTGTAGTACTGTTAGGCGATGTGGTTGCAACCTGTCACTAAAACACTGGTAAACATATTAATTAGCCTGCTTGTGCAAAATGTGGTTACAGAATTAAAACATATTTTTACAGTTGATGGTATTTCTGTAGCTCTGCCTACCCCACTCTGGGAATGAAGGCGTGATGTTGTATGTATGTGTGTAGTTTTTAATATTGCTATACTCTCATATCATTCCATGTTTAACATTATATTGTTCTGTAAGGCCACTGTTAATATCATGGATGGAATAAATTAAATATTTAAATGAATAATAGTAAACTCATATAAACCGAAGCGAAGCGAGGGCAGGTCGTTACTGAACTTAACTTAATCTTCTTCCTTAAAAAGTCACTTCACGACATTCAAAAGACCTAACACGACAGATAAATAATAGCTGTATGTAAACCGGAATACTTACATCTACCCATTATATATCTGCATCCATTCGGCGGTGGATTAGGATAATTCTGAGGAACAGCCATCGCTAATCCCAAAAACAACGCACAAAGAACTACGCACTTCATTATAAAATTCAATGTAAGTATTATCTTAATACAAGACTGTATTGCTTGCTGCCTGACCGAAGTACTGACCGGTCGTTAGACGACATCAGTATTTATAGAGCCTCTTTAAAGATAAATACAGACGTCTCGGACAAATAGATAAAATCTGTTGATTAGTAAAGTTGTTTTTGCGAGAAGTTCTTATATTATGACTTATGTTACCAAGTCTAGTTTATTAACAAGTCTGAGTCTACTATTGTCGTCTGTGTTTGTTAATTACTTTGTTTATTATCTAAAAATCTGCAACTTTGGAACACGTCCACCAAAGAACCGGTGAAGTGCAAGACGGACATGCACACCGAGGGTCTGTTTAACCGTTTTTATATAAACGTAATAAACGTTGAAAAAAAGCGTTTATGTTATGGTTTTTTTTATTCCGTCGTAAAATTAGGTACGGTCAGCGTCAAAAGTCACTGATCACTTTAGTACCTTGTCGCTTTACTATCACACAAGCAATGTGAAACAAGATTGTTTTATGTGTTAATGCAATAAAGTACTAAAGTCGCTTGAAATGTCCAGTTACTTTTTTCGCTGACTGTACAGCTCTTTAAAGTTGGGACGGACGGACGGACGGACAGAGTAGTCTAAGTAATAGGGTCCCGTTTGATCCACTTCGGGCATAAAACCCTAAAAAGGAAGTTTGTAGGTATTAATATTTTGATCCAAGCGTCGTCACGTAGGAGTAAGGGCTGATTGTTTGATGAATAGGGATTTAACTGAACACTGACACTAACTAAACTGACACGTCTGGGACCTCTAAGTAGCTGGGTATTTTATATTATTTAATTTACTTAGCGGTCCCCCGCCGTGTCAGTTTAGTTAGTGTCAGTGTTCAGTTAACTCCCTACTTATCAAACAATCAGCCCTTACTCCTAGGTGACGACGCTTGGATCAAAATATTAATAGTTACTTATAATTACTAAACTAATAGGGCCACTATTTCTTTTTTTCTGTTTTGAGACAGGATATTTTAATTTTCTCCATCTGAGTCAGCCACAAACAGATGTGACATCATAGCTCCCAAAGGGATGAACGGATTTGACGCAAGTATTTTTTTAAATAAAGCTACATCATTCAGGATGGTTCTTAGCATGATTGAATGAAAATTGGTTGAGCCGTTTCAGAGATTTCAGCTCTGAAAGTAGGTGTCGCCGTTATAAAAGCTCAATATCTCAAAAACGGCCAAACCGATTTTGATAAATCATATCTAAGAACCACCGCTAAAAAACCCGTTTACAAATAAAAAAACCGCATTCAAATCGGTTCATCAATTTTAGAGCTACGTTGACACACACACACACTTACACATCGAACTTATAACACCCATCTTTTTGCGTTGGGGGCGTTAAAAAGAAGTAGCGACAAAGATCGAAAAGGGAATGCTAAGATGGTTTGGTAATTTAAATAATATGTATGAAAGAAGAGTAACCAAAGAGGTTTGGCGAGCGACAGTGAGTGGAGATGTCGGTACAGGGCCTCTATTATATCGTTATTAACGCAGTTGGCGTTATAACGATATCGTATTTGATGTGTTTCCGTATTGTCAACATTTTCATAACTCTTATGTCATTTACAATAATGGCGACTGTGACATAAACGATTCTTAAACGTGTCAAACACGATATCGTTTTAACGCACCTGAATAGAGGCCCTGGACGCCCTAGACGCAGTGATCACCAGATTCGCGATGCACTGAATAAGGGCCAAATTGTACAACACATAACATAACACAACGTCACGCCTTCATTCCCAGAGTGGGGTAGGCTGAGCTACAGAAATACCAACAACTCTAAAAAGACATGTCAATAATTCTGTAACCACATTTTGCACAAGTAGGCTGAGATGTTTACTAGCAAACTGTATAAACCACTGTGTGTGTGTGTGTGTGTGTTTAGTAGTAAATTGTATAAACGCCTGCTAAATTATAATAGCAATAATAACTCTGCGTGTATAGATGTCACACACTGTATGAAATTTAAAGAAATATAAATAAAATAAATAAATATCAGGGGACAATCTCACACAAATTGACCTAGTCCCAAACTTTCCTCTAGGCTAGTACTATGGGTACTGGCAACGATAAACATACTTATATAGAGAAATTCATAAAAACATCCAAGAGTCAGAAATAAATAATCGCGCTCATCACATAAACATTTGTCATCACCGGGATTTGACCCCGGGTCCGCTAGCTTCGTAGGCAGGGTCACTACCAACTAGGCTAACGTGTCGTCAAAACAAAGCACTTTATTGTACACCTAACAAAAACATTAGAGAAACTGCACAAAAGTAAAAATATATCCCGTAGGTACTTATTACCCATATGCGTCAGCAGGAGAGTTATGCTTTTTGATCGTATGTATGCTGTAGCGGTCCAAAATACAGTTTTAAATTTGTAATATTACGAGTTATTATGGTTTTAATTGAACCTTTGCTCCCTTGGCTAAAATAGAGCTATAATTTGCAATTACCAAACTCGATATCTAATTCTCATTAGAGTCATTAACGTAACAATGTAACAGCATATTTTAAAATACTCGTAAATCCATGCATTCTAAGTCACTCGTTTTTAACGTGGATCGATTCTGAAAATATTTTATTTATGGGTTATACTTCTGAGCCCTATTGTCGCCAAGTCGTTATCTGATGAGGGAATCCATGAGGAATTGAGAGATAACCTCAATTATTATAGGCATAGGTATATGAGTTTTGTAACCAATCCAGCATTTGTATTCAGAAAGTAGCATTTGGTGAAGTGGAACTGATGATGAATACCACGGACAGCCACCGGAACTCTTTAATGGTACTTATTTCGAAGGTGGCGTTAAGATATCTCGATTAATATAGTTGAGCGAATATGACTAATCACATTTAAACATATGACTATGACTTTCTAAAAGCGTTGCTTATTTTTTAATTATTGTGATGTGGGACGACAGAACAGTGTTATTATGATCACTAAAAGGTATGAAAAAATTTAAATGTATTAAAGAACTAAAAACCGTCTTCAATAAGCAAAAAATAACTTATTATAACGTCAGTTCAACTAAAGTCGGCGTCCCAGAATATTTAAACCAAAAGCCATATTAACATGATATTTACCATGCCAGCGGATCCGTGGGTAAATGTTAGTAATAATATACTTTGTTGTTAAGCTTTCATACGATAAAATGATGTTGACATTCGTTCGTATCCAGCACCAGAAACATCACGTCACGTATGTTATGTTATGACCTTGCCTAGTCACAACATTAGTTATCTCAGCCTGTTATTAGTGTTACCAGTCCCGAATGTCAGGATTCTGTGGAATCTTCTCGATTCACACATGATTTGATTTTGATTTTGACTGTTAAACATCTTAGGCTACTTGTGCAAAATGTGGTTACAGAATTATTGACAAGTCTTTTTAGAGTTGTTGGTATTTCTGTAGCTCTAATATGCCTACTCCACTCTGGGAATGAAGGCGTGATGTTGTGATGTTCGCGTTCCTTTAATACCCTGGAAGATAAACTTTGACTCGAAGGAGCGGGTAATTAATTATCCCTCTTATACAAACAGTTCAATTGTGCAGGTTTCCTAACGATGTTTTTCCTATAGCGTAAGAGTATCTGGTAATGTCTTAAGCTAGAAGAACTCATTGGTTGGTAGTGCATGGCTTTTGTAATGGCTTGAACTCGGTACCCAACGTTCACGCGACACCCTATGCCACCAGGTAACCTGCACGCTCCCCAGATTTGTAGCATATCCGAGGGAGTAAAAGAAGAGAGATGCGAGCTCTTTGCCCAGCAGTGGGAGAGGGTTGAGCATAGTACCAGTTGGTAAAACTGCCAAAGAAGGCGGGTAATATTTTAAGCCTGTATGTATGTATGTTTGTAAAAGTACCAATTTAAACTCGAGACGCTAAGAGGGATATAACGACAGACACCCCGTTTGTCGAAATCAGGCAATACTTTAGCCTCCAATAGGAATGAAAAACCATACATACAAGCATCATTTTGGTATCTCTTTCATATCGAAGTTAGCATCAAGTCAAGAATAATATTGAATCTTATTGAATCTTCCTAATTAATAGGTAATAGAACTCGTATTGCTTTGTTGTTAAGGTTTAATTTAATTGGTTTTTTGCTCATTTTTGAGTCACGTAGAAAAAATTAGTGTCCAATGACATTTAACCCGCACAATCCTAAGGGGAATGATTAATACAAACCCTGAAAACACGGACGGTCGGTCACGGCTTGCGCTTATTCAATTTGAAACCGGAATATACCTAATATGCAACGGTACGGAACCCTTGGTGCGCAAGTCCGACTCGCGTTTTATGGTTTTTTGGGAGACTTATTATGCCAATATTGCGGATTTTTTGATATAAACATAGTAATTAATATATACCGACAATATTAGACTCAGACTTGTTAATAAACTAGACTTGGCAACATTACTCGTAATACCTATAATATTAAGAACTCATCGCAAAACCAGTTTACAAACCAACATTGATTTTATCTATTTGCCCGAGACCTCCGTAATTATCTTTAAAGTGCCTCTATCAATACTAATGTTGTCTAACGACCGGTCAGTACTTCGATGGTTGCAAGCAATACAGTCTTGATTAAAATAATACTTATATTGAATTTTATAATGAAGTGCGTGGTTCTTTGTGCTTTGTTTTTGGGGTTAGCGATGGCTGTTCCTCAGAATTATCCCGAGTCGCCGAATGGATGCATATATGCTTTAGGTAGATGTAAGTATTCCGGTGTTTATAACTATACAAATAACTTTAGGGTATTATTTGACGACGGGCTGGCCAAGTTGGGAGTGACCCTGCCTCTGACGCCAGCAGACCTGGGTTCAAATCCCGGTAAGGGCAGATACCTATTTGTGTGATGAGCGCGAATATTTGTTCCAGAGTCTTGGAAGTTTTCTATGTATTTAAGTATGTATTTCTCTATACAGTGTGTAAATTTCATACGGGCATATATTTTATCCAGGCGTGGTTAACGATCTTACAAATCAAGTGAGAAAAACATTTTGTTAGTAACTTTTATTATTAAGGCGCAGTTATTTTTTTTAAGTTTGTCTTAGGAGCAATGTAATGCGTGCCACTTCCTATTACAAAACGATATTACGTAGATGATTTCATTTAATTGGCGCAATGTGTGATACATTGCTTGCTGAATTAATTAGTAAGAAAAAATAAAGTACACCTAATGTTACTGTTACACAAGTTTTTACGTTAATTAGTGTGTATATTAACTGTTGTTAAAATATATGCCCGTATTAAATTTACACGCTGTATAAGTATGTTTATCGTTGTCTAGTATCCGTAGTACAAGCTTAGAGCCTGATATTTATTTATTACTAGCGACCCGCCAGCGGCTTTGCCCGCTGCAATTTTTATTTTTATATTTGTAAAAAAAAAAAAAAAAGTATCCTATGTTACTTCTAGCACCTCCCAGTATATGCGTACAAAGTTTCATGATGATTCGTCATGTTGTTTTTGCGTGAAAGCGTAACAAACATCCACGCTTTCACATTTATAATATTAGTAAGGATTTATCTGTCATGTTAGGTCTTTTGAATGACTAAGTAAAGTCTGTAGCGTTAAGACGTTTCGACCCGCCCTCGGTTCGCTTCGGAATGTGAGACTGGGTTTTATAAATATCCGTTAGATCAAATTTTGATCAGGAATGTCAAAAATCTTATAAAGTTACTAAAATTTGATCTGACACATTTACTAACGGGCCTTTATAAAACCGAGCCTTAGAGTACATAAACCAGAATTTAATATACACAACAACCTTTTAAATATATCTAATGGTGAAAACCGCATCAAGATCCGAAATGTGGTTTGAGTTAGTGGATATGCAGACAGTTTCTGCAGTAAAATTTAAAATTATTTTAAATTTTATTTTAAAACACTACCCGACACTAAAAACTTGTTAATAATATTTCATCGCTGCTCCCTCAGGAACTGTACAATTTTCCTGGATTAAAAATATTCTTCGGGACACAAATAACAGCGAATGGGAGCGGGAATCTGGAGTGAAACTACAAATTGGTTTATTCATTTTCTCCTCTTAAAGTAATTCGTGCATTTGTGGCTAAAAACAGAACAGCACCTCACTAATGAAAATGAAATATTTAAATACAAAGTTCAAGGACCAAATGTGTAAATAGAGGCGGCCGAACCTTAAACAATGCGATTGCAATAGGGCTAAAAGCGCATGGAATAGAAGCCGTGTGGTGAACTGTAGGGTTTTTGTCTTTAGGAGTTCGTAATAGGTAACCCGTGATCGGCGAGAGCGGTGCAAAACTTTAACAAAACCTACATTACAGCCATGAAAATATTAATTTCCTTATACCAAATCCGAGACTCTGATATAGAGTTAAACTGAACACTAATCTGCTAATAATGTTCGGATTTTTCTTGGTTGCAAGTTCTCCTTTATATCAGCTATACTAGCTTTGAACCGTTTTCCCCGATCACTGCTATTAACGATTGTCATAGCGCATGAACTAGCCGAAATATCATTTGTCCGTAACTGGTTTTTAGTTCAGTCATTTTTTAATCATCAATTTATGTTATCCACTAACATAGCTAATAAGGAATTTTACTAATATTCTATGGGGAAACCCGAAATAATTTTGATTTCATTTGATTTAAACTGTGCCGTTTAAGAGGACTGTGAACCTATTAATTTCCATAAAAGATGCGACACCGTCTTTCTCCCCTTAAACGTTGTCCAATATTAACGATTTTAGAATATGTTGCAGATATTATGAAAAGCTATGTCTATACGTTTCCCTTCCCAATAAAATATTTTTAGGAAAGAAATAAAATTAAAAAGCGGAAACGTACAGACCTAGTGTTTCATAATATCTACAACATATTCAAAAATAGTCGAAATCGGATTAGATTTAAGTACGGGGTGAGAAACGTTATCCACCTGAAGCTAAATTTGCATGGATTATTTTTGACAGCTAACGCGATCGCTTCACAATTCTTTTACCGCTAAACACTAAAAAAACGGGTGGAAATAGCTTAAGAATACACGAATATTCAGCAAAACAAATGACACTCAAGGAAACCATATGGGAACCACTTTTAGTTGTTTTTTTTTTGTTTTCCCAGGTATCGAACCCTGTCCTACGGGTACGCACGCCTACACCACCGCCTGCGGCCCTCTCCTCCCTGAAGCTACCTGCAAGGACCCGAACCCTGTCCTGGACTTGAGGGGCAGCATCTGCGACTACTCCAGATGCTACTGCGATGAGCCAACCGTGCGGGACGAGAAGACTAACCTTTGTGTTACATTTGATAAATGTACATAGATACTGGTTTCATGTGATTAAAATTATTTTGATAATAACCTCTGTACTGATATCGCCCTCGCTTTCATGGACTCTTAGGCCCGTATTAATAAACTGATCTTGGTTTAAATGATCGTCTCAAGTTACGTCAAAAATGACAGCTTTCTATGGTTTGACGTTTACTTTGACGTATCTTGAGATGGGCATTTAAACTGAGACGAGTTTATTAATATGGCCATTAGGGCCGTATAAATAAACAACAGACAAAAAAATGACAGTTGTCTATTAATTATTAGGGTCGTATTAATAAACTCATCTCAGCTGAGACGCCCGTCACAAGATACGTCAAAATAAACGTCAACCCATAGAAAACTGTAATTTTTGACGAATCTTGAGATGAGCATTAAAGTCGAGATCACTTTATTGATACGACCCTTAAGGTCGTATCAATGAACTCATCTTATCTAAGATACGTAAAAATAAACGTCAACCCATAGAAAACTGTAATTTTTGATGCATCTTGAGACGAGCATTACAGTCGAGATCAGTTTATAAATACGGCCAAAGGGCCAACCAATGATTGGATAAAGTCTGTGTGATTGGCATACTGAAAGCAGTATGCCAATCACACAGACTTTATCCAATCCCAAAAGACCTTTTAAGATCCCTACTATACTTACCCCCGTGTGGTTGCCGGGTTAGAATAGTGCCACCCCATGTCTTCCCGTGGATGTCGTAAGAGGCGACTAAGGCAGTAAGGGCTTGAAGTACTGTTAGGCGATGGGCTTGCAACCTGTCACTAATACACTAGTAAACCTCTTAGTACCAATTTCACCATACGATGTTAACCACGAAACAGACGATTAGAGCGTTAACAGTTGTCAAAATGTATGAACTAACAGTCGATTAAAATTAATTAAAAACATCGTATGGTGAAATTGGTACTTAGCCTGTTAGTGTAAAATGTGGTTACAGAAATATCAGTAAGTCTTTAGAGTTGTTGGTATTTCTGTAGCTCTGCCTACCCCACTCTGGGAATGAAGGCGTGATGTTATGTATGTGTATGTATGTATGTACTATACTTACCTCTCAAGTTCTCTCAAGTAGCTAAGAACCATTCCGTTTAAACTAGCGTTCTTAAAAAAAAAACATCCTAATCGGTCCATCCGTTTGGAAGTTACGTTGCCAAATACAGACACAAAGATACACAGACACAGAGATATACATGTCAAACTTTTACCGCCCTTCAATCTAATCGATGCGAGTGCAAGATTAGTTTTGCACCAATCACTCCAAATATCCAGTACCTAAATAGTCGTTCTGACACTCAAATACACACACACACACACACACACACGCAGTCATCCATACACACACATACACAGACACACACTCCAACATGTACGGATTGATGTATAATGTTGAGTCACTACTCCAGACTGCGCGGGAGTAGTAATAGTGTCTTGAAAGTATTTGCAGATCGATTTGACAGTCCTCCAATGTAGAAACAAGTTATAAGGACTGAGTCTGTGTTTGTTAATAAATATTAATCTAGTCTAAGTTTACTAACAATATATGGACCTCGTTGTTGTCTGAATAAATATTATTGGAATTTGAATTTGAATTTTTATAGCTGGGTATGATTCAATGTCACTGGTTATGTGGCAACACTGTGGGACACACCAACTCACCTCTAAAAATCCAGCAGTAAACCATCTGTGACCTTCAGGGAGGTGCCACGCGACCAAGCATTTGGCTGTGGCACCTCTTTAACCACGCTACTCTAACTTGTTAATTAATCAAGATAGGGGGGGGGGGTTTAAATGATGATGATAAAACAACGTAGTATTTATCATCATTTAAACCCCCCGACGGGTACTGCTGGACATAAACATTCCTCAAGATTTGCCAAAAAAAGGCCGGTCCTAGGGCTCTACTTTGAAATCCATAATTTAAACTTCGGATCGCCCCGTCACTTTCTTGCGCATTAGTTACGCGTCGTATATACATCTTAGCCTGATTGTGTAAAATGTGGTTACATAATTAAAAACATTTTTTTTTAGAGGTGTTGCTAATTCTTTTCCTGAATTTAGTGTTTTTCGACAAAATTTTGAACACAATGACAGAGTAATTTTATTGTCGTCATCAACCGTTTTTAAACTAAATAACAAACTAACTTACCAAAAGCTGTTCACACAAAGTCTTTGTATTCTTCTCGTTTTTCTTACACAACGGTTTTACTTAAATGGTGACATTTCTCAGTTATCCGACCAGTATTCTGTAATTCAAGTATCAGGATGAAGTCTTGTATCGTTTTGATTTTGGCCTTCGTTGGGTTATCTCTTGCTGACTCTACCCTGTACCCAAGAGGTTGTATCTACGCTAATGGAAACTGTAAGTATAGTTTTCTATAACATGGTTGGAAATGTTAACCTTACTGTTGTAAAAACAGTTCGGAAAGTTCTGCAGTACAAAGAAAACTTGAAAAAAAGTGATTATTTACCAATAGCAGCGACACCGCAAAAAGTTATTGATATTTGATTATATACATCCCTACCCAGTTTTTTAGGGTTCCGTCGTCAAACTAGAGACCCTTATAGTTTCGCCGTGTCCATCCGTCCGTCTGTCCGCAGCCTAGCTCAGAAACTGTTAGTACTAGAAAGCTGTAATTAGGCATGAATATATATTAGTCACGCCAACAAAAAGGTAAAATAAAAAAGAATGAAAAAAAATTTTTTTTTACCTCGCCTACATGTAACACGTTTACGTGTATTTTTTTTGCGTCTACCCCATAGTGTGAGGTGTCGTTGGAAAGGTCTTTCAAAACTATTGGTTTGTGAAGTCAATTTTTCGATCAAGTGATCCGTTTTTAAAACATTAAGCTTTAAAGCGCTAACTTAAAAAAAAAAACATTTGTTAGAGTCAAGTGTCCCCCCCCCCCTACCCCCTAGACCCAAAACTATAAACACTAATAATCTGAAAAAAATCTTATATGAAAGAACATATAACGAATTTTAAAGGAAAACTATCACGACTAAGTAGACATCGTTGGTTTTTGAGATACAGGCGATTAAAGTGTTTATACCTACTAAAATCATCTAAGACGGCACCATTTGACTTTATAAAGAAAATTAGTTATTACTTGTTGATTTTTATGTTTGTAGTACTTAACGGCTTCGGAACCCTACACTGAGCATGGTCCGACATGCTCTTGCCCGGTTTTCCTTTTTAAAACCTTATTTGGACTAAGATAACTAACTCCAAACAGCCAATCACTCGTGTTGACATATTCTTACATTACCATAAAAATAAATGCATTTATGCATTAGGCCAAAAGACGGTTAAGTGCCGTGTTCACCAACAATTAAACGGACGATTAGCAGTTTAACGGGTGTCAGATGTATTGATTAACAGCTGATTAAGACTTAACCGTCCGATTAATTGTTGGTGAACACGGCCCTAAGGATATCATAGAGGAACCATTATTTTTGTGTCTCCAGGTGTCGAACCCTGTCCTACGGGCACGCACGCCTACACCACCGGCTGTGGCCCCCTCCTCCCTCAAGCCACCTGCAAGAACCCGAAGCCTGTCCTGGACACGAGGGGCAGCATCTGCGACTACTCCAGCTGCTACTGCGATGAGCCAACCGTGAGGGACGAGAAGACCAACCTTTGTGTTACAGTTGATAAATGTACTTAGATAGTGGTCTGAAGTGATTAAAATGATTTTGATAAAACCCCCTTTATTTGTACTCCTTTCTCCATCGCTCTCATGGACTCTTAGATTATGCCTATGATTTCAAATTGTTTGCTAACTTTGTTTCTTTCTTCCTTATCTATCGTTCCTTACTAAAGCATCACAAATAAGTTGTAGGAGATAAAATTAGACGCAATATTGTTTTAACCCATCAACCTTGTCCCCTTGAAAGGTTTCCTATCTTGAAAGGGGGTAGAGGCGTTAGATTCGATAGTTCAGTTTTTTTTTACTTTTGTGGGATAACCAATGAATAATTATAATAATAATATAATAATAATAATATCACGGGACATTGTCACACAAATTGACCTAGTCCCAAACTAAGCTCTAGGCTTGTACTATGGGTACTAGACAACGATAAATATACTTATATTGAGAAATACATACTTAAATACATAGAAAACATCCAAGACTCAGGAACAAATACTCATCACACAAATATTTGCCCTTACCGGGATTTGAACCCAGGACCTCTAACTTCGAAGGCCGGGTCACTACCAACGAGGCTAGCGTGTCGTCAAATTTAAAGTTTTGACCGTTGTTTTTATTCAATTTAAGTGAAATTTAACTCTGTTTTTTAAATCTCATACGGTGACCACGGCTCAACACAAAGACCTTAAATAAAATAATAAAATTGCCGAAACCAGGCCGGTGCAGCAGCGGACCAGGCCCAAGTCCTGAAGCGCCGCAAATAATCATCTTTATTAAATGATTACGAATTTGTGGCGCTTGCAGTGGAGACCATGGGACCCTGGTCAGGAGAGATGAAAAGCTTCATAAAGGCCCTGTCATCCCGGCTCGTAGACGCCTCCGGAGATCCCAGAGCTGATGCTTACCTCTCTCAAAGGATTGGGCTAGCTACCCAGAGAGATAATGCAGCCAGTGGCATAGGGACCATGCCGCGGGCGGACCTGTTACAAGGGTGTTCTTTTTATAGTTGTTCTTTAAGTAGCTTACTAAGCTTCGTTTGTTTGTTCACTTAGTTACTCGTATTTAGTTTATTATATACTAGCGACCAGCCCTCGCTTCGCTCCGGATTAAAGTATTATACATATAAACCTTCTTCTTCAATCACTCTATCTATTAAAAAAAACCGCATCAAAATCCGTTGCGTAGTTTTAAAGATTTAAGCATACAAAGGGATATAGGGTCAGAAAAAGCGACTTTGTTTTATACTATGTAGTGATTTTGAATTGTAAGTGGCCTGGGGTACCGATAATTAATACTGTCTATAAGTTTTAATTTCTTAATTAATATCACCGGTGAATAAAATTCTCACGACTTAACTATATCAAATGTCAATTATCAATGTACAAACACCACTTCTAAGGTGACCTGAACGAAATCGCCGCATAAATTAATTTTAAAATTATGTACTTATTTATCATCAGTAGTAAGATTCAACAATCCACAAAAAAGGGTAATTTTTAATGATAATGTATGTATGTAGAACAGTTTCAGAAGAAACAATAACTGCTAAAATTTAAAGATAAGATTAAAAAGATAAAAGATGTTTATTCAGTAAGTAGGCCGCACGGGCACTTTTACACGTCAAAACTCTATTGGCGTTTAAAAGAGACCACTGCTGAGAAGAAGCGCCAAAAGAAACTCAACAGGCAGTCATTTAAATATTCATTTAAATATTGCTTATGACAATGATAGAACTTAACCTAGCATTATATAAATCAATTAATAAAATTTAATAATATACAGGGTGTCTCATTCAAATCGGTCAGTATGGGAAATTCCGAAACCATAAGACACGAAGCAAAACCGTCTTTGTCGACATAATAGTTTCCAAAATAAAGCCGAATATTTCAGACGAAGTTGCGTTTGGCTCTCGAGGTTAATCATTTAAATTATTCATTGGTCTGAAACTGAATTTTTAAGGTAATATCGTCGAGCAAATACACCTGTGATATTGACTGTATTTATTGCCTGATCTTTTCATTGCTTAATGGACTTAATGGCGCTTGATCTATTTCAAAATACATCCAGAACCAAACTGCCTTAAAAAGAAAATAATAACTTCCCAATTTCTATCATTTGAAAACCCAATTGAGCTCAAAATTGAAGGTATTATATTTAAGTTACCTCTAACTGTTCCAGTAACTCAAATTCAATTAAGGAAGGCTGTACAAATTTAAAATAAAGCGCCTTCGTATTTTTTCCGCAACACCTATTAATCATAAACTTTGCTATTTTATTACTGCAGGGGCTTGTAATAAAAATCAATGCTCGCAATCACACTAATTGGTTCGTGGTTCGGCAGCCTTTAGGAAAGTAGTTTATTTTTCTACTAGAAAACGTAATTTTATTATACTTTAATGTGAAACTAATTTAGTGGTATTTGGCACACGTAGATTACGAAGAATTTTAATTCTTAGCGAGCTACATAGTTTACGAGTAGACGGCTCGTTTATAAAAAAATATCTTTATCAATAAAGCCGCTATAGACAACGCGATTACAAACCAACTAACAAATATATAAATATTGCTTGTAAAGTTATAAAAACTCTGAGCTTGGCTTTAGTTATCCTATGCCACTTCGGAGTAAAAAAAACTTCCTTTTTTTAAATGATTAAGTATATCAGTTCAGAATCGTGTCAGTAGAACTGCTCTCATCGTCCGGATCGCTACCACCATCTTACTCGTATCCACTTACCTAAGCAGCAGTGTTCACAGAAGAATTATTTCAAGATAGCAATGATAATAATTATATGGTTATGTATTTATTCTTATAGATTTGTGAGTACAAATAAAATATAGGAACACAATCAACGATTTTATTACATAATAATCACAACTACTTAAATTATAACGTTAAACCTATCTGGTACTGAAACCTAATTATTGAAATGTGGAGCCTAACTAGGTAGCCTACTGGTCCGATCCCTAACAAGCGCGCCGCCGAAGTAAAGTGTCGCCCTCGTGCCTCCCTTCCATGTCAGCCTGGCGCGCGATGACAGAAAGTGGCGTGTTCTCTGACGTTGACGTAGCAAGGAGGAACGATCGTGTCATCTCCCTCTTTCCTTAGTGATTCGGTAATATTATTTATTTAATCTTTTTTGCACAAAAACCAGTAAAAATGGCGGACCTAATGCCTAATGGCATTCTCTACCAGTCGACCAAATAACCAAAAAAAAAAATTATATTATTCAGTGGGTGCACAGAAAAAGAAGACGGATAAAACTAAAAACTTAAAATAATTATCCTATCTATTGCTAATACTTAAATATAATACGTCATATACTCGTACATATGTATGTAGGTATCTATGTAATCAATAATTGGATGCTCCACTCGAGCAATAAGTATTATTCGTTTTTAGGTAAGGTAAGGTGGGGTAAGACTAACATACTTAGTTTATTGTTGGAATCAAAGATCGGTCAAGGTTCCGGTTACGGTTAATAACTTACGTTTATCACATTTCAGATTCACAAACTGTTCCACGATAATTTTATAAAAATTCAACTAACCGGTGACCTCGTGTTTTAATTTCTCAAATTTCATTTCTGAATGTCGTCATGTTCACCGTGTTTATGTAACAAACTAGAGACGAAAGCTGTGCGTATTGAGTTATTGGACTGTGGTACTCTTACCCCGATGATAATTATACCCCATCTTACCTTATTATTGTATTTCATAATTTGAAAACATGACTTTCTGTTGGAGTTTTTTGCGCCGCTTCTCCACAATGATGGTCTTGTCCGAAGCGCAAGTAGATTTTCTTTATATTACCGACGTGTGAAGAACCCTGATGTGGCCAATTTACTGAATAAATACCGTCCTAGTTTACCGCCGTTTGATTAAAATAATCCACCATTCTCGATTCGAAACTAACGCTACGGCGGCACTTGAAAATGTACATTTACGAGTATTTACGTTCATGCAGTTTGTAGATTATCTACGTTGCAGTGCAATATACTATTGATAATGGTTGATTATAGGCTCAGCGTCGATGCGGGCTCTGTACATAGCACACTGTACTGCCGTCCTAATTCAAAAGGACGCATGTCAGTTTCATATTTACTCATTTATTTATAAGTATGCTTCTTTTTTTTAAATTTCTTTCGTCTTGCTGTCGCTGTCTCACTCGCACTCGCATCTGACATTTGTTACTCGTGTTTCATAGAAAAACGAAGCTTGCCGAGATACATTAAGAAAAACCGCCTTCAAAAACGCAAAAATAACTTCTTTTAAAATTGTAGGCACCTACCTAATAGGTTATTAGGTACAACAATTTTAAAAGAAGTTATTTTGTCCGATTCTGAAGGCGGTTTTTTGTTTTTGAATTTTTTATGCCTTTTAGTGATCATAATACGCTGTTCCGTAGTCCCACTTATTAGTTGATATGAAACTTTAAGTTTCAAGCGCGACGCAAACAACGCCGCCGGAAAGTTATAGTCATATTATTATTTCAACAAGTAAATATTCGCTCAATGTCAAGTCGCTCAACTATCTTAATCGAGATATCTTATCATTACTAAAGTCGCTACATGTTTGCCTACAATGTTTGAGGAGTTCCCTCTATTCCTCACTGATCTCCTCATCAGATTCAGATTCGGTGACAATGGGACCACTTTGGAAGTATAGGTCCATAATCGACGGAGTAATCGGTGATCATACATAATAAAAGTATAACCTCTTCCTTTTTTTGAAGTCGGTTAAAAATAGAAGACCAGAGGGTTATTATGACATAAATGCTGAGTGAAAAATTCAGAGCTATAAAACTGATATAGCTCTGTCCTCTACGCTCGCCGCATGAATGAACTGCATAGCCATGTCATAATAACTATAACCCCCCTGTATGTACCGGGGGCCCTAGCCAAGATGCAAACGCTCCTAACGTTTTTCTTTTCTATAGCTCAAAATGTATGGGACTCCCATCGTCGACTGTCATCCCATACATTTTGAGCGATAGAAAAGAAAAACGTTAGGACCGTTTGCGTCTTGGCTAGGACCCCAGGGCGACCGAGCTCTACTCGGGTGTATATAGGCGACACTATTAAATTACAATTTGATGTCGCCTATATTATGTCAAATGCCTCGGAAGTAGGAACCAAATTTTTCGGCGGAACCCAAATTTTACCGAAGAGCACGAATTGGTCGTTTTAAAAAAAAAACATAGTTAAAGGCTTTAAAAGTTACCCATATATAGTCAAGAGCAATGAAAACGGGTCACTTAGTACAGAATTTCCATAGAAAGTGACCCATTTTAATTGTTCTTGAGTATAGTTTGTATGACTAACTATCGTTACACAAAGGACGCGATCGTGATTTTGTTTTCATTAAGCCTTTAAATGTGTACATGTTTTTGAAAATGTCCGTTAATACGGGATATCAACATATAACCACGTGTAGTTATTATGTAATAAATAAATAATTAAATAATTGGGGACAATCTCACGCAAATTGACCTAGTCCCAAACTTAGCTCTAGGCTTATACTATGGGTACTAGACAACGATAAACATACGTGTATAGAGAAATACATACTTAAATACATAGAAAACATCCAACACTCAGGAACAAATATTCGCGCTCATCACACAAATATCTGCCCTTACCGGGATTTGAACCCAGGACCGCTGGCTTCAGAGGCAGGGTCACTCCCAACTAGGCCAACATGTCGTCAACAATACAATACAATGCTAAGACCTCTATTCTACTCTGTTAAAACGACATTGCCTTTGACGTGTTTTCGTATGGTCGACGTTTTGATAACTCTTATTTTTTCGACAATAATGGCCGTAATTAAAAACAATTTTAAATAAAATTTAAAAGAGCTTCTTTTTGGCCTATCATTTTGAGGTAAATTACTACGTGAATGTGACGCTTGTTCTACTTTACGTCCATTTACGGTTGAGGAAATGCAGCATTTACTCGAGCGGATTCATTGCGGTCACTAAGCCAAAAAAACGCAGGACAGGTAATTGTCCTTGACTCATTAGGAAAGTGGAGATAAGGAGTCATTGCTTTAGCATTAACACACATGGGACAACCGCGCTTAGGAAATGAAACGTGGTATTTATTTTTTTACATTTTGAAAATATATTTTTCCAGTTTTTTTTTGTATTTTCATAGGATAGGTTAGGTTATCACAGTCGCCATTATTGTAAATGACATAAGAGTTATCAAAACGTTGACAATACGGAAACAGGTCAAAAACGATATCGTTATAACACTTATAACGCAGTTGAATAGAGGCCCTGAGCATTTCATTAGACATCAAACTCTATCATTTGTTGGTGTTATAGAAGATCCTGACTTTTCATACAAAATAAAAATGCGTGTTATTATCAGTGCTCGGAATAGGTAGTGCCTATTTACCTAAACTTCAGATGAGGACCTAACTATGAGTGGTTACAACCACCAAAAAATATTATTTATTAATATTGTTCGCGGGATTTCCCGGGATTCATAAGAGTACCTAATCGACATATAATCAGACTCGGCGTCAAATTATTAGTAAAATTCAATAGTTTAATTCAGAAAAATGCGTGTCGTGACATATAACGTACTGTGTTAAAAATCGATCAAAAATGTAATGTGTATGTGTGTAACGAGGTAATTGAAGTAAAAACTGGTTATCATATGTTTCAAACATTTAATGTTTACAAATTTGTACTAAATAAACATCTTTCAATCGGTATCATCATAATCAACATCAAAAATATCATCAGTATCAGTACTATCGGCATTAACCAATTGCATTTAGTTAATAATTTGACCCCGAGTCTGAGTATATGTCGATTAGGTACTCTTATAAATCCCGGGAAATCCCGCGAACAATAAAAATAAATAATATTTTTTGGTGGTTGTAACCACTCTTAGTTAGGTCCTCATCTGAAGTTTAGGTAAATAGGCACTACCTATTCCGAGCACTGGTTATTATATTTATATGATATGTATCTTGGGTCAAGGTGTATTCTATGTTCAGAGTGAAGCCCCAAGCAGTAAAAAATAATCATATTTGCTAGTTGAGACTTTTGATTTTATATGAAAAGTCAGGATTTTCGAACTTCTGTAACTCCAACAAATGATGGTTCTAGAGTTTACATGTCATATAATGAAACGACTAGAGCAATGTTCCGATCACATTAAAAACATTTTTATTCGTTGGCCGGCACTTTTGATTTTGGTCCCAAAATGAATGGTCTCCTTTTATTCGGACATTCGTCCTTTTGAATCGAGAAATATCATATATTATGGACAATGGCTCTTGTGATGAACACTTCATTCTAATAGTGGTAATCCTCAATAATTTAAATAAAATTTAATTATAACGCTTAAAGCATTTCAATCTCGGAAGTTCATATTTAAAGGATTATTCATAACTGTAGCACTGTCCATAATAGGAGATTACTCTTATATCTTATCTAGAATACAAAGATACCGACTTATGAATTAGTGTCCAGGGAATCATTTAATTAGTGTCCTTACATAGTGGATATTACTTCTCTCATTTTAAATGGTATATTTTAATAGGCAAATAGCATTAGCTCTTTCTTTTAATGGATGTTATTGCACCTCGTGTGGTTGCCGGGTTAGAATAGTGCCACTCCATGTCTTCCCGTGGATGTCGTAAGAGGCGACTAAGGGATAAAAGGCTTGTAGTACTGTTAGGCGATGGGCTTGCAACCTGTCACTAATACACTGTTAAACATCTTAGCCTGCTTATGCAAAATGTGGTTACAGAATTATCAGCAAGTCTTTTTAGAGTTGTTGGTATTTCTGTAGCTCTGCCTACCCCACTCTGGGAATTAAGGCGTGATGTTATGTATGTATGTATGTTATTGTACACTTTAGTTAATTATACTGTTTACGTTACGAGTATTTGAAAATACCCTCATTTGGTAATTACGCCACTTTAGTACATTTTATGGTATGTTTTAACAAAATATATTTTAAAATTATTTTATACTAGCTCGTAGATGTCGTTTATTATTATTCCCTCAGGAACCCTCCAATTTATCGGGATAAAGAGTACCCTATGTCCTTCCCTCGGATCAAACTATCTCCATACCAAGTTTCATCTAAAAGAGTTTAGCGGTTTATCCGTGAAAGCGTAACAAACAAAGTTACTTTCACATTTATAGTATTAGTATGATATAGATAAAGGACACACGTGTTATAAACATTCCAAAATACTTTGGAAGCGACTTTGTTTTATACTACGAGTATGTAGTGTTAATTTTAGTACTGCTGTGTAGGTTTTAACTAAGCATTTTTATTTTATTTAACTTCCGCAATAGAAAACTAGCGGTCCTAAATTCAATTGCAGACTGTTGGATTTTGTCTATGTATTTTATTTTCTATAGTAGGTATGTTCATCGTTGTCTTATACACATAGTACAGTTAACTACAAAGAGATTTATCCACGTTTGGACCTTATTACCGGACTGACGTTGGCAAAAATATACCACTATTAGTGATTCATTAAATATCGACTAAGTTTATCAACATCGATAAAAAGCAATTTTTAATCCTCATTATCATAAGTAATGGCGAAATTTGCATACCTGGAAAATATGTACAAACCTTATTTAATTGTAAACAAAGTTTTAGGCTTGTATAGTCAACTACAAAGAGATGTATCCATTTTTTCACCTTATCGCAAATAAACACAAACGCTATCTGACATTGACTCTGGATTCAAGTCACTTTTGACAACCATTGAAATGACATTGAATAACAATTCATTCAGTAGAACAATATTCTTTACCTTTCCGACGAATTGAGTAACTTTTTGTTGTTTAAGTCTGTTAAAAATGATCATTGAGATATAGAAGTACAGGTACGACTTACTTTTGCAAGAAATATAAATCTATAGTATGATGTCACGAAAAAGTTGTCGATAAACTTAGTCGATATTTAATGAATCACTAGCACAGGTACATTTTTGCCTCCGTCAATCCGGTGTTTGCTTATTACAATGCAATAAGGTGAAAAAATGGATACACCTCTTTGTAGTTGACTATACAAGCCTAAATCTTTGTTTGGAATTTACATAAAATTATATATTTCCTCCAAAGTCGCTTAAGTTTGTCTGTTTTCAGAGTCCGTTACCTTTCTATTTATATTTAATTTCAATGTCATACCTTATAGATATTTTTCCATTTATACACCGATCAACTTACTTAAAAATTCAAAGGTAGATAGTATTTAAACTAACAAGCCATTATTTTAATTGCAACTTCCACCTAGAGTTCTTGCTTCAATTTTTAAAACAACACTTCAACCAAACTAATTAGTGCTTAGCAAAGGAGAATTAATTAAAAACCAGCAGACATTTTAGCATTTATGTTTCTTTGCAGTCTCGAAACGTTTTAAAATTAAATTACAGTCGTTTTCTTACACTATACCTATCTAATTACAACTAAGATCACATAGTTCGTCAGATGCACTACGCACTGTTTCCTAAGCCCATGTTCATTGCGTTTAGAAGGTCGCCATTATCTGCATCTATCTCCCAGGCGAACAAGCCTCCTAATTTGTTGGCCCTCACATATTTTCCTTTAGCGATCACTGAGCGGGCATCATCATAGGTAATGAGATCTCCTGTCGCCGGTCTGAAGACGTAAGGTGCTTGAGCTACGTTATCATACGTGTATTCCCACTGTCCTGCTGCTATACCATTGGCGATCTCTCTATAGTCGACCACTCCGTCTTGCCAAGAGCCTTTGACAGGTCCTGTTGCGTTTCCAGTGAAGGGATTCTTCGGGTCTTCGTATCCATGTACGCCTGTCCAGCCTCTTCCATACATAGCAACGCCGACGACGATCTTCTTAGGATTCACACCTTGAGCTAACAAGAACTTCGTGCCAAAGTCCGTCGTGTAACTCTCTTTTGGCCTCCAAGCTGGAGCGTACAGTGGAGTCTGATGTCCAAGGGTATCATTCGACCAAGCGCCTTTGAAATCGTAGCTCATGAGGAAGATATGGTCCATGTATTTCTGAGCTTCATTGTAATCTACTACTTGGATCTTATCCCATCCAGCGCTGATAGCTGAAGTCAGTTCGTACTTCTTACCAGTCTCGGCTGATAACTCATTCAACATAGAACGTAACTCCCTCATGAGAGTAACGTATGTGGCGCCATCGTTAGGACCTCCTAGGTGTGGATTAGCCCCCTTGCCTCCAGGGAACTCCCAATCGATATCCACACCATCAAAGAACTTCCAGGTTTGAAGGAAATCTTTCACCGAATCCACAAAGCGGTCGCGTTTGACTTTATTGTCGAAAAAGAAGAAAGGATCAGCGAGAGTCCAACCGCCAATTGAAGGCAAAATTTTCAAGTCAGGCCTGGCTTGCTTGAGAGACATCAGCTGTCCAAAATTGCCCTTGTACGGTTCGTTCCATGAAGACAGACCCTTCTGTGGTTTTTGCAGGGCAGCCCAGGGATCATGGATGGACACCTTAAAGTCTTCACGACCACTGCAAGAACGCTGCAGAGCTTGGAAACTTCCTTCAATCTCCTTCAAGCTGTCATTGATGCCGTCACCACCGCAAATCGGAATGAAACCGTACAATAGATGACTTAGATTCGGCACTGGAACTCTGTCCACCGGGAATTTCCTCGGGTACACTCCCCATTCGACGAAATACGCACCTACTACTTTCCCAGACGTCTGCTTGAACGGCTTATTCTTCTCTCCCATGCTGTAATCCAGCGGGGGTAAGTGACTTCCATCTGTATCAGCTACAACAATTTCCGTGGGGTCACTAGAGCTGCAGCCATCAGCGTTACACAGCTGAACAACCATTTGATACCGGCCTCCTTTTTTGACTTTAAACTTCGCTTCACCGGAGGCTCCTGCGTTGCCCGACCAGAACTCCTTTCCATTCAGAAGGACCTTGGCTGACTTGGCTGGGTCTCCAGACCAACTGTTCCACGTGACTGAGACATCGGCGGCGTCATGTCGCTTGACAAGTTGGTTGTAAGCTGTTGCTGCCTGATTGACTTCGACGATAGCGAAGGTGCGTTCGCCCCAGCCGAGGGAAGGCTTGCCTGGTGGCGCGGCGTGCGTGAGCGCGACCAGCCCCGCAAACACTACTGCAAGCATCGTGTACCCCATAACCGGTCTCGAAATTCAACGCGCGGACTTCGTAAAGCGCTGTCATCGACTGAACCTGCAAGAACGACGAATCTTTTATATACAGCGACAAGAGTAGGCCAACCGCTAGTACAAGAGGCTGTATCAATACCAGGGTGATTTTAGATACGCAATAAATATCATTAGCCCAGTTTTATATCCCGGTTAACTTTGTAGGGCGGTCAAGGTGAGAAAAAAGGTTTTTGTTTTTTTTAATTTGTTTTGATTTTCCTTTTAGGCTAATTGCTAAAGTGAATGAGTAGTCTAAGTGAATGAGTAACCGATTAACGTTTATCTTTCGAGTGTTTCGTAGGAAATGTACTGATTAAATATTTGAAATGCCTAATAGCTTTATTTTAAAGCGAAATTCGGTAAATGTAATGTAATGTTTAAGTAACATACACGGAAAGTATACCCACAAGTTAAAATGTGACGATATTTAAGGAAATGTTAACATTTCCATTTTATGTATTGTTGAATATAGTGCACCATAATGTTCACTTTTTGTTTTTTTTTATAGATATTTTGTATGCTGGTTCAAAATCAAATAGGGTTTGAATTCAGGACCTTTTTTGCCAATTTAAGAGTTAAGTAATAAACTGTTTGTGTTTGTGATACAGCGAGGGGTTGAGTTTAGTATATTTTAGACGTCATTAAGACTTAGGTTTTTATTTAGTTAGGATTTATTTACATTTATTCACGATATGGTTTTTTTTCTAACCATTGGATATGCTATTCGAAATATAGGAATAATTTTTAGTTAGTAATATTATACCTACTTGTAATATTTTACCGTGTGGTTTCCGGGTTAGAATAGTGCCACCCCATGTCTTCCCATGGATGTCGTAAGAGGCGACTAAGGGAATAAGGGCTTGTAGTACTGTTAGGCGATGGGCTTGCAACCTGTCACTAATACACTAGAAAACATCTTAGCCTGTTTGTGCAAAATGTGGTTACAGAAATACCAACAAGTCTTTTTAGAGTTGCTGGTAATTCTGTAGCTCTGCCTACTCCACTCTGGGAATGAAGCGTGATCGTATGTATGTATGTATGTAGTAATATTATAAACGGGCGAGTTAGCCGCCAGCCGGTGGCACTTGGCATTGTCAGGGATCCGTAAACGATTTAAACCCTCCTGGCGTCAATAGGATAGATAAGTAATTTAAGTAACATCTAAATAGGTTATCAAATTTCAATTTTCTTTGTTCATAAATATTTGCTGTCATCAAGTAACCCATAACAACGCGTTAATTATTTAGAAATGCACCAAACAATGCCATTGCTTTTTCATTGGCGTTGATTTTCTCTTAAACGATTCTGTGGTGCTAGACAAGTTGCATTCGACAATCGTTAGCGATTATGTTTCGATTGATAAATGTATGGAATTGACGGAGATAGTAACGTGACACTTAGGTACGTCAGTTCCATATATTTTTCAATCGAAATATAATCGCTAACGATTGTCGAATGCAACTTGCCGAGCACCACTGTAACACTTTCATCAGTAACGTTAAAAAATAACTGATAGAGAGATAAATAACAGCAGACTTATTTTTTTTTAACATCATATTTGACACATACTTTCATAAAGTAGAGATGCTCTATTAAATAATGCGATGAGCTTTATTCTCCAATTTCGCACTTTTAGAATTATAGTGACCGAATTCAAACATTTTCAGCTTTCAATTTCGAGTCATAAATTGAGTACTATAGAGACCTAAATCAAAATTCAAAATATTTGGATTAGGTCACTATAATTCTAAAGATGCGATTTGTTTCAGTCCTTATTGCCTTAATATAGTTATCACGATAGCATAACGATAGCAATATAATTACTACATACAAGCGAGGTGGGTTAAATCAAAGTGAATAACCGTCGGGGGTCTATTGAAACAAGATTAATTCCAAGTACCTTTCATCACTTATGTATTAAGACATACTCGAACTTACGAAGCAAGCAGTCCTGTGTTTCATTCCCAGTAAAAGCAAAAAAAAGGTGTGATAAGCAAGACTTTATATAAATTAACCTGTTTTAGGGTTCCGCAGTCAAACTAGGAACCCTTATAGTTTCGCCATGTCCGTCCGTCCGCAGCCTAGCTCAAATACTCTTAGTACTAGAAAGCTGTAATTTAGCATGAATATGCATATTAGTCACGCAAACAAAGTGGTACAATAAAATGCTAAAAAAATATTTTTTAGCCTATCTCTCCTACACGTAACGTGGGGATGTATTTTTTATTTCTCGTCTACCCTATAGTGTGAGGTGTCATTGGATAGGTCTTTCAAATATATTGGTTATATCGATACAGTTTTTCTATTAAGTAATCCGTTTATGAAATATTAAGCTTCATAGCGCTAATTTGCGCCCCCCCCCCCCCCTACTGCCAAAAGTACAAATACTATAAATCTGAAAAAAAACTTAAATGAAAGGGCATATAACGAATTTTAAAGGAAAACTGTCACGACTAAGTAGACATCATCGGTTCATGAGATACAGGCGATTAAAGTGTTTGTACCTACTAAAATCATCTAAGACGGCACCAATTGACTTTAAATAGAAAATTTGATTTTTATGTTTGTATTACTTAACGGCTTCGGAACCCTACGCTGAGCATGGTCCGACATGCTCTTGCCCGGTTTTTTTGCGTAAAAATAACGAAATACGAACTCATGTTATCAATGAACAAAACCGATAACATTCAAGGCTACAAACCTTATATACGAGTGCATTAAGCAAATGTATTTCTGTTTTGTGGGTGTGGAAAAGCCATCACTATAGGTACAATGATTCAGAATAATTTTGAAGCACGCACGTAGGATATGAAATTAAATTTCAATGCCATTTGTAATGTGTTTGTGTACACATCAAATAAATCGGCATAAGGTACCAATAAAATACACTCAGGAGCGATGAAAACGGGTCACTGTCTATGGAAATTCCAAACTAAGTGATCCGTTTTCATTGATCTTGACTATAGATACGAGTAGAACCCGCTATAGAGACGTCCCTTTTTTCAGAGCGGATATCTCTTAAACGGGCCAACAAATTTTCATAAAATTTAACTAAGAACCATTCCGACTAAACTGGCTTTCTTTTAAAAAGAACCGTGTCTAAATCGGTCGATTCGTTTTCCATTTGGGAGCAACGATGTCATACACAGACACATACACAAATACATAGATACACCACTGTTTTTTTTGGGGAATAAAAGAAAACAAAATTAAATATGATAACTGGACCCCGGATGACGCAATGACGTCACAATAAGGTTGTTTGGGGTATAATGATAACATACAAAGGCGACCAATTACGAACCATTTCCAATTTGATTATTCGGGTAAATTAAGGTAGTTTATTCTATTAGTAAAGTGTTGTTACATCAAGTTGGGGTTGGTAGCGGCGGTAGGACCCTGTACAGGGCCCGCCAGGATCGCTACCATCTATTAACCACCCGCCAAGCAACAGAGTTAGGGGATAAGACAACCGGTGAAATTACTAGCATAGAGGCATTCCATCTTAGTCCTCAGGGTTGGCAACGCATTTGAGGTCTTAGGATTATAGTCTTGAGAATTCAAATGTCTATGGGTCTCAGACTCCTCATACCATCAGGTGGCCTGAGTGCTCGTGTGCCTTCTCCTTAAAATAAAAAACCTCATCTTAGTATGTTTAAAATTTATTAGTTTAACAAGCCTTTGTTGCAGTCTGTACTTTTTTTTGCAAAGTAATTTACTTATCAAAGCCAACCTAATGATTTCGAACTCGTGGTCTACGTTAAGTATAATGGAGATCCTGTCGCCACCTTCAGACTCCATCATCAAACTGTCCAGATGGTGCCATACCATTGTATTGTTATCGAAGTCACATAGATATACCAAATTTCAGCTCAATTCGTTCCCGGGAAGTAGTTCAGATCTTTCTTGCAAGATTTGAGCAAAACATACATACATTGCAAGTTAATAAAAGCTATCCAAAGTTTAACTTAGTTTGGCGACTTGACGACACGTTGGCCTAGTTGGGAGTGACTCTGCCTCTGAAGCCAGCGGTCCTGGGTTCAAATCTCGGTAATGGCAAATATTTGTGTGATGAGCTCGAGTATTTCTTCCTGAGTCTTGGATGTTTTCTATGTATTTAATCATACATTTCTCTAAGTATATAAGTAGGTTTATCGTTGTCTATTGCCCATAGTACAAGCCTAGAGCATAGTTTGGGACTAGGTCAATTTGTGTGACATTGCCCTGTGATATTTATTTATTATTTAAGTTTTAGACTTTTCCTTAGAGTACTAGAAAACGATAAACATACTTAGAAATCGACTTGTTGACGACCTAAATTTATTCAGAATACACCTAAAACTTTAAACAATTTCAGTTTTATCAAATTATTAAACTTTTAGTTAAGTGTACTACAAATATTTTCCATACACCCATAAAAAAACTATTAGAATCCACGTTCTAGTTCCATCCATAATGTATTCATCAACACGCGCAGCCATGATGGAAAAGCGGCCATTTTGGCAAAAACGTAAAATGGCGTCCTTTCATAATTACTCAAACCAGAAATCCTAACGACCCCGCGTGGAGTCGCGTTATGTCCCAAATCAAGGACCAGGGCACTTGACGTAGGTCCGAAAGAGATTTAGGATCCTAGGGGATTTTGCTTGCAAGCAGAATTAAATTGGATAATTAAGTATGAATAAATGGGCCGATATGCATTAGAATTTAGAACGTTGTAAGCGCTTCAATAGCATGCAGATTATTATGTAAAACTTTAATAACTACTAGGTATATTGAGTTGGTTTTTTGACCAACCTTTTGTAGAGTAAGTTTGAGGTAGGTAGTTGTTACTTATAGTTATTTTGAGATTTGAGAGCGTTGGTGGCTTAGTGGTCGACTTGTGATCGTAAGGTACCGAGTTCGAACCCTCGCGGTCACACTAGGAACCCTTATAGTTTTGCCATGTCCGTCCGTCCGTCCGCAGCCTAGTTCAGAGACTCTTAGTACTAGAAAGCTGTAATTTGGCATGAATATGCATATTAGTCACGCCAACAATGTGGTACAATAAAACGTAGATAAGAAAAAAATTTAGCGTACTTCTCCTACACGTAACGTGGGGATGTATTTTTTTTCTCGTCTACCCCATATTCAAAAATATTATGGGTTTGTGAATAAAGTTTTTCGATTAAGTAATTCCTTTATGAAATATTAAGCTTTAAAGCGCTAATTTTTGTTAGACTCAAAAGTCGCCAAAACCCCTACAGCAAACTACAAATACAAAAAAATCTAAAAAAAAAACTTAAAGGAAAGAAAATATAACGAATTTTAAAGGAAAACTATCATGACTAAGTAGACATCATTGGTTCTTGAGATACGGGCGATAAAAGTGTTTATACCTACTAAAATCATCTAAGACGGCACCCATTGACTTTAGATAGAAAATTAATTATTACTTGTTGATTTTTATGTTTGTAGTACTAACGGCTTCGGAACCGTACACCGAGCATGGTCCGACATGCTCTTGCCCGGTTTTTCTAACGGTGAAAGAAAAACATCGTGAGGAAACCTGTACATTCAAACAGCTGAGTGTGTATCCTAAAGGGGTCGAAGTGTATCCGAAAGGGCTCACCTGTAAGATAAGATAAGATATAGTTATTTTTGCTGTCAAATAAAAAACAGTAGTTTCATGGTTTTATTTCCATCGCAACTCGCAAACAAGGGCTTAGGCTTGACCTAAGTGGTTGCCGTCAAGTGCGATTATTTCCTTTTGCCTATATATTATTATAAAATGATTTTGTACCGAAGCAGGTATCTAACAATTTTTCGGGTGGTAGGACCTAATTTGCAGGGTTAAATAGTGAAGGAAAACCAAGTCATCCGAATCTGGATCGCAGTGTAATAAGGTCCGAAAGTGGATATAACTCAACTGTCAAATATACCTTTTTTAGGCCGCAAAATGTATTGAAGTCCTCTTTATTAACTAGCATCAAACGAAACACGTTTATAAATTCAAAGGGTTAAGAGTGTTTTTGCTGATACACACAACCGGCCACTCGAAAATCTTTTCTGCCCAGTGACACTTTCTTTGCTCGTTAATGTTTGTGCGTCGACGATATATTGGCCAATGAGAAAGGCTGTTCAACGAACAAACCTAACAAAAAACAGAAATGAATTTTAGAGGATCATGAAGCGATACTTTAATCGCGTAGCTGTCAAAAATAATCCATACAAATTTAGTTCCGGGCAATAACCTTTCTCACCCCCTAAACCTAAACCGATTTCCACGGTTTTTAGGGTTCCGTAGTCAAACTACAAACCCTTATAGTTTCCATGTCCGAACGTCCGTCCGTCCGTCCATCCGCAGCCTAGCGCAGAGACTCTAAAGTACTAGAAAGCTGTAATTTAGCATGAATAATAGTCACGCCAAAGAGGTACAATAAAATGTAAAAAAAAAAAAAAACATCCTCTACACGTAACAGGGGATGTATTTTTCTTTCCTCGTGTACCCCATCGTGTGGGTGTCATTGGATAGGTATTTCTATAGATAGGTATTATTAGAAAATATTGTGGGTTTATGCAATCAATTTTTCGATCAAGGGATTCGTTTAGGAAATATTAAGCTATAAGCGCTAATTTTTGATAGAGTCAAGTGTGTTAAAGTGTTTATACCTACTAAAATCATCTAAGACGGCACCAAATGACTATAAAAAATCAGTGATTACTTGTTGATTTTACGTTTGTAGTGAGTACTTAATGGCTTCGGAACCCTACACTGAGCATGGTCCGACATGCTCTTGCCCGGTTTTTTGAATATGTTGTAGAAACTTGTCGAAACTGCACCATGTGACACATCAAATGAAATTTCTTATACGAATTTCGAATGTATTATATTTTAAATTTAAAATAATTAGTTTAAAATTTGTTTTATTAAATAGATTAATTGACCATTCCTAAGTATTATTTGTACAGATAATAGTGCCCTACCCTTAGATTACAGGGAAACCTAAAAGTGCTTAAAGTAATTTGGGAAATTCCTTTAAACTTACGGAACCCTCTCCACGAGTGTTTAACTCGCTTTTGTCCAGTTTGTCCAAATCCGTTCAGCTTCTCCAAGAGAGAAAAGCATATAAATACAGACAATACAAATATTCTTCATTCAACACCACAACAGCATGGAAAGAAAATGAATTGAAAATGTTACAAAGTAAAACGCGGTGTTATCCCTAAATAGCGATCTCTTCCAGACAACATTACAGATAAGATAAGTAATAAGATAAATAAAAATAAATACATCACCTATACAGACATGCACAAGGCCTCTATTGAACTCGGTAGCATAATAACCACATTGTCTTTGACGTGTTATGGTATTGTTTTTAACTCGGCCCCCATTAACTGTCAAGTAAATAAGAGCTATCAAAACCTTGAAAACCACGTCAAACGCAACATTACATTACCGTGCTAGAATCTCAGCTCAGTGGGGCCAACACGCCAGACCGGGAACTAGTGTCCAATACCGTATCCTGTCATTTCCCCAAAAAACTTTCACAAACTGATTCATTTCAAAAACATATCTTTTGGCAAACTGCATTTTGTTCCGAAACTGTAAATATTACAGATTTTATTTCGTGTAGAACCAGTAAAAACCAGTACCAGTTGAAATATTTACAGTCTGAAAAAAATGCAGTTTGCCAAATGATATGTTTGTGAAATGACGACACGTTGGCCTAGTTTGGAGTGACCCTGCCTCTGAAGCCAGCGGTCTTGGTTTCAAATCCCGGTAAGGGCAGATATTTGTGTGATGAGCGCAAATATTTGTTCCTGAGTCTTGGATGTTTTCTATATATATTTAAGTATGTATTTCTCTATTTAAGTATGTTTATCGTTGTCTAGTACCCATAGTATAAGCCTAGAGCTAAGTTTGGGACTAGGTCAATTTGTGTGAGATTGTCCCCTGATATTTATTTAATGAATCAGTTTGTAAAACGTTTTTTGGTGAAACATAAGTGAACCGTCCATTACGTCAAATAGGACCTTTAGGGTGCCTTTCCTCTAGAGAGGTGCTCTGCAGATATGCTTCGAGGATGTGAAAGCTACCAGTTACCACTAGTACCAATGAATATGATTGGTGGATACCAAAAGCATCCATTGCGACATAAATCAAAAATCAAAATGTTTATTCAGTAAATAGGCCCCCATGGGGCTCTTTTACACGACGGTAATATGAAGTGAATTTACTAGCGCTTCAGATAAGACCATCATTGCGGAGAAGAAGCGCCAGGATGCTCCAGCAGAAGGTCATTTTTTCAAACAAAAAGTAGGTACAGAAATACTTAAAAGTAAGTTACATTACAAGTACTTAATCACTACATAGTATAAAACAAAGTCGCTTTTTCTGTCCCTATATTTCTATGTATGCTTAAATCTTTAAAACTACGCAACGGATTTTGATGCGGTTTTTTTTAATAGATAGAGTGATTGAAGAGGAAGGTTTATATGTATAATACTTTAATCCGAAGCGAAGCGAGGGCGGGTCACTAGTAAAGTAATAAATAACAATGATTAAAGCTTGAACAAATAAGATCAATACAAATGTAAGGCTAATAACATTAAAAAAATAATAAGTCTAGGAGAACAACATGACGTGATCTCTACGTTAAAAGCCATAACTAGAATAATAAACTGAAGAACCAGTCCTTACAAACGTGAACAGACCGGACCCCACAAACAGCACCCGTTCACGAGTATGACGCATTGCACACTGGTGGAAAGGCGCCCTTAGACTGTCTGTGGAATTGCCCCAGTTTCGTTTGTTAAGATCATTATCAATAAACCATTCGCTGTAGGCTCGAAAAAAGTGAAAATAAACTTTCTTCTCATTGATTTCACTAAAATGCAGATTTAACTAAACCGGGTCACGATCTGTATCGAATTGTGTATGTAAATGAACTTGATTTCTGTCTGTGTGTCGTTGAACTGTTATGTAACCATAACTATGTAGTTTTTGTTGACAATGACCTTGTTACATTGGCTTTTTATGGCATGGCGAGGGCAAACGAGGCTTCGTACACATTTGCGTTCTCAAGACAACAATCTAAAGACTGAAATCTTAAGACCGCAAATGCGTTTCCAACCCTGAGGACTGGTGGATTGCTTTATGCTAGTAATTTCTCTGGTTTTCTTATCAACACACCGTAAAACATTGCGAACACTGCTGCTTGGCGGTGGGTTAAAGGATAAGATGGTGGTAGCGATCTGATGGTGATTGCGAACCTTGCACAAAGCCCTACCACCACTAAAATCTATCTATCTGAATTTAATATATCTCATTTCAACAGTCTATAATGAAATAAATTAAGGATGTAAACCGATTGTATTTTACTCCAAAACAAATATCACGCTCATCACCCAATATTTGCCCTTACCCGGAATCGAACCTGGGACCGCAAGATTTGTAGGCTTGGTCGTCTCATAAATGAACCGGATTATTTATCTAGATCATTAAAGTGTATTAAAATTGATTGCACAAATAGATTTGTAGCCACAAGAGTTTATATTTATTTTGATATTTAACCTAGACCACTTTAAACTAAATATAGATGGTTTCCAGTCACCCCACGCTTGAGTCGGCATTTTGTACTAAAATTTAGTTGTATTTACTAGACACTGTGTAAACTAGACGCAAACGCTGTACAAGTACTTTTAACGACTTTTTAAGGAGAAGGTTATGTATTTTTCGCTTTTCTTGCTCAGACGGCTCGGCGGACTAAAGTAATGCAATCCCTAGTGACAAAAGTGACATTTTAATAACTAGGGGCTAAAGCACTTTTTAGGGTTCCGCAGTCAAAGTTATAGTTTCGCCATGTCCGTCCGTCCGCAGCCTAGCGCAGAGACTATTAGTTCTTGAAAGCTGTAATTTGGCATGAATATACATATTAGTCACGCCAAGAAAGTGGTACAATAAAATGTAAAAAAAAAATATTTTTCGGGTACCTTCCCTACACATAACGTGGGGATGAATTTTTTTCTCGTCTATCCCATAGCATTGGATAGGTCTTTTCAAAATATTGTGGGTTTGTGGAAACAATTTATCGATCAAGGGATCCGTATAAGAAATATTCAGCTTTAAAGCGCTAATTTTTGTTAGAGTCAAGTGTTTGTTTGATGGTACTTTTCTCTTAAAAATAAAATAAAATACAAATTAAAATAACATATGCTGCTAAAGAGATATTTAATATATGCGTGATGGACTTATTTTGAAGTTTTAACAAGAATAAAAAAAACTTTATTTTATTAATTTGAAACGTCTTAACTGACAAAAAAAACTAATTACATTATAATTATTCTGTGTCCCAAAACGCCAAAGTAGTCAACTAAAATAAACAAAACATATGTGAGTCATGAAAGGTATACAAAAGCCTTTCAACATTATTCGTTGATAACAAGAGCGATATCCTTAAAGATGTCCAAGTTAAGCCCAAACAACACACAACCGACGACGCAGCACACAATGCCCCACTCACGCGCATATACGAGATATATAAAACATTGTCTAAAATGGAATCATGCTCCCTGGTCACAATTTTACCACATGATTGTGAAAATTAATTATGAATATACCGGGTGTTGCCTGTAATAGGAGCAATAAATTTAGGGATCGTTTCCACACCACAAACGTAACAACATTTATTCTACAACTTTTGAAAATAACTTGTTGTTTACTAAATATGAATGAATTTAGATTTTCCAAGCCAGCAATGTATTGCGAAAACTACGACGTTTGTAGGCTGACAGTAGATGTCAACTAGACTATTGGATGGAGTACATTGAAAATGCTATTTAGTTTGTTCGATAAAATCCCTAATATTAAATTACATATTTTGTAAAAGTTGTAGAACAAATGTTGCTACGTTTATACAGTAGAAACGATCCCTCAATCTATTCCTCCTATTACAGGCAACACCCAGTAGATCGTAAGAAACATGTCCATTCGTATTTACGTACAGTCAGAAATATGACCAATCGTAAAATTCCTAAATACATCCTACCTGTAGATACCCAATCATAAAAACGGTACCTTTGAGCATATTAATTGATAATAGACTACATTCACTTTGTGCTTATTTAGATTTGCACCTAATTTATAAAGCCCATAACTCCATTTGGGCTTAATTAATACATAACTAAATTAAATTAGGCTATATGTTTTAAGCACCACATTTAGACTAAATTATTCTAGGATAGTAATACTTCTGAACTAACTCCATAACATGGTCATTTCAAGTGAACGGTTTTCCTTTTAACGTAAATGACAGAAGGCCTTATCTTACAAGTAGCTGCTACACTTTAAAAGCTTTGTCACTTTAATTTTATGTTTGAATAGGGAACATGCATGAAAAACATGATTTAGGAAAAAATTAAAAAAAAAACATAAAAACTCAATACACTAAGTTTTGACCCGTTTATTAAGATTTGATATAGAATCAAAACTTGTTAAAATTTCAAAATTTCTTTTAAGGCTTAGATTACTTTTTTCGGCATCGTTATTTTATTTACTGATTATTTTTTAGTAAGTTTTGAAATAAATGCATATTTCTTTGTATAATTTATGATCCATATATTTTAAACATGGAATAACAACTGTGACGTCATTCCTGTCGTCGATTTTGAATGGACTGTTTTTGCAGGGGGTCTGAACTATGACATTTTAAAGCTTCATATCTTATGAGAAAATAACACGACAATTGTTTCGTGAATACAGTTATTCTTCTCTTCCATAGCACTTTCCAGAGACCGTACCCTAGAGGCGTTAAAACGACATAGTATTAGATCGATAGTACTCGTATACTCAAAGATACATCTGACCCTAACGCTTAAGAAATGAAAGAGCTTCGCGGTCACAAAAAATGTGTGTCACAGACTCAAACAATGAGCAATGAAACGATTAAGGACCAGAAGTGTGACAGCGTGAGCTTGAGTTAAAAAGGAAATTAGTTTCCAGAGGGTTCCGTAACAGGGAATTAGCCTTAAATTAATTGGTGTTTTTTTTGGGTGGTCACAAATAAAACTGCAAACGCACTGCGGAGGCAAACGCACTAAAAAACGCAGTCCTATTCTGCCCTGCTAACACAAAAGACAGAATCTCAGACAAAACTCCTGTAGCAAATGCAACCTTATAACCAACAAGATAGGATTACATCTGCTTTGACCATAGAATTTGAGATACTGCCTTTTCTGTCAGCAGGGCAGTATTATTATGACGACACGTTGGCCAAGTTGGTAGTGACCCTGCCTTCGAAGCTAGAGGTCCCGGGTTCAAATTCCGGTAAGAGCAGATATTTGTGGAACACGAGTATTTGTTCCTGAGTCTTGGATGTTTTCTATGTATTCAAGTATGTATTTCTCTATATAAGTAAGTTTGTCGTTGTCTAGTACCCATTGTACAAGCCTAGAGCTTATTTAGGGACTAGATCACTTTGTGTAAGATTGTCCCCCGACATTTATTATTTTTATCATATCGAAACACCTTTCTATGAACGTATTATTACGCAGAATTCTCATTTCATCAAAAGGGATTTCTCGCCACACGAGTATTTTTTTGGTTGTCACAAGTCTAACCTAACCTAACCTACGCAATTAATGTTTAAGATATCCTGAAGACGTCAAGGATTCAGCAGGAAAATAGCGTTCGATGAAATGAGATTCGATGAAATGATATTTTTCGGAGAAATAGAAGGGAGGATTTTGCCCAGTGGTGGGGAACAAGCCCAGGCTATCAACAAAAATAACTTGCGGTAGCTATATATAAACTGAGATGTGTGAGCGTTTTCTATTCATAAGTAGCTTCTACCCGGGACTATGATTTATATACAGTCCAGGCAAACCTTAAACTGAAAAGAACTTACACTTAGACTTTAGTGGTGGTAGGACCCTGTGCAGGGTCCGTCCGGATCGCTACCACTATCGTATCCATTAACGACCCGCCAAGCAACAGTGTTCGCATTGTTGTGTTCCGGTGTGGGGATAAGATAACCGGTGAAATTACTAGCATAGAGGCATTCCATCTTAGTCCTCAGGGTTGGCAACGCATTTGAGATCTTAGGATTATAGTCTTGAGAATTCAAATGTTTATGGGTCTCAGATTCCACTTACCATCAGGTGGCTTGAGTGCTCGGGTGCCTTCTCCTAAACATAAAAAAAACTGCCGTTCCTTTCTAAAACAAGCTGACTGTTCTCGATAAAATGTACCCTAGGTCTTTTCTCGGGTTTTGAGCTATATCCATACCAAATTTCATCAAACTCGGTTTAGCCGTGAAAGCGTAACAAAGAGACAAAGTTACTTTCACATTTATTATATTAGTAAACTTATCGAAAGGATTTCTTGCTGATTGCCCTACAAAATAAATCCCAGAAAATCCAACCACGCCTAAGGTACTCTAAATACTTGAGTATCTGGGTTGCTGACTTTTTGCACATTTACATACAATACGCGCGCGAATCACGCGCAGAAGGTCGTATGTGTGCGATGCGCGTGCGCACAAGTGACCTTTTGATTCTGAGCGTGTTTCCGTGCCAATGACCGTGCAATCAGGTCTGTACCCAAGTGCAAGGATCTGAGATGCGCACGCGAAGGAGTTGTTTGTAATGGGACTTGAGAAAGTTTGTTTTTGAAATTATGATTGCGCATAAAGTAAAGTCGAGTTAACTTGAAACGTGTCGCTTTACTTTCAAAGTAGTGTCAGCATCACATATATCGTATCAGCCAAAGTACACTCGGCGCCAAAAAAATCGAAACTTTTGAAATTTTCAAAAGGGCCCCTTTAAAAATTTAAAATATGCGATTGCATGAAAAATCACTTTATATGAAAAATTACTTAAATATGGTTTATATCTGCTTCATATCAAAATATATGGTGTTACGAATAATTTGGTTATTTTGGCTGTTACAGTATACAGGGTAATTTTTTTATCAGTGCACAAATTTTAACATATGATTTTGTATCGTTAATATAATAATTACGACAATAAAACGAGTTGAAAAAATATTTTTTTTTGTTGCTTGTTATCTCTCTTTTACCTTCTCGTGTGGACACAAAGTCACACTAGAAATGGTGACATGGGTTGTCAAGCTGTAGGTATGCGATACACAGTATTGATATTCTAAATTTGAAATTTCATTTATTAACTTATTTAACAACACTCCCCTCTCCTCGCACCCCTGTATTAGAGGGTCCATGAATATAGTTAAGTTAGTGGAATCATTGAATCGGCAATATCTCTAATATATTTTAAGCTAGAGTAAAAATAACACAACATGTGTTATTGATTAACAATAGCAAAGCAAATATTAAAATTTGTGCACCTATTAAAAAAATACCCTGATGCTGACTGTACTTAGACGACGACCTCTACTCGGATTTATGTAGACGATACAATTAAATTACCATTTGATACCGACTTTTCCCGACGATGACAGATCGATTTTTTTACCCGAAAAACCCCCATTCATTCATGGAATGCCTCTATGCTAGTAATTTCACCGGTTGTGTTATCCCCACCCCGCAACACAACAATGCGAACATCGTTGCTTGGCGGTAGGTTGATCGATAAGATGGTGGCAGTGATTGCAAAAAGAACAAAAAGAAACATACAAAAATACAAATCGTTCCCCTTTGTAAATAAAGGTGTAGATGTACAGTAATTACTAGCAATCATATATTATCCAAAATTGGTCTCAAAAATATCTGACAAGTCTTTATTACTGGATGCATAAGAGCGCAATGTTGTATAATATATTATTGCTTGTGACTGTACTTAGATAATAAAAATTAATTATACCATCGATACTTATTAAAGCAGTTCGCTGGTATTTGGCATTGATGCTAAATGCTAGGCTTATTTATTGTTTTGATTACAATAGCACGTGCCCTCTGCCACGAGCTAACATTTAGATACTGTTGCATCGAGATCCTGTTACTGGTGCATCTTCAACTGAACTTTACGTGTTAAAATAATAGCCGTGGGTAGCCGTTTTATAATATAAAAGCCGTTTCACATGAGACAATCTAATTACCATTCTTGTATGCTGTCCCTTCATTAGGTTTTTTTTTATGACAAGGAGAAGGCACACGAGCACTTAGGCCACCTGATGGTAAGTGGAATCTGAGACCCATAGATCACTTTTTTGTACAAGAGAAAGCCAAAACAAAACAAATAATTTAAAAAGATGTACACATGCGAACTTATCCCTTTAAGGAATCTCTTACCTTTAGTTATTGAGAAAAGTGAAACTTTGTGCATTCGGTAAGCAGATGTTCAAATTTAATTCAAACATTTATAAAAACACTAACCAATAAAACCTATATAAAAAAAACCCTACATAAATGGATACAGAGACACGCATTTAAACTTAAATAAACAACATGTATATAACAAAATATAGAAGACAGTGGATACAATATTTAGGAAATAAAGTGAAGCTAGAACTTTTTCTAAAAAAATTGTTACAGTGGCAATATAACCTCAAAAAATTTAAACTGTCTACCTATTATGGTTCAAGAGATACAGCCCGCTGATAGACAGACTCTAGAAACCAATACTATGAACGAAATTAGTACCTTAAATTGGCTTTTCCTTAAATAAAGCATATTTCGGTCCTGGGTTCAAATCCCGGTAAGGGCAGATATTTGTGTGATGAGCACGAGTATTTGTTCCTGAGTCTTGGACGTTTTCTATGAATTTAAGTATACATATATTATGTCTCTTAATAGTGCCACTCCATGTCTTCCCGTGGATGTCGTAAGAGGCGACTAAGGGAATAAAGGCTTGTAGTACTGTTAGGCGATGGGCTTGCAACCTGTCACTAATACACTAGTAAACTTCTTGGCCTGATTGTGCAAAATTTGGTTACAGAATTAATACAAGTCTTTTTGGGGTTGTTGGTATTTCTGTAGCTCTGTCTACCCCACTCTGGGAATGAAGGCGTGATATTATGTATGTATATGTCTCTTTATAAGTAGGTAAGTTAATCGTTACCTAGTACCCATAGTACAAGCCTAGAGCTTAGTTTGGGACTGGGTCAATTTGTGTGAGATTGCCCTGTCATATTTATTTAATTAAGTGACGTGGAGGTGTTCAATCTTTACAGTATCGTATACTCGTAAAACGGACTTCGCAAAACAAAATCAAAGATCGAAACAAAGTAACAAAGGAGATCACTTATCTGGTCCAATGCATCACAGCCAATCACCAGGCCATTGTAACGGGAAACGCTTTGAAATGTCAACCGCTGTCACTCTAAATATAGTTTTAAAATGGCGCGCTTTCTACTGTCATTTGATGTCATTCACGACTGCTTAGTAATATGACAATATGAATAAGGTTAGCCTAGTAACCCTGCCTGCGAAGCCACCGGTCGCTGGCGTGATCCTGTGGGCTAGTATATTTTGTGGTAAATGCGAATAGTTGTTGACACATAAAATCACGCCTTCATTCCCAGAGTGGGGCAGGCAGAGCTACCCACAACTCCCCATAACTCCAAAAAACTTGTTGATAATTCTGTCACCACACTTTGATTGATACACAGGGTGGCTGACTCAGAAGACGGCCCGTATTAATAAACTCGTCTCAGTTTAAATGCCTATCTCAAGATACGTCAAAGTAAACGTCAAACCATAGAAAACTGTCATTTTTGACGTATCTTGAGACGATCATTTAAACCGAGATCTGTTTATTAATACGGGCCTTACTATTCCGGCAATGAATATCTCGATGACATTGACCTATAATTATTAACATTATTTACTAATTTAGCTTTAATGATTGTTTTTTATTTTGTTGTTGACATTATTACTTCTATGACTCGTTTTTTAATGTAATTATGTACTTAACACCCTTACTGAATAAAGTATTATGAATTATTAATAAGATGTTTACCAGAGTATTAGTGACAGGTTGCAAGCCCATCGCCTAGTAGTACTAAAAACCCTTATTCACTTTAGTCGCCTTTTACGATATCCCGGGGAAGACATGGAATGGAAGATAAAAGGTAAAGGGGGGGGGGGGGGGGGTTATTCAGAAAGTTCGCCCAGTTCAGCCAAAACCAGCGCTTCCCAAGAGGAATACTGCTGAGAAGCAGAGCCGCAAGAAACTAATAATTACAGCCGCACACAGAGATGTCAATTAAATTGAATGCTTGTTAAATCGAAGCATCTACACTCTACTAGTAACTACATTAAAATTAAAATGCTAATTATATTGCTAAGCAGTTAGCCGCCTTCTTTGGTGTTACGGCAGATCTCTACTCGTAGCACTGGCTCAATTAGTCACTTTGTTTTTGTTTTTCTATTGCCACTATAGCAACCAATTAATAATAAAAAATATAAAAATTAACAAAGAATTGTATTACGGAACCCTTTGTGCCCTACTTCGTCTTATTCGCACTTAGCCGGATTATAGTTTTATTATTTTTATTCTTTTGTTAAAATAAAGTAAAACTAGACGTTTTTTTCTGTTTTCTGTCTATTAAATTAACTTTAGAAAATTAATCTTATTAATTATTCAGAGTTGCCTTTAGACCTAACTAGATTTACATATAAGCCTGTCCCAATCAAAAGCATGCTTAAAACTAAAAAATGGTTTAATCCTTTTAACTATTTTATTTACCTTATCAAATCTATTTATATTCCAAATAATTAGACTTCACGCATTTAGGGTAAAATTTTGGGGTTAATTTAAGGTTTATTGACTGCGTTTAACTTACAACAAAGAAATAACCCAATAGCAAGCTTTACTCCTCGACTTAAAACTCAGATTCCATTGCAGTCGGAGACATGCTCCGTGTTCGATTTTCGAAGGGACAGTAACGGTAGAGCGTAACGGTTAAACAATAAAGTTCCAAATTTAAATTTCGATCCGTTCGAAATTCGAATCGGGTGCTGTGAAAGGGGAATCGGTATAAAACTTTTTTAGATTTCATTTGAAAACTTTTAACATAATCTGTCAAACAACTTTGACGACGCCTCAAAATTTTAGTTTTGTTGTTATTAGTACGCTAAATATGGTAAAAATATCGGGTCACGGGCCGCCATTTATTGACGCTAATGTACAATTTCAAGCTGTCACATATTTTTATCAAATCATTAACATTTATCTTTTTTTAAATAACAATCTTTTTTCCCTCCTGCAATAGCCAATCCCAATGAAATATGGAACTAATTTGAAAAAAAAAACGTATCTTTGCCTTACTTTTTCATCTTGACCACTCTTAATTCATTCATAAAATTAAGAGGTCCGGCACAATTAAACAACATTCCACATAAACAAACCACTGGGTTATTGACTTGAATCACATGTTGATTGAATTTTAATTACATTAAATTAATTTTCCACTTAACGTCAATCCATGGCAACCCTTATTTGACCAAAAAATTACAACCACTTAGCTGTCAAAATGTTAGAAGTATTTTTGTATCAAAAAGCTAGTTTTTACCACAATTCCCGCGAATCGGCGCGCGCACGCGTTTACTATGGCTCCTCCGACACTAGTGGAGCCAGCACTAGCGTGGCATATAAAGTGGTTCTCCAGGAAAAACAGCATAGCATGAGCAAGGGCTTGCATTGGTATGCCAAACGCATACAGAGCTGTGGGGCGCAAGAATCGTGGAGTGAGTCATGAGCATCATACGGAAATTCGTACTTTTCCTAACGAATTTAGAGGTCACTAGTTCTAATTCCGATTAAATGTCTTAATTATTAATTGGTATAAACAAGTTTTCAACCGTGTTAGAGAAAATATTAAGAGTGTGTGAGTTACTATGTGACGTAGTGCTGTCTTTATAATAAGGTTATTCAGCCGTGTCAACACAAAGGCGATTGTAATACCCAAATTGAGTTTGCCCGTCATCTTCTGGGTAAACCTAATCGCCCTGTCATTCCCTATACAGGGCATCTATTCTACTGCGTTATAACGACATCGCGTCTGACGTGTATCAATCAAATTTTAAATGTGAAACATATGTAGGTAGTACACGTTGATAGTACAGTCTTAAAGTTATTTATCACTATGTTAAGCCATAGGCATACAATTTTTTTTTGAAATAAGCATGCAACATGCGTTGCTTAAACCATGATATTAAAACTAAATATTGTCCTAGTTATAATTAAAACAGGACTTTTAAATTCTGCCCTCCTAAGCTAAAACACAGTATGTCAGATTCAATTGCCAAAGTAGATTCAACCTTCTCTTGTTAGTAATAAGGTTTTGATTGCTACAGGAGACTTATGTGACATACTGCTATTTGGCTTAGCAGGGCAGAATTGTGGTATGCCACATTCTCTTATACATTCCGGTAACTTATTATATAATCTTGGTGCCATGCCGAATACACTTTTTGAGTCGTAACACTCGGTCGCCATTATTTGTAAACGACATAAGAGTTATCAAAACGTTGATAATACGGAAACACGTCAAAGACGATATCGTTATTAACGTGTAGAATCTCAGCCCTGATATAATTTTATATTAACTAGCTGTTTCCCGCGACTCCGTCCCTGTAGAAGTCGTTTATCGCTATTCCCTCAGGAAACATCAGTCTTTTCAGGATAAAAAGTACCCTATGTGCGTCCTCGGGAAGCAAACTATCTCCATTCCAAACTTCATCTAAATCGGTTTTGTAAATCCAGAGATTACCCCCTACAAATTAGTATAGAGTATAGATATTACATCCGTAGTTTCTTGGAATCATGAAGAATTATTTATTAAATAAGACAAATTATTTATTAGATAAAAAAGTTCAAATAACAAACCCTGATTATTTTTCCATTTGTATACTTCATATTTATAAAACGCATTTTCTTAGATGAAATTGACTATTTGAACCATGTCATGGCTTTCTTTATATGTGAACAAAAAATGCAATATACGCGCTTCTCAAATGAAGCAAGAAGGAGTCATTCCGGCCGAGACAATTTTCTTTCGATACAAAGGTAAGAAGATTTCAATTTTACTTTTGTTTTCTGAAGCAAGCTTTAGAAGCTCTAAAGTTAAAGTGAATTTAAAAATATATTAAGGTATTTTGAACAAGACTTTCTCCGCAACTTTGTCTGCCTAGAACTCATGTTCTTTCTCCGAGGCCCAAATGAATATACAAAACCTCTTTAAAATCAATCCAGCGGCTTAGTCATGAAAGCGTCATCAGACCGACAGACTGATCTAGACACGCGGGAGCGTGTCAAGCCAAGTTCAAGAAACAGAACTGGCGAGCCGCACCGTGTGTAATATTACACGAACCATTTGGAGCCACTTTTGACCCCCTCATAAATCAAAAACTATTTTACATAAACGTATCAAATTTGGCTCATATATTGAAACTTGCGAGATACATATGTGTTCTAAATTTCATAAGCTTATCTCAAACGGTTATTTAGATATTAATGTCCAAAATTCCTCATTTTTATCATTGACTGACCTATAGACCAAAACTCTAACCCAGTTCCAGATGACCTAGAGAGTTAAAATTTGGTATGCAGATAGGTAATTAGATGAATACAAAGGAATAAATAAAAAACTGTCAATTTTTAAATAATTAGATTCTATTATGAACGCTTAACATAAATACCTAATATTACTTAGGGTACCTACGTTAATAACTGGGATTAATTATTATTTTTATATTTAGCGCACATCAATAGTGTAAAATCATATACGTATGGGAAAATCAGCCAAGTCAGCCCTTAGACTACATATTTGGATTTTGCATAGAACTTGGCACTCAATCTCAGATCTCCATTCTTTTTGCGGCGAAGCCCACAGCAGAGAATAATTTTTGTATTGAACTTGGCTCTCCTTTTTTACATTTATGTTTTTGGTGGGATAGATTTATAACATAAAAATCGGGCAAGAGCATTTCGGACCATGCTCAGTGTAGGGTTCCGAAGCCGTTAAGAACATAAAAATCAACAAGTAATAAGTAATTTTCTGTTTAAACACTTTAATCGCCTGTATCTCAACAATCAATGATGCCTACTTAGTCGTGATAGTTTTCCTTTCTAATTCGTTATATGCTCTTTCATTAAAGATTTTTTCAAGTTTTTAGTATTTGTAGTTTTGGCTGTAGCGGGGAAGGGGGGACACTTGAGCCTAACAAAAATTTGCGCTTTAAAGCTTAATATTTCATAATTGGATTACTTAATCGAAAACCTGTTTTTACAAACCCGTAATATTTTTTGAAGGCCTATCCAACGACACCCCACACTATAGGGTAGAGTAGAAAAATTAAATATATCCCCACGTTACGTGTACGGGAGGTACCCACATTTTTTTTTTATATTTTATTGTACTACTTTGTTGACGTGACTAATATGCACATTCATGCCAAATTACAGCTTTCTAGTACTGACGGTCTCTGCGGCTGCGGACGGACGGACGGATGGACGGACATGGCGAAACTGGAAACGGGTTCCTAGCTTGACTACGGAACCTTAAAAAGGGTTAAGGACACTCACCATTTCAAAAAAAAAACATTTAAAAGAGTTTAATGCCATTTAAAAAAATATTAGGGGACTATATCACACGAATTGTTCCAAACTAAAGAGTAGTTAAAGTTTTAACACGGCATTAGGGTAACACCATATTAATTGCCTTTTTCTACACGGTAATAACGATATCGTCTTTGCGCTGTTTCCGTATTGTCAAAATTTTGATAACTCTTATACCATTGATAATAATGGCGGCCGAGTTAAAAGCGATACTAAAACACTGTATCCCTTCATTTTTCATAATTTCATTTGCACTACTTCATTTGTCATAATGGTCACTGGCTATAATCTTTATTTTCACTTATATCACATACCATAATTTAATTTGCCATAAAGGCATTTTTCTGAAATCGTAAACGTTTTAGGTTGTTAATTGTTACATGCCATCGTATACATAGAGCCCAATAGGTTAGGTTGGGTTTGTTTTATTACAATTCTAAATCGTTCACGGTTTCAGAAAAAATGCCTTTATGGCATATAAAATTATGTCATATGAAATTCGGACAAATTAAATTATTGCACATGTAATTCGGTCAAACGATAGAGAAGCACGACAAACACGATATCGTTTTAACGCAGTAGAATAGAGGCCCTGTTATCGTATTGTCAACGTTACGATAGCTCTTATTTACTTGACAGTAATGGCAGCCGAGTTAAAAACAATACTAAAACACGCCTAAGGCAGTAGGTATGGTGTTGCCCACAGTTTGTTTCATCTCACGAAAGCGGGTGGGCCACGATTGTGTGTGTAGATGCACGTGCACGTTACCTTTGAGTGCGTAGCTGTCGTCACTAAGCGTCGTCGTAGTGTGCGTGTCTATAAGCGTAACAACTACAAGGGTGTCTATCATTTCATCGAAACACCTTTAATTGAATGTAAAATTTCATCTAACGCTAATTTCTGCTGAAACCATATTTTTTTCAAGATATCTTAAGCATCTTACCTAACCTACTTACGTAATTAATGTTTAAGATACCCTGGAAACATTATGGTTTCAGCGGGATCCTATCATTTCCAAATGATTCATTTCACAAACATACTTTTTTATATACTTAATACGAAACTGACCGAGGACCATCGTGTAGAACCCTATAGGTTAGGTTAGGTGAGTGTTATAAAAATCCTGAAATATTTGTGGATACAGAAAAAAAAGCGGGTTTGCAAATTAGTAAGATGCGAAACGATGCATTTTAGTGGTGGTAGGACCCTGTGCAAGGTCCCTCCAGATCGCTACCACCACATTATCCATTAACCACCCGCCAAGCAAAGTTCGCATTGTTGTGTTCCGGTGTGGGGATAAGACAACCGGTGAAATTACTAGCATAGAGGCATTCCATCTTTGTCCTCAGGGTTGGCAACGCATTTGAGGTCTTAGACTATATAAAGTCTTGAGAATTCAAATGTCTATGGGCCTCAGATTCCACTTACCATTAAGTGGCCTGAATGTTCGTGTGCCTTCTCCAAAACATAAAAAAAAATTGTCGGCGAAAAGGCAGAGAACCGGTTTCAGCAGAAAATAGCATTAGATGAAGTGAAATTCGATGAACTGATGAGTTACCCAACGTATGGCTTTTATGAGTTAAATCAATTGGGCTTCTATTCAAATCGGTTGAACCATATTGTCTTTGATGTGTTGTGGTATTGTTTTCGGTCGCCATTACTGTCAAGTGAATAAGAGCTATCAAAACGTTGACAATACGGAAACAAATCAAAAACAATAACGTTTTACCGTGTAGAATCTCAGCCCAATTATTATGCAGGTCGGGGTTGGGATTGTACACGGTAATAACGATATCGTCTTTGTCGTGTTTCCGTATTGCCAACGTTTTGTTAACTCTTATGTCATTCTCAATAATGGCGGCCGAGTCATAAACAATTGTAAAACACGTCAAACGCGATATCGTTATAACGTAGTAGAGATTTACTGGATTAAACCCATACCTATATGTGAAATACAAAATGAGTTGAACTAATTTTACACTGGATTGAACATAAATGGAATGGATACACTGAATAATGAGTTGAAAATATTTACAAAAGTTGTGGCTTTGGCCTTAATTTATCGGAAATGGAAGAAAGAAACAAAAGAAGTGGCTTCGGCCTTACATTTATTTGAATCATAACTATTATATTTTAAAAATGACAATGGCTGCATGGCTTCTGCCTTTGCCTTTCTCTATGTGGAAAAAAATAAATAAAAAAAATACGTAGTAGAATGGAGGCCCAGTTAACGCTGAGAGAAAAGAACAGAGCTACATAGGCAACTTCCATAGCTCCGTCGTTTACGATCGCGGTAAAATGAACTCTTCTAAATGGTATAGTAGGTACTTTTTAATATTAATTGGTCCGTTATTTTTAAAGCTTTTTAAGCTGTAGCTAAATGTAGTTAAATCCATATTTAAACTGCTATACTTAGGTTAGGTAACGTTTGATTTATATATCGAAACATTGCAGTCACAATTATAAAAATCTGTCATTTTGATCAATTTGGAGTTATGTCTCTTTTGAATTATGAGGTGTGACCCTATGGAAACGCTTCAGTTTACACGTATAAGGTTGAATGATAAATATAACCACAAAGACGTAGACCTTACGTAGGTAACATACAACAAAGAAAAGCCCAAACAAAGACTATAACTTTACGTATTGTGAGTCATTGTCGTGGTCAATTGAAAAGAGGGCAATATTAGTCAGGTTATAAGGACAATCCATTACCATACATAGTTATAGTGTCCGTAAACAAAGGACATTAAATTACACCGCAATGATAACGTAAGGTGTGAATGAAAACCCTACAGGGCCTCTATTCAACGGCGTTATAACGATTTCGCGTTTGACGTGTTTTTGGTATCGATTATGTCACAGTCGCCATTATTGTAAATGACATAAGAGTTATCAAAACGTTGACACTGCGGATCAAAATCAAAATCAACATCAAAATGTTTTTTCAGTAAATAGGGGGCCATGGGGCTCTTTTACACGTCGGTAATATGAAGTGAATCTACTAGCGCTTCAGATAAGACCATCATTTCGGAGAAGCGCCAAGAAACTCCAGCAGAAGGTCATTTTTTCAAACATAAAGTACAGAAATACTTAAAAGTAAGTTACATTTACAAGTACTTAATAAAGTAATCAATAATAATGATTAAAGCTTGAACAAATAAAATCAATACAAATGTAAGGCTAATAACATGTAACTAAAAATAATAAGTCAAATATGATATCGTTATTACCGTGTAGAATCCCAGCCCTGATGACTAGTAGGTAAGACGTATTTACAGTACCATTTTTCACAATAAAACCATATGTAGCTTTTGACATGCTGTTGAATTGTTTTTAACTCGGCCGCCATAACTGTCACGTAAATAAGAGCTATTACGTTGGCAAAAAATCAGGGTAATCTCACTCAAATTGACCTAGTCTCAAACTAAGCTCTAGGCTTGTACTATGGGTACTAGACAACGATAAACATACTTATATAGAGAAATAAATACTTAAATACATAGAAAATATCCAAGACTCAGGAACAAATATTCGCGCTCATCACACAAATATCTGCCCTTACCGGGATTTGAACCTAGGACCGCTGGCTACGGAGGCAGGGTCACTCCCAACTAGGCCAACGTGTCGTCGAACATGACAAAAGCAATATGGTTATACAGAGTAGAAGGGAGCCCCAGGGATGGAATTGAATATAATAGAATAGAACAGCACAGAACAGAAAAAAATATAATAGAAGTAGTTTAAAAAAAATTGTCTTGCACCTCGGAACACTTGTAACCTTTTTCACTAGAGATACCTAAACATATAATGAGCAAGGATCAGACAAACGCCCGTCATTTTCGAAACATAACCCTGTTCCATACAGCAGAGACTTCATTAGGTATATTGTTAATAAAAAATATTATTAGACATTTTATAGATTTATTATAGTATAATTTATTCAACGACTACGATTCGAGGATAAACAGTTTCGCCAATAATAAATAATGCCCAATTTTTTTTCAAATTTTTACTTGTGAATTTAGGACCCATTTATGAGTTGAAAAAGTTCGTTCACAATCTACGGACGTCATTGGGGCATATCTATCGTTGACATTGGTATACTGTCCTTACAATATGCTTGAGGCTCGGCGTTAATTTTCTTCTGAATTTCTTTTACACTTACATAATCAGGATTTCTATTTAGCTTCACTTACGGGATATTTCGTGTAAACGTGTTAATGGCTCATACACACTCTTAAAAACAAAAGTTGTCTCTCTTGTGGTCAATAGTTAAAAGCTTGTGTGCATATAAGTTATGTTTTTATATGATAGGTCTAAAGCAGTCCTGACGGCGTTTTTGCGGGAATGGGCTTAGCCAGAAAATTAGGCCTTAAAAACGTTAACTATAGATGTGTCCACAGGAAAGACGGTAACCTAAATCTGTGTATGACCCTAATAAATAACTAATATAAAATATAATATCGTAACATTATTAGGAAGTCTCTGCTGTACGGAACAGGTTATGTTTTGATAATGACGGGCGTTTGAACGATCCTTGTGAGCGTAACGTATATTAAATTTGCGTTTTATTTTATTTATCAAAGATCCAAATTAAATATGTACCTATGTATGGTTATAACGCTATTTGAATTTATATTTAAAAACTACAACAACCTTGATTTAAAATACATTTATAACTGCTTTGTTTCCGCAAAAGATACATTTTGAGGTTGTAAAAGTAATAATAATAATAATAATAATCACAGGACAATGTCACACAAAATGACCTAGTCCCAAACTAAGCTCTAGGCTTGTACTATGGGTACTAGACAACAGTGACGCGTAAGATTGTATGTGCGTCATTTGTTTTACTCCATAGCACTTAAAAATACACTTCCCTCATCTTTAAAACAACACTTTACCTATTTACGATTAAAATCAATCACTAGTTTTACATATACTACATATAACGTTATATTTGTTAGTCTACATTGTTAGAAACACACAGAGGTACGTTAGCGAAGAAACTAAAGGAACTGTGAAAAGGAGTTCAGTTGAGTAGTTCATTTAGGGTTGACACAATATGAAAAAAAAATGTAAGTTTATTTTATCAAAAATCGTAATATACAGGGTGTCTCATTTAAATCGATCATTATGGGAATTTCTGAAACTATAAGACATATGAAGGAAGATTTGTTCTTGGGAACCATGTCATCGTTTTTAGTAAGAAGAAAACTGCATTCATACATTAAAAAAAAATCTGTACTCATTTCGGGAATCGAACCCGGTTGTTTTGAAAAAAATTAAACTACCCTATTTCTATTTAGATAGGTATCGATTGTGTGTGTAGGTCTTAAGCAGTACATGGCTCTATGAAATATGATGTCTAAAATTAATAAAATGCATTATTTTCACATACTTTAATTTATTTTCGTAGTTTTTCAAAACAACCGGGTTCGATTCCCGAGCTGAGTACAGGTTTTTTTTTAATATATTCTAATTAAAATCGATGACATGGTTCCTAAGAACAGATCTTCGTATGTGTTATAGTTTCAGAATTTCCCATAGTATTGACCGATATAAATGAATTTGTATAATTTAGCAGGATTTCACTCTTAACCAACCGAATTATAGATATGTGTCGCAACTGACCAATGTGTCGTGTAAATCAGAGGTATTTTTACTCTGAAAAACGGCTCTCTGTCGGACGGGCGATCGAGTGAGCGACAAAAAATGAGAATGCACGCCGTTGAATGTAGTTGATACGATCTGATGGAACAGCTTAATCTCGCTGGTTAATAATACGTCTGTCGAGTTCAAGAGCGAGTTTTTCAAGTGAATCACCTATGATCTCCTGCACTTATTGCAAAACGAGTATATGATAATTTTAATATGTCTTATGTTAAAGTTCTATAAAAGCCATCAATACGCTGAGCTGGGACCATTACACATAGTTATTACATTTATTGAACTTACTCATATTTTCAAAAAATAACGTTTGTGCGTTTATTTTAACTACAAGATATTTTCCTCATTTAAGCTTTTTGATTTAAACCATTTATTTGCACGATCAAGGCCTCTGTTCAACGCGGTAAAATAACGCGGCTTTTTACATGTTATTGTATTGTTTTTAACTCGACTGCAATTACCGTCAAGTAAATAGGAGCTATCAAAACGCTGACAACACAGTTCAGAATCTCAGCGCAAGTTTTTAGAATCCTAATACCTATTCCACCTATTTAAAGGTTTCTTCAATTGTTTCTAACCGACAACCCTATCTACAATTCAAACCAATCCTCCAATCCAGTATACTTCATCCTTACTTTTTTCTACTAATTAGTAAAGGACAGCAACTAACTGATCTACTTAATGTTCATTAATAGCCATATTATCCAATAGAGTTCCAGTTCAGTAGACACGCACACAAAAACTACTGTTACATGAAATAACGTACATTCACGACGTTAGTACGAGGCATGGGCTCTATTGTAAGCGGTGAAACAACATTGCTTTTGAATTGGTATCGTTTTATCTTTTATGATAAGGAGAAGGCACACGAGCACTCAGGCCACCTGATGGTAAGTGGAATCTGAGACCCATAGACATTTGATTTCTCAAGACTGCAATCGTAAGACCTCAAATGCGTTGCCAACCCTGACGACTAAGATGGAATGCCTCTATGCTAGTAATTTCACCGGTTGTATACCCACACCGGATCACAACAATGTGAAAACTGTTGCTTGGCGGTTGGGTAATGGCTAAGATGGTGGTAGCGATCTGGACGAACCCTGCACAGGTTCCTACCAAAATTAAAATCGTATTGTATTGTCATCGTTATGATAGCTCTTATTTCATAGACAGTAATGGCGGCCGAGTTAATAACAATGCGATAAAATTTCAAAAGCAATATCGTTTTACTAAGTATAATAGAGGTAGCACCTATTTATAGATTTTTTTATCCTTGCAATACTGTGAAAACCCCACTAAAAAGCAAAGTACTATCAAAGGAGTATCCCTCAGACCCCATTATCAAAACTTCATTTTGTCAAAAATGGGTGCAATCTGAAAGCATACCTACGCATTCGAATAAAAAAAATCTAATCATGTAAGCCCGACATGCTCTTGCCCGGTTTTTGTTATTTAACTACCAAAGTACCTAAGTAGCGGTTTACATAAGACACCCTTACTCCAAATCTGTGCCTCCTGTGACAAGTGATACAACTCGAGTTGTAGCAAATTTCGTGTTTTTTCATGATTCAACTTAAAAAAAAAATACGCATCTTTTGCTCCAACTCCCGTATTCGTAGGCCTTCTGGTTCCCGAGATACTTTTGTGTAAAATGATACAACTGACCCTTTTTTTTTCAATTTTCAGTGTTTAATGCTATTTCTCTAGTTAAAGCACTCCAAAAAATCAAAAGTTATTTTTCTTTTTCGTGCCTATTGGTATATCTAAAAATGTATTATTAATCACAGTTTTTACACCTTTAAAAATTTCGTGTCTTTTGATATAACTTGAGTTGTATCATTTATAACCAGTTTTGCGTATTTCGAAAGTTATATTATTATTATCCTTATATTATTTGCGTTCGCCTTAAGACAGAATTACTTATTCAGTTCTCTACAACTTATGTATAAAGGTTAAACCGCTAGCTCCAGAAATAATAGAAAAAATTGCTTAAAAAAAATAGTTGTATCAGTTGTCACCAGAGCTCCTTGATTACCCCTTTTTTGTGTTAAGTAATACAATTCAAGTTGTATCATCTTACACGAGTTAATGGAGCTCAATCTGAAATGTAAAATGAAACATAAAGCATGTTTCTTCGAATATCTCAAAATCTATAACTAGTATGATTATTTTTGTCAAACCAGTTAATAAAGTGATATTCTATGTCATGAAAATCGGTAGCAATGTTTAAAAAAATATACTCATTTAAGAGCAGTATTTTTTTAAACTTCTTTTCGCTCTCCTGTAAAATCGTGTTTTTTGAGTTGTATCACTTGTCACAGGAGGCACAGAAATGTCGTCAATACACCTACTTGTACATCTTGTAGTTTTTGTGTAAATTGCCTGTGACATACTTACGGCTGGACATGACTTTTAGGTTATTCAGTCGACGTATCATAATTATTTCTACCAAACTTTCATGTCATCTTAGTATTTAATCCGATAAATATTTATCAAGTGTGCCTCATTATTAATTATCCCATCATTATATTTAACAGATACAAAGGAGTACTTTATATTTGATCACTATTGTCTGATCTGATGGGTTACTTGTCCACGAAACGGGACACAATGCAATACATATGTACGGTCACAAGCGTAAATTTAAGCCCCATTACAAAAAAAATGCTTGAAGTTGTCAATGTCCTTTGAGATGCCAAGTAATTTGTAACTTAAAGGAAACTCAACCTTATAGCTGTAGAATGTCATATTGACATTGGACCTAAGGTGGGGCACAAATTTAAGTCTTTGACTGTACATACCTACTATAGAAATAGGTAAGTAAGTTTTATTAACAACTACAAAAAAAAAGAACATTTCAGGCAACCTTAGAAAGAAGCAACAACCAAGCAACCGTGTGTGTGTGTGTGTCTGTCTATCTGTGCGTCTGTCGTCAAACGGATGGAAAGGTTTGAGGGCATTTCTTGGAAAGTTTGTACTTAGTTAAGGACTAAAATTAATAAACGTTAACTTTTCCGCTGAGTTACGAAAATTAGTCGTACATTTATATACAACCCAACGACAATTAGCAGTATCTCAAATTCAATAAATGAACCAGATTCAATCCTCACCCATTAGTAATATACACTTGCTACAGGAGTTTTGTCTGTTATGCCACCATTAATTGTCTTATAATTATAACACTAGTATAGCTAATTTTCGTAACTCAGCGGAAAAGCAAACGTTTCTTAATTTTAGTCCTTAACTAGCTACAAACTTTCAAAGAAACGCACTTGAATGCGGTTCTTCTCAAAGATAGCTAGTTCAATTGGGATGTTTCTTAGCTAAGGTTTTGCATACTCATTTACCTGTGGAAAATTTACTGAAAAACAGTCGAGTTTATTTATTCACGAGTCAAAGTTGGTTGCTGGCTCGAAACGAGATATTTTTAACAGTACAATAAAACTTGTCCCGTGATTGCTGGACCCGGAATTTATTACAAGCAGTAATTTGTTATCTGGGTGCGGCGGGACCCTGTGGCTTTTGCAATTTGAATATTTAAACATTTTGTTCTGAGAAACGTAGAGTAAATTACATGAAAATATCATTTTTTAGGGTTTCCTGACGTCTAAATGTAAAAACAGAACTTCATGCGTCTGTCTGTCCGTCTGTCACAGCCAATTTTATTAAGGATCTACAGGATTTTGTGTATATGTGAATATCTGTGACCCAAACACGGACGTGTAACGTAAATTAATGAATTTTAAATATGGGGTCACTTTTGGGGGTAAGCATATATTTAAAAAAAACTTGTACAAACTGTACTATATGGCATATCAAATGAAAGAGCTTTTAATACTGATCTAGAATATATTTAAATTTTTATTTTAAAATAAACAGATTTAAAGTTATTTAAGAAAATAGATGAAAGTTGACCATTCCGCGCTCCCGTATCTACGAAACAACTAAGGCAAAAAGTTCTTTACTTCTAGATAACAGGAAAATATATAACAAGTTTATGGTATTTAAAGTAACATAAGAATTTTATCAAATTATAGGGAACCCTTTCCACTCGAGTTTAACTCGCACTTGTCCGGTTTTTAATGTAGGAATCTTTCTTTTCAAACTCCTGTGAGTTTATGACTGTTCCTCTTAAATAAATTACCCTTTTTTTACCTCTCGATCAAAACAACATTTGTTGTGATAATGTTATCAATTTGCATTCTCAAGAATATGCAATCCTAAGACCGCTAATGCGTTACCAACCCTGAGGACTAAGATGGGTTGCCTCTGCAATATTAATTTCACCGGTTGGCTTATTTTAGTTTCTAAAGACTGTCTGTCTGTAACCTAGGGATCAAATGAGAGAACAATTTTTTTTTAATCTTCTGCGTGGTCCGTCCTACCATCACATCGTACCGCTACCACCGTTTTTGTTTTCTGGTACCCCCCAGGTAAGACCACCATTCCATCTTAGTTCTCAGATACGACAAGGCATTTGCTATCTTGAAATAGCAGTCTTGAGATTACAAATGTGTATGGGCCTTAAAGCCATCACCAGATGTGTTGTTCTCTTCATTACGGCTATCTGTCGAAAAGTTGATCGAACGAGCGAAGTCATATGAGCGGGCTTACTCTACGGGTAAAGCTACCTAATTGAGAATACACGCCCTTTAACTGTCATTTGTACGTTTTGATCACTACTGAAACTCGCCGGTTAATAATTTGTGCCCAATATCCTACCAGATGACGTACCATCTCCCTGTTTCACCATCCGACGATGACGGATGACAGGTTACATGAAACCCAACGATGTATGAGCGTGTTAACTTTGCAATGTATAACGAATTGTCACCTGTCATGTGTTAATCAATGGTGGTGGTCGCTCGAATTGTAAAGCTTAGATCTTATCAAAAACGTTTCTTTTAAGAGCATAAATGTGGCCATTCAGCTCTGCAATAAAAGGGTATGGTCCAAAAAGTCGGCCACGCTAACTCACTTAATTTTATTTTTTATAAAAAAAAAAAATCGTTGTGCAACGAGACTTAGCCAATTGATGACACTTTTAATAACAACGGAACTTTTTTCGCCTTCGTTGTTTGTATGGTTAACTACACTTAACTATGGTCCAACTTTTTAATCCTCACAGGCTTTGATCTCTTATACTGAGCCAAGTCTGGCTCTGGTGGGTCACTTATTATTTATTTAGTCTTGATTGAACGCCGTAAGGCATTCACTACCAGTTGACCTTATAAGGTTTAACTATACACATACACTTACATATTAATATAAGTACATACATTGCACTAATAAATACATGCAAACATACATATATAATATATATGAAGAAGCACAAAACTATGCAGATAACGCAATTGAATCAGGATGATGTCAATTCCACCCACAAAATATATTCGCGATCATAATGATGACTGTTAAGAGGATTGTGAAGCGATGTTTATATCGCGTAGCTGTCAAAAATAATACAAGCAAATTTAGCTCCGGGCGATAACCTTTATCACCCCCTAAATCTAATGCAGTTTCTAAGATTTTTGAATATGTTGTAGATATTATGAAAAACTAGGTTTGTACGTTTCACTTTTGTTTTTTTGTTTTTTTCCTTTCCAATAAATATTTTCTTGGTAAGGAAAACGTACAGAAATATTTTTTGGAAATATCTACAACATATTCAAAAATCGATAAAATCGGACAACGTATCGGATTTTTAATATAACAAAACGCTCTATAGATTTCTCTAATTAATCAGCCATTGCAAAGCTTGCTCTTCATTTATTGGTTTTCAATTTACTGTTACGAGTACTTAAAGATTTCTCACAATTTTGAACTTAATTTAATTGAAAATTAAACTTACTTTTGGCAAAAAAAATATCATTTTTTTTATCAAAAACACGAATCCTGAACCCCATATTAGTGTCTTTGCCCCTAACACAAACTTAACTTTGCGACTACAGCGTGTAAACACACGCCACTTCGCATACTAATTCAACTCTTGGCGCATTAACTGGCTGCATAAGTAAAGTTGTAGTCCATCCTTTGTCCACGTGGTGCTGGTGCCATCTCCATTCCATTCCAATTCCACGCACGTGTTAGTCTGAGAGCCAGCCGTTCAAAACTCTACCTCGTAATAATTGAGATAATAACAAGTCGAACAAGAAGAAGGGATTAAAAACGAGTATTTAGATTTTGTCGTCTTTGTATATTAAATATTCATGGTTTTAAATCAGCTAGCCATATTGGTATATTTTTCTTAGATAACAAAGAACCATAAAAACATTTACAGTGAAGAAACATAACCCATTTTCTCCAACAGTCGGCTAAAAATTATTTGGTCCGCCAAGGCCCAATTTGACACAGTATGAAAAATTATGTTTTTCCCCCAGATACTCAGGGTGATAAGTTGCACTCTGGCAGATTAAAATTTAAAGTAAACGTTGATTTTATTTGGTTCATGAATTGATTTTGTAGCTCAATAGCAAGTCCTGCCTCCTAAGAGTAAATAAAGAATTTGACTTTTGAATCCAATGTTTAAATTAAAATAAACCATGACTTCATGCTATTATTTTGACCTGTACTAGGTTACTTAGCCTTTGATAATCTTTTCTAGTTTTCAACCTTATTTCCAATGTCCGGACAGGTTTCAAATAAAACCAGGAACCGCTAGCTTCGTAGACAAAGACTACCAACTAAGGGCGTCTCGTCGTAATCTGTTCCTGATAACTTCCCTTCGACCCGGAAATAGATAGATGTGAGGTGGTTTCAAGCGGTGGGCGCTCGACCTATGTTGGAGACGGAAGAATTTTATAATTTTCCTTGGTCTGTGCACAATGGTTACTTTGATGAGGAAGTGATATCATAGAATTAATTGTATCATCCATTGTGATTGTTGGGAACAGATATCCTGATAGTAATTTACTGGAGTAATTTTGGTGAGGAAACTCGTAAGTGTTACAACTAGGTGACATAAGTTTTATAATGTGCAACAAAATAATTACTTATGAGTTCTAGTAGGGTTCCATTGTGTAGAAATTCGGTCAAAATTAATAAAGTTTTCATAGGACAAAAACAGTGCATTCGTGTTATAAGTGACATCACAACTGTTACATCTTGCAAACCATTATTTAAAAAGCTTAATATCTTAACTGTCCCCTGCATGTATATTTTTGAAATGTCATGCTTTGTAAAAAACCGCCATTCTTTAATTACAACAAATAATCAAATTAGCCACTTTAATACCAGATACCCAGCAAGGCTTATATGCCCTAAAAGCAGAACTGATTTGTACCGCAGAAACTGCTACTCAATGGCAGTACGAATTTTCAACAAACGGCCACGGTTTAAAAAAACTGCCATTGAAAAGATTTAAAGTAAACTTATTCGCGTGGCTAAATAATAAAACATATGACTCTATTAAAGATTTTTCCAATGATTATTGACATATTTAAAATTATGAATGTAAATTGTTATCATTGAAAATTTAAATTCTATTATACATGACCATCATTTACTTTATTGTGACTCTTAGATAAAAAATTTGCATACCGATAAGGTGAGCCATGTGATTCCTACAATATTTCATGTTATCTTACCATGTCTAAAGCGAATAAAGTATTTCATTTAATTTCATAGGCGAGTACGTGGAAGACCGAGCGTCGCTCGGGTTGAAATTTTGGATCTTTCCGGATTTTCCCGGAAAGATACCCAACTGTCCAGCTCCGATTTGTTTGATTTTTGTATATTTTAGAGAGTAGTCTAACGGACACGTATTTTTTTTAGCTCTCAAAACTTAACCTGTAGGGAGAAATTGTCCTCCAAAGAATGTCCAAAGTACTGAAAAGTGACTAAACCCTCTAACTTCTGTAAAGAGTTTTGTTCAAGCATATAAGGTTTGCTTATGTTTGAGAACATGAAAAAAATATTAGCACGTGTTTTGTAAAATCGACTCAAATTCATATTTTACTAAAAAAAAACACCCTTCAAAGTTTTTTATTTCTCATTGTTTACATGTCATCGTATAGAGCCCAATAGGTTAGGTTAGGTTTGATCTATTACAATTCTGAATAGTTCACGGTTTCAAAAAATATGCCTTTATGGCAAATTAATATTATGGCACATTATCGTTACGGCATATAAAATTATGTCATATGAAATTATTGCATTCAGTCAAACGATAGAGAACCCCCAAATTGATAAGCGTCAAATGCGATTCTATTCTAATTAGAATAGAGTTAAAGATTAAAACTAGAGAGCACTGATTCTAATTGATTGCTATAATGGTGAATAGCTTAGATACACGCGATGTACAACGACGTCGTCGAGGCGTCATCACACATACATGCGACGTGTAATAAAGTACCGGAAGACAATCTCACTTAGCTGCGAACATTTCGCGATACTTGAGAAGGCGCGCGGTTCCACTGTCTCACGATATTTTACAATTGGGATTATACAACTTGCATTCAGTTTCCCTTATGGTTGCCGGGTTAGAATAGTGCCACTCCGAGTCTTCCCGTGGATATCGTAAGAGGCGACTAAGGGAATAAGGGCTTGTAGTACTGCTAGGCGATGGGCTTGCAACCTGACACTAATCACTAATACGGAATCCTATCATTTCATAACCAATGTTTCACTAATGATTCATTTCACAAACATATCATTTGATAACCCACGTTTTTTTCCAAAACTGTAAATAATTCTGGATTATCGTGTAGAACCCTATAGATTAGGTTAGGTTACTTTTGTAAAAATCCTGAAATATTTGTAATTACAGAATAAAAATCGGGTTGGCAAATGAATAGGTTGCGGAACGATACATTTGTCAAATATTTGTCGGCAAAAGGCAGAGAACCCAGTAACACTAGTAAACTTCTTGGCCTGATTGTGCAAAACGTGGTTACAGAATTTAGAGTTGTTGGTATTTCCGTAGCTATGCCTACCCCACTCTGGGAATGAAGGCGTGATGTTATGTACATATGTATGTGCATGTACAAGTTGTATTATGAACGCTAACGTCTGTCATAATCTATCAAAATTACTCATAAATTGGCTCGATCGAAATTACTCTAAAATTTAAAGAATAACTTTAAAACTTCTTAAGAATGCACCGAGAGTCCAGTGGCGCCTTCATTACTATAATAATATTGTGTTTTCTAATAAACTAAAATATAAATGAATACACAATTCGTAAGGTACATGACATAATTGAACTATAAGAGTAATTTCACGTTAAAAAGTGGCCACCTTTTTCCGTTAAGGTTAAGGTTACGTGAAGGTTAAAGGTTACTAAAATTTTGTCGTATACGCTATACATTGTGTATTTATTTGTACTTTAGTTTATTGAAAAACACAGTAATAGTAATAAGGGCGCCACTGGACGCTCGGTTACGGATCAAATCCGTGATGCTACTACCGTCGTAGACATTTTTCTACTAATCTACTTAATACTACACACTTCACACTTCACACTCACACTACATACATACATACTACACACACACACACACATACTACACTACACACACTACAAATACTATACTTGACTATGACTATAAAATAATAAAGTTTAAAACATGACATGTTATCGTATTGTAAGCGTTATGAGTTGAAAACAATACGATAACATTTCAAAAGCAAAATTGTTTTCGAAGTGGAAAGAAGACCCAGGGTAAACGCATCGTCAAACCATTGATTAACATTTTGTTATTAATGTATTCCTACTAATGTTATAAATGCGAAACTTTGTGTTAGTATCTTACTCCTTCCCGTAGCAGAACGGATGGACGGATTTGGAGGTATAATCCACGGCACGTAAGTAAAAACCAACATGGCCGCTACTGCGCAGGTAGGTAGTTTCGACTGTACTCCCAGGCGAAAGCGACGCGTGCGCGGGGTGGCTGAGGTGAGAAGCGACTCCCGCCCCGCTCTCCCCACAGGTGAGACCCTAAAATCGACTTCTGCGCAGTTTTTACTTACATGCCGCGCATTATAATTTGGAATAGAGATAGCTTACATGAATTAACAGTTTCCGAGGGGACCGTAACCGAAATCTACGTGGATGAAGCCGGCAGGAGCTAGTTAAGTGTACTCCACTAAACGAGAAACTCCTATTTTTTTTTGAAGTCGGTAATTTAGTGAAAGACAGGTGGTGAAATAAATTCCTTTCGTAGACGTTGGCATCGCTGTAGTGCCATTCACTTACGTACTGCTACAGGCGTTGAAAAAAAGTTTTTACATTTTAGATTTTTTTAATGTCCCTTGCTGCGCTTGGGGCTCGCATACAATATTCTCGACGTACCGGACATTCCCATACAGTTTTAGGACATTTCTCTAGTGTCGTATCGTGCGACAACGCGAACGCGCTCCCTCGCAGAATAGTAAACAACATATCGGATGTAACAGCTCCGCATCCGAATTACGCTTTAATTACGCGTCTGTACACGGCACGATATTCCCGCCGCCGTTAATTAAACTGTTAGTTTGTCGGGTTCCGTACCCAATGGTCGTGGATACAGGCATGGTTTAGTTAGGTTATATTTATGGAAAAACGTCTAACGCATAATTATTATTTTTATGGACACATTTTTGTCGCCGACTGTACTTTTTGCAGTCATTATCTCCTTATCGAGACCAAACTTATCAGTACCAACACGGTGGGTCTACTTTCTGATCTGCAGATCCGTTAGCCAAGATGCTTTCGCTAACTAGCGTTTCTATTCGATTTGTTTTTAAACCAATCGCGTCACTGTTAGGTCACGTGACTTTTCGTATTGCGTGATCTACCAGTGACGCGATTGGTTTAAAACCAAACCGAAACGAAATGCTGGTTAGCGAATGCAGTTTACCGCGAGGGACTTTTAAGAAAACGGGTTTTTTTTCAGGTTTTGTACTTAATTTTTCACCAATTAACTATATTTATATTTCTAACCGTTTTAGAGATACAGATTGTTAAACATATGCGCAAAATCTGCACATTAGCAACCCTAGCAAGTAGATCCGATGACGTCATCAAGATGATGGCATATAAAGTGAAGTTGATGACATGTGTCGATATAAAATGTAAATAACTTTGAAGTAGTAGTAGTAGGGTTGTCACTGATATTAAATTGATTAATTTTAATCATTTTGTTTTACTTATAAGTCCTGCTTTACAATTATAATAAATCGATTGTAGATCACTTAGATAACACTATCCTTTCAGCTCAGTCCCTCGTTATGTTCCACCCGGTATAATAACCAGTAGTTAAATTAATAAGGTATCATGCAGCTTGCACGTGTGCGTGGCACGACCGTACGCACAGCGAGCTACCACTAGCAAAGTCAACAGGACGGACCAATCGGTGCCTGCTTTAGATCATGCCTCCGACGATCTTCAAATCTAACACTGGTCCACTTTATGGGAAAATTTTAAAATTTTGCCCTACAAAGTTTGCTACTTCAATGATAAATATGCAGGAGAGACTCATGACTTCATGAGTCATGACTAACAATATTTTAACATTTTATTGTGCGTTTGTGGATGAGTGGGTTGATTTATAACTTTGTTCCATAACCAATGAATCCAATTGGTTGTGGGTACATGCCAATTTTTTATAGAAATGTGTTAAGACATAGTCCGTAAACAGGAACAAAGGAACTAAACTCAAAACTCAAACTCACAACGTTTATTTGACATAAACAATGCAACACAACAATCAACAAGAAAAAACCAAAAGGTAAAGGAATAGAACATGGAGATATTGATATTGAACTAACACACTTTAGTGGTGGTAGGACCCTGTGCAGGGTCCGTTCGGATCGCTACCACCATCTTCCATTAACCACCCGCCAAGCATTGTTGTGTTCCGGTGTGGGGATAAGACAACCGGTGAAATTACTAGCATAGAGGCATTGCATCTTAGTCCTCAGGGCTGGCAACGCATTTGAGATCTTAGGATTATAGTCCTGAGAATTCAAATGTCTATGGGTCTCAAATTCCACTTACCATCAAGTGGCCTGAGTGGTCGTGTGCCTACTCATTATAAAAAAAAAAAAAAACTCTTTCGTTATTATACTATATTACTTATTTAAACTATTGCCTGCGGCTTTATGAGCTTAGTGTCCGTTTACCGCTATTCCCTTTGGAACTGTCCAATTTCCCGGGATTAAAAGTACTATTTGTCCTCCCCGGGGTTCAACCAACTCCATACCTCATCGAAATCGGTTTCGCTCTTAAGGCGTGTAACTTAAGCATAACAAACAACGAGACACACAGAGTTACTTTCACATTCATAATATTAGTATGGATTTATAGTTTTTGCCCGCAACTTCGTCAGCATAATACTCATTTTTAGGGTTCCGTAGTCAAACTAGGAACCCTTATAGTTTCGCCATGTCCGTCCGTCCGTCTGTCCGCAGCCTAGCTCAGAGACATTTAGTACTAGAAAGCTGTAATTTGGCATGAATATACATATAAGTCACGCCAACAAAGAGGTAGAATAAAATTAAAAAAAAATGTGTACTTCCCCCCCTCCCCTACTCGTAACTACTCGGGATATTCATTTTTTTCTGGTCTATCCCACAGCGTGGGGTATCGATGGATAGGGTTTGTAAAAAAAATCGATTAAAGAATCAGTTTAGGAAATATTCAAGTGTCCCCCCTCTCCCCTCCCCCCCTACAGCCAAAACTACAGTTCAGTAAAAATCTGAAAAAAAACTTAAACGAAAGGGCATAAACCGAATTTAAAAAGAAAACTATCATGACTAAGTAGACATCATTGGTTCTTGAGACACAGGCGCTTGAAGTGTTTATACCTACTAAAATCTTCAAAGACGGCGCCATACAAATAGAAAATTAGTTATTACTTGTTGATTTTTATTTTTGTCGTACCTTACACTGAGCACGGTCCGACATGCTCTTGCCCAGTTTTTATTCCCTTTTCCCTCGACAGTTATATATTTTGGAACGTTTTTTTTGTCTCCTTCATACCTAATTGTAATCGGTGCAGCGGGTAAGATGTCATGGGTTACTTTCGGGTTTATAGTATTAGTACGGAAGTATAGATAAGCATTCATCACTCCAATATCCTGTTAACTCAGAAAAGGTAAGATAAGATAGCTCGATCTCTTCAACTTATGATTAGCAGTTACTGTTCGGGGCTGATCAAAAAAGTTTTCTCGTTAGTGTAACTGAGATCTGGCGGAGTTCGTGCGACATTCGCCGGCTAAGAGTTAGGGTGTGTTGGAATAATTTTTACGCCGATTGGTGCACATGTGTTTACATTATTTCGTTTCTAGCTAATACTCAAATACTCAAATACTCAAACGTTTATTGCATTCCACAATGTGTTGGCAGTTGCAGTTGACAGGCTAACTTAAGCTATTACAGTAATAAATATAATTATTATAACTTAATTATGGACCCAGTTGGGCATAGCAACATTAAGAGAGGGCTTTAATTCAATAATCTTACATTGTACTTAATAATTATATTGCACATAAGGTATATAATTTAAATTATGTCAAATTTAATTTGAACTAAGTAATTAAACTTAAATATCTGTTATAATTATTTTGTATTATTTAATCCTATTATCCTATTATATTTGTTTAATTATAATTTATTCTGTATATTATTATCACATTTTTGTATTTATCTCTAACTTATCTTCCCAATGTAATTAATATGATATTTATTTATAATATTTATTAATGTCACTGTTTGTTATTTATATGTGTAGGTTTTAGTTTAAATTACAGTTTGTCTTCCAAGTACGTATTTATAGTATAATAACATTTTCTTATAAGAAGTTCCTTTAAGAGTTTTATAAATTTGTTTTCTTTTTTTTCAGTTTTTATATTATTCGGTAATTTATTATATATTTTTATAGACATTATATAAGTTCCGTCAGAGCACATCTTCAGTTTTGATGCGGGTAACATTAATCTATCTCTGTGTCGCAGGAAATGGGTTGTGGGTAAGTCTTCTCGTTTTTTGTAGTAGTCAGGATATTTCCTAACAAACTTACACATCTCAAGAATGTATATGCACGGTAGGGTAATTAGTTTGTTTTCCTGGAAGTGGGGTTTACAGCTTTCTGTGTTTTCTATGTTAACTAGGTCACATCTACTGATAAATAACAAAGCCCAGTCTGCTATCCCCTTCAAAGGGTTTTTAAATGGGGTCTTGCAAAAGGCTTTAAATAAATAAATTAATTAAATAATGTGTGTATGACAACACTTTATTGTACTAAAAACAGAAATTCAAATACAATATTAATTATAATAATTAATTATATTATTCTATTTATTTATTTATTTATTTATTATGGGTTAACCACAGAACTTACATTGGTTTTCGAGATAGGTTATAATATAAAAACAAACTTAATGCTAAATGCAGCCCTACTTACGGTAAACCACAGCATGCAATAGGTAGTAAAATGAGCAAACATTAAATGGTATAAAAATTTACAAAACTACTAAGCATTTAAAGATTTGAAAGAAACCACATTAGCTACAACCAAAATAAAAAGATGCAATAATTTAATTACCTAACCAATACCTACTATATTCAAAACAATAAAACAGCACTTAAAGAAACGCATTAAACAAATTAAACAAATATGAAAAAAAAAAAAAAAAGACAGAATATATATTTAATTATATAAAATTTTGTGTTTAATCCTGTCAATTTCTCTCATTGCACCGGTTTGTTTCTCTGTTGAACATGTGGTTGACTGGAAGAGAATGCCTTTAGGCATTAAGTACCTACGCCATTTGTACTTTTTTCATTTATTTGTAATTGACACTAACAAAATAAATTTTGACAACAAACTTATCCTAACTAAACCCCAACTCTGCATCGTGGCTGGCCCAAACATTCCCATTACACCGGCTGCATTGGCGCGCTGGATTGCAATGGAACCCTGAATAACTACAATATAAACCTAGTGGTGGTAGGACCCTGTGCAGGGTCCGTCCGGATCGCTACCACCATCTTATCCATTTACCACCCGCCAAGCAACAATGTTCGCATTGTTGTGTTCCGGTGTGGGGATAAGACAACCGGTGAAATTACTAGCATAGAGGCATTCCATCTTTGTCCTCAGGGTTGGCAACGCATTTGAGATCCTAGGATTATAGTCTTGAGAATTCAAATGTCTATGGGTCTCAGATTCCACTTACCATCAGGTGGCCTGAGTGCTCGGGTGCCTTCTCCTTAACAGAAAAAAAAAAAAAACCTTTGTATTGTGCAAAGAAGATTAAATAAATAAATATTCACAGAATAGGAACACACAAAGGCGATCTTATCCCTTTAAGAGATCTCTTCCAGCTAACCTTTGGGTGATTGAGGAAAATAAGAAAGCAAAATGTGGCAACGAGTAGACACGGGATGTTACGGGATAAACTTACACAAATTGACCTGGTCCCAAACCAAGCTCTAGGCTTGTATTAGGCGTATTAGACAACAATAAACATACTTAAAAAGAGAATTACGTACTTAAGTAGGTACATAGAAAACATCCAAGAATCAGGAACATAATATTATACTGGTGATCATCATACAACCATCGAGGCATTCCATCGTGGTCCTCAGGGTTGGCAACGCATTTGAGGTCTTAGATTATAGTCTTGAGAATTCAAATGTCTAAGATTCCACTTACAATCAGGTGGCCTGAGTGCTTGTGTGCCTTCTCTTTAACATGAAAAAAAACTGCCCTTACCGGGATTTGAACCCTATCACTAGCTTCGGCAGCGTTACCAAACCGTTACCGGTTTTTAAACTTATTTTTAGGGGTAACCCAATTGGCTTAACGAATATCTGAAACTCTTACAAATGCTATTATATATTTATTTTGGGTTGGCGTGTATAAGTACATTGTATTTGGGCAATGCCGTGGTATTGGGTCATTTCACTACCGACCGACAAACAAAAGAGTATAAATATTATGGTTGCCTAGTACTCATAGTACAAGTCTAGAGCTTAGTTTGGACTAGGTCAATGTGTGTGAGATTGTACCTTTTTTATTAAGGGACCAAGTCTCAAACTATTACTTGTACGGGTACTAGACATCGATAAACATACGTATATGAATAGAGAATTTCATACTTAAATACATAGAAAACACCTAAGACTCAGAAAAAAATACTAGCGGTCATCTTACAAACATCCGTCATTATGTTCCTTTACTGTGATTCGAACCCTGGGCCGCCAGCTTCGTACGCAAGGTCACTTCCAACTAGGCTAACGTGTCGTCAGTGTTACTTTTAATTATGATACTATTTCCCAGTTAGGAACTTGCAAACGGAAGTCAACTTTAGGTGCTAAGTGCTAACCTTTCTGTTTTCCCTTCTGGACTACGACTACGACTCTAAATGTGTGGAGTTGACATACGTGATCTGTTATCAGCTTGCGTCCATCCTATATATTATACATTTTGTCGATTTTCGATAATCGCTAACTTAGCGTTTGCGTCTTGACTAGGTCTCCTGTAGGCCTAGTCAAGATGCAAACGCTGCTTTCGTTTTTAACCGACTTCAAAAAAAGGAGGAGTGTGTTCCCCGATTACACAAAGTTCGCTGAACCGATTTTGAAATATTTTTTTTGCTTTTTAGGGTAATGGGTATACTTTCTAGTTGGTTCCATTTTCAGCACGTCAAGATCTGATGATGGGATCTTGGAGAAATCAAGGGAACTCCTCAAATTATATACGAATAAATATACGTGGACGACATAGCAGTATTATTATGATCACTAAAAGGTACGAAATATAATAAATATTGAAAAAAACTAAAAACCGTCTTCAAAAAGCAAGGAACAAAAAATTAAAAACTGGCGTCCCACTAAATTTTTAACCAAAAGCCGAATTCAGTCGAACTGACCTATTTACCTTACTTTTTAAAAGAAGTTATTTCTTGCTTGTTGATGGCGATTTTTAGTTTTTTAAAATATTAATTTTGGACAACGCGTTAGCCTAGATGGTAGTGACCCTGCCTATGAAGCTAGCGGTCCTGGGTTCGATTCCCGGTATGGGCAAATATTTACGTGATGAGCGCGAATATTTGTTCTTGAGTCTTGGATGTTTTTGTATTTAAGTATGTATTTCTCTATATAAGTATGTTTAACGTTGTCTAGTACCCATAGTACAAGCCTAGAGCTTAGTTTGGGACTAGATCAGTTTGTGTGAGATTGTCCCCTGATATTTATTTATTTAATGTGCAGGTTTCCTCACGATGTTCTTCCTTCACCGTAAGAGCATCGGGTAATGTACTTAAGTTATAAAAACTCATTGGTACATGGTGACCGCGGGGGTTCGACGGTACCTTACGATCACGAGTCGATCCCTTAAGCCACTAGGCCACCAACGCTCCCCTCTCATGTTAAGGGTTATTAGGTTGACTACACGAAGGTTAAAAGATATTAAACTTTGTCATACATATGATTGCTATACATTATTTTTCATTTGTCACACTCTAAAATAACTCATAATAATTACCATGTTTAGGCGGACTTAAGTGATGCATTTAATCCCTAGGGACTACAGTGACACTTTACTCCCTAAGGCCTAAAGTACTATTTGTTTCAGAGTCTTTGATGTTTTTTTTATGTATTTAAGTATTTATTTCTCTATGTATCGTTGTTTAGTACCCATAGCTTTAGTTACTAGGTGAATTTGTGTAAAATTGTCCCGAACTCGAAATGTATGGCGTTGACATAAAAGCAGTTGACGCAAAGTCAGCTTACGTCCATCCTATTCATTATGTCGATAACCAAGCGTTATAAATAAATCATATAAATAAATAAATCACAGGACTATGTCACACAAATTGACCTAGTCCCAAACTAAGCTCTAGGCTTAAACTTACTTATATAGAGAAATATATACTTCAATACATAGAAAACATCCGAGACTCAGGAACAAATACTTGTGCTCACACAAATATCTGCCCTTACCGGGATTTGAACCCAGGACTCCTAGCTTCGAAGGCAGTGTCACTACCAACTAAGCTAGCGTGTCGTCAAATCACTAATATACTCGAACCGGGATTAAACTCAGAAGAGACAATTTTAATTACTTGGCTAGTACAGAATTACTATTACTCCTCCGAATAACATTTCTTTGTTGATTTATTGTTATAACTCTGTTTTATAGTTTAGAATGGAATGCGATAGGCCGCTTACTCACACAAAGTATTAAATATCTATATATGTATAAAAATGGTGTGGTTGCCGGGTTAGAATAGTACCACTCCATGTCTTCCCGTGGATGTCGTGAGAGGCGACTAAGGGATAAAGGCTTGTAGTACTGTTAGGCGATGGGCTTGCAACCTGTCACTAATATTCTGGGAAATATCTTAGCCTGACTGTGCAAAATGTGGTTACAGAATTATCAACAAGTTTAGAGTTGTTGGTATTCTGTAGCTCTGCCTACCCCACTCTGGGAATGAAGGCGTGACGTTATGTATGTATATATAAAAATGAATCCCTATTTCCCTTGGTCACGGCATCGCGCTTGAACGTCGGGACCGATTTCGCTAATTCTTTTTTTGCTGTGTTCGTTATCGTCAGGAGAAGGTTCTTATGAAAGAAAAAATCCACCGGGAATGTCAAAAGGTAGCCCGTATAAAATAAAATGAGCTGTTTCGATTTTCCGACTTAAGTCAACCATTTATTATTCACCTATTTGTAACCCAAAGCTTTAACCTAACCTTTTCAACGCTGTGTCAAATACAAAACCAGAGCGAATGTCAACTTTGCCTCATAGAAACTATGGTCTATTTTGCGCTGTCAACCATGACGGAAATATCCGTCAATGGCGTTGAAAAGGTTAATGAAATTACTCTTATAGTACTAGGCAGGTCAGAAGTCAATCCTGGCACATTGCACAACCATGAAGTATCTGAATATTGATAGTTGAAAGCAGTAAAACATCGCTGTTATTACTTTTCCTTCACAAGCAAATAAGTGTAATTAGTGGACGTCTTTCGGTTGTTTGGTTTTTTTTGAGAGCTACGCGATTTGAGCGTCGCCTCACTATCCTCTAAAAATAAATGATTAAACCTATTATCCGTCTGTCTGTGTATCATCGCTTAGGGTCGATCAGGTGAGTTTTAATAAGGTATTTAATCAATTAACTATTACTAGCTTTTGTCCACGCAGAAGTTGTTAAAATCGAATAATTCCTTCGGGAGTTATCCGATTTTTCGTGATAGAAAGTATCGTTGAACCAAATTTCACATTAAATGATTGAGACGTTGAAGCTTGCAGACCTTGCGTAATTTAGGTATATATTAGTAGGAAGGATTTCGTATGTAATAAACCACACTTCAATATTTTGTGTGACAGCCTAACTTGAACCGAGCTTTAAATGTACGCTATAAAATTGTTCAAGTGTAAGTCGTAAGTGCCCCAACTTAATGGACACTAGATTTTAATTTAAAACCCATTTCGTTCTTCATATAAAAACATAACAAAACTTTGAACTTGGGAGGTGCCAACGAACTTAATCTAAATTATACTGCCTTTAATCAATAAATGATGCACATTTTTTACTCTTTCAGCACTACGAGTAAAGGTGTTTTTCCACCGGCGCGAGATTGTTTATTTCTATTCAAATAACGATTAACACCAAGAGGGAATTGTTTTTGATACAAAATTTAACTATCATCTCTCCTTTACTCGCAAGAAGGGAATTCTGTAGTAATTACTGAATACCAATTAATTAGTACAGTACCTATTGTTCGCGATATTAATCATTCCAAATATTCCCAAGGGGTTAAGGGCGTCATAGACACGGATAATATAATATATCAATATATAGAAACGCCATCAAGGGCCCTAGAGAAGATGCTTAACATAACGTAAACGATTTTAACTTTAGAAAAGTATGGAATGACACATTAATAACGATTATTGTTCTCGCAATGGTAATCATAACTTTTATCGAATTTCGCTTCATCGATTCTATCATTTCATCGAACTTCATTCCATCGAACGCTGGTTACTGCAGAATTATTGGCTTACAAACAGTTGCTTTTCAGGATATCTTACCAACGCCAACGATGCCTACAGTAGTCATGATCAAGTTGCCGTACCTACGAGTACAACGTCACTGAGACTTATCTTATAGTTGTTACAGGAACAGATTAAAAGAGACATAATTTCGTATGGATTAAGTTACATTTTGCATAACTTTTAATACGTATTTGGCGTGTGAGTACCGCATTTGTATTTGACGTAAAGCGTTGGTAAGCTTAAACATTAAATGCGTAGATTATAGATAAGGTTAGAACGGTGAACACCAAAAAAAATTTGCTCAAGCGGCGGGAAATGCTTCTAGATTAATAAAAAATCTGGCTGATGTTACGATGTACGATGTAACCTTATTGTTGAGACTTGGTGTAGTTTGTAGGTTCCCGTACTCAAATGATGAAATAAATGGGACCCTATTACTAAGACTCTGCTGTCTGTTATGAGTGGCAATAAATCTTTTTCTTATTCTGATTCAAAATTATAACAATAAAATAAAGAAAAAAATTACAGGGGTCTCAATACCTACAAGAAAAATATTCTTTCGGCATGGTATGGTGGCTTTTTTTTTGCGCTGGTCCTATTTGCACCTGGACGGTTTTTGTTTTATTGTATTGTCATATACCCGCCGTCTTTTAACTTTTTGTCGACGTCCAATGATGACCGACTTGTTCCATTGAATTCAATCATTTATTTATTTAATCTTTATTGCACAAAATAATACACTTAGTGTACAAAAGGCGAACTTAATGCCATGCCATTTATTCAGTAAATTGGCCACATGAGGGCTCTTTTACACGTCGGTAATATGCGATAAATCTACTAGCGTTTCGGACAAGACCATCATTGCAAAGAATAAGCGCTGCAAAAAGCTCCAGCAGAAGGTAATTTTATTAATTTTAAATCAATAATACTTTATTGTAAGTTACATTACAAAGTAATAAATAGTTAATAATAATACCAGTTCAAAAAAATATAAATTACTAAACAATATCAATAACATTAAAATTAAAATAATGACTAGGAGAACAACACGACGAGGTCTCTACGTCAGGAACGATTACTAAAATAACTAATTGGCAAAACAGGTCGTTGCATGCGTGAACAGCCTGGACCCGGACCCTTAATTAGTAATCATAACATAACAACCAGCAGTCAGTAATGTACATCATTTTACCGAAAACGTTGTATTTGACCAAACATCACAGCATAATCCGGATCACAGTAATCCAGCTTACAATACGTGAAAAATACAATTCAATGGCGAATCAGTTTGGACATTATATTACATCAGTATTTGTTCCTGAGTCTTGGATGTTTTCTATGTATTTAAGTATATATTTCTCTATATAAGTATGTTTATCGTTGTCTAGTACCCATAGTACAAGCCTAGAGCTTAGTTTGGGACTAGGTCAATTTGTGTGAGATTGTCCTGTGATTATTATTATTATTATTATATAAAATAAAGAGAAAACCTGAGAGACAACTATACCTACTCCGATAAAAAAATATCTCAAAGCTGCTCGGAAATATGACCGTTTTGATCCGGTTTAGAAAATTTTGGGGCATTTATGACAGGCCGTTTTCATGCAAAATAAAATTATTCGTGGCCGATTTCATAGTATTTAATTACATAAATAGTTAATTCCTCGCAATTGAGGAGTGCAATTTATGGACTCGTACCCTAGATTGTCTCAACTACGTTTCTGCTCGTTCTCGTCCGTAAATCGTCTATCCTCGGCAACAATGTACTATATCCTACTAATATTATTATCGCGAACGTTTGTATATATGTATGGATATTTGTTACTCTTTCACGCTGCAACTGCTAGACGGATTTGGATGAAATTTGGAATGGAGATAGCTTATACCCTGGATTAACAAGGCTATTTTTATCCTGGAAAAATCAAAAGTGGGAATAATTATATTCTACCGGGTGGAACAAAACGAGGGACTGAGCTGAAAGGATAGTGTTATCTAAGTGATCTACAATCGATTTATTATAATTGTAAAGCTGGACTGAAAAGTAACACAAAATGATTAAAATTAATCAATTTAATATCAGTGACAACCCTACTACTACTAGTTCAAAGTTATGTACATTTCAAATTGACACATGTCATCAACTTCACTTAACATGCGATGCTCAAAAGTATCACCGTGTCGTATTATGCTCGCTGCCGCTCGTCGCATTTCAGCCAAAACATTAGCAAGTTGAAGATACATGACAATTGTAGTTCGTATTAAAGTTTTTTTTTACATACCATACTCTGCAATCTCAGGATGAATATGTCATTCAGTAAGGTTGTTTACTAATGAAGTCGGTGAAAAAGGCCAAGTTAGATACCTTATCTTGATGACGTCATCGGATCTACTTGCTAGGGTTGCTAATGTGCAGATTTTGCACTAATGTTTAACAGCTGTATCTCTTAAACGGTTACAAATATTCATATATTTAATTGGTGAAAAATAATGTACAAGACCTAAAAAAATCCCCGTTTTCTTAAAACTCCCTCGTTTTGTTCCACCCTGTATAAAATAACTGCAGGAGGCTTAAAGATTATTTAATAATAACATACAACTAGTTGGGCAATTGCGCCAAGTAATTAGAAAAGACCTTCTATGGTTCTGTGGAAATAAAAATTTTAGTGGTGGTAGGACCCTGTGCAGGGTCCGTCCGGATCGCTACCACCATCTTATCCATTAACCACCCGCCAAGCAACAGTGTTCGCATTGTTGTGTTCCGGTGTGTGGATAAGACAACCGGTGAAATTACTAGCATAGAGGCATTCCATCTTAGTCCTCAGGGTTGGCAACGCATTTGAGGTCTTAGGATTATAGTCTTGAGAATTCAAATGTCTATGGGTCTCAGTTTCCACTTACCATCAGGTGGCCTGAGTGCTCGTGTGCCTACTCCTTAACATAAAAAAAAAAAAGAAAAAAAAAAATCGGCGAGGTGAATGTATCAACACAAAAACATCGAAAAAAGCACGTTTCGAAAAAAACGTGGTTTTATTTTAAATGAATAGTCTAACATTCACGGTAAAAAAAATACAGCCTTGTGACTAATGATACGGAACCCTAAAAACATACTCACTCAATATTTTTTAAACCAAAAATTCATTTTTTTCTGAAAAATTCTTTCTACGTTTTTTACAACATACTTAAATTAATAAATTAGCAAAAATGAAAGAGAAATCCATCTTATCATTTTATGCAAATGTTTGAGCAACCAATCTAGGTATTTCTAAATAACCCTCGTTTTAATGTTATAACATAAAAAATAACAGTATAAATATAAATTAATATATTAATATAAATATGTTATTCGATCGAGCAGCTAACGACTTCACATCTTTTTCATTGTAAAAATTGGGTAGAATTTAAAAATATTTTATTTATAGGGTGAATTGCAAAAATGTTAAGGACCTAATTGATGTGAAAGTTTAATTGAAACAAATTATTTTTCCTTTGTGTAACGAAGATTAACCATACGATTCTATAACTAATTTTCGTTACTCAATTGCAATTACCCTATATGCAACCCTAACCTCTGTTCATAATAAAATAAAAAACAGCATACTGTATTAAAGAACGAAAGCGAATGCGACGAGACTGAAGGAGGGCGGTTACGGACACACAAACATATCTTAATAGAATCAACAGGATTACCTATCTTCCGTTATTTATGGCCTGGCACGTTTAAAGAGCTCCAGGCTTTTCGTTAATGGGCCATCCCAACTGTGGGCCCACGCCGTCGACTAGTTGGCTCAGGTTTTACATGCACTAAACCGCGAAAAAAAAAACAAAGCAAAAAAATATACAGAAATAATATAAAATTGACGACGCGTTGGCCTAGTTAGTAGTGACCCTGCCTTCGAAGCTAGCGGTCCTGGGTTCAAATCCCGGAATGGGCAGATATTTATGTAATGAGCGCGAGTCCCTAAGTCTTGGATGTTTTGTATGTATTTAAGTATATACATAAGTAAGTTATCGTTGTACCTATAGTACAAGCCTAGAGCTTAGTAAGGGACTAGGTCAATTGGTGTGACATTGTCCCCTGATATTATTTATTTATTTATGATTAAGGTAATTTTATTGTACAGAGTTTTTGTTACACCCTGTATACATATAAAGTGTTTCCAGGGCCATTATTGTACTCGGTGAAACATAATTGTTTTTGACATGGTATCGCATTATCAACGTTATGGTAGCTCTTATAAGGTAAGTTTTTAAAAGTACAAAAAAGGGTTTAGGTACTGTTGTTGTTTGTTTTGTTATAGCATAGAGGCATTCCATCTTAGTCCTCAGGGTTGGCAACATATTTGGGGTCTTAGGATTGCAATCTTACGATTATAGTCTTGAGAATTCAAATGTATACGGGTCTCAGATACCTTTAGGTGGCCTGAGTGGCAGTGTGCCTTATCAAAAAAAAAAACACTGACACTGATTTCATAGAACTTATTCACAGAGTGTTCATTCCATAGACAGGCTTGTGTAGACGCAAGAGTTTAGATTTCGTGATAGTCACAAGTCTAACCCAACCAAACCTACGTAATTAATGTTTAAGATAACCTGAAGACCACAGAGTTTCAGCAGAAAATACCTTTAGATGAAGTGAAATTCTGTGACACAATACGTTCTATG